>JAJPUD010001224.1:53684-77053 GCA_023553655.1 Myrmecobius fasciatus
AGGAAGAAGAAAAGAAAGAAGAAATTAAGAAAAATAAGATTAGGTAACTTCACAATTATGAGTAGGGTAAGAAATCTCAAATAAACAAAGAATAGAGATCACAAAAGATGAAAGATATAATTTTATTTTATACAAATGCATATGTATATACACATATATGACTTTTATGAGGAAAAAAGTTGTAGCTAGTACAAGAAGGAAAACTATTAATTAGGAAAAATCTTTGTCTCAAATACCTTTGATAAAAGTCTGATAACCAACACATAAAAAGAATTAGCATAAATATATAAGACCAAGACTCATTCTCCACTGGATAAGTAGTGAAAATATATCATAGGGGCAGCTAGGTGGCATAGTAGATGGAGCACCAGGCCTGAAGTCAGGAGGACCTGAGTTCAAATCTGGTCTCAGACACTTCCTAGCTGTGTGACCCTGGACAAGTCACTTAATCTCAATTGCCTCAGCAAAAAAAAAAAAAAAAAAAAAGAAAAGAAAAGAAAATATATCATAAATAATTCTAAATGTAGAATGACAAACTATTTACAACATAGAAATTATTGCTTCAAATTACTAATAACAAGAAAAATACAAATCAAAATGATTCCAAGGTTTTACCTCTCAAATTGGCAAAGATAACAAAAGATGGAAATAGTAAATAATGGAGAGGATATGGAAAGATAAGTATATCAAGCATCATAAACCCCAAGACAAGACTACAGATCAAATATGGCCTTCTATTTGTTTTTGTCTGCTTTGACAATAGTTTACCAACTCCTGTATTATAATTTTAGTAATTATATGAAACAGTCCAACTCTTCTACAAAGCAATTAGGAAATGTGAGAATGCAGCAACTACTATAGGGCTCCTCTCAACTCCCATTTGGACCAAGAAGATATTTCAAAATAGTATCTGCCTACTACTCTTCTCAGGATTTTAGAGGATTGATATTTATAATTTTATAGCTCCCGAACCACCACCACTATGCTCTGTTATCAGTTAATCAATTGAATTCAATATCTTTTAGAAAACAGATTTACTGAGAAGGTACTAAAAAAGTTGTTACAAAACTTATCCCCAAAATATGGAACACATTCTTTCCTTGTATATACAAGGGTCCTAGGAACAGTGGTAGTAAATCATACTTATACCACTGTATTAGTAGTAAATGGTAGTAAAGCATATAAATAACATATGTAAGCAAGAAAATCTCTTAACTCATGGTGCTGGCATTTTTCTCCTTTCCAGGGGTCCTCATAAGGTACCCTTTAGATGTAGCTCTCTGCCATGTTGGTCAGTCATGGGTCAGGTTGCTCTTATTACACTAGGTCAGGAATCTTCTCATTTGGCCCAATACTCCTCTGCCACTGGTTATTTCTCCTTCCCTTCTAAAGGGTGCCAAAATAAGGGAAGACTCCTACTGACACCAACCCATTTTACTGGCTTCTCCCAGACCCAGATGCTGCTAGGAAAGAATATGCAACCATCACCCTGCAATGTATCCAGATCTTGTAGTGCCTACAAGATCACTACCTGGAAACATCCATGTGAAAGTTGTTGTTCAATTACTTCCCAATGCTTCTGGTTTCTGCTATTTTTGCTGTTGTTTCCACTTTGCTCTGCTGCATATGCTAGTGGCTGAATCTCCTACATTCACAAGGTTGATGCTTAGATAAGTCCATCTTGGAGTACATATTGATCCAATATCAAGAAAGAATAGCCACAAAGAGACAGAGGCTGCTGCTTTGTCACAAACACCATTACAGTGGTGGAAGACAGGATTGATACTCTTCCCCCATCCAATTCTCAAAACCATCTCAAAGCAGTCCTGTCTTGTCACAGATGTGAAGGAAAGAGACTGAGAAACTGGCAGATCATACCTTTTGTAAGCACACTAAATTTTAGCTTAGCAGCTCCTAAATCATTAGACCTTCTGGCTCCACAGTCAATTAGAAAACTTTTTGTCTGGACCCTTGAATCACTCTTAGTTAGAAAATGACTTCCCAAAATTTTCAGGTGTTTGGATTAAAAACAGGCAGAAAATATATCTTCATGCTCCAAGGACTGGGCTCTTGTTGATTAGTCCTAAATTACATTGCAATGGTAATAATTATAATAATAATGACAACAGCAATAACAATGAACATTTATATAGCACCTATTATGTGCCAAGCGTTCTATGACATTTTACAAATATTATCTCATTTGATCTTCACAGCAATTCTGCAAGGCAGATGCTATTATTGTCTCCATTTTATGGATAAGGAAAATGAGGCAAACAGAGGTTTAAAAAATTACTACAATATCCATGGACTCAGCATTAGGCAAGAAGATAAAAAATAGAATGAGTTTTATGTACACTGAAATATTCACAGCAGCATTTTTCATAGTAACAAAAAACTAGAAAGAGAAATAGGAAAAGTTGTATCACATAAAGGCAATTGAATATAGCTGTACCATAAGAAATGAAGAACATGAAGGATTCAGATAAGTATGGCTGAGTATGTGAAATGATGAAAAATCATATAAGTAGAATTAGAAAACCAGTATATACAACGAAAATAACAATGTAAATTGAAATAACAACAAATAAAATCTGAATGTTACATGATTGTAATGACCAAGCAAGGCTCCAGAGAAGAGTTAAGAAAATGAAACTTCCTCTCTTCCTTGCAGAAATAGGGGATTGAAGGTAGGATGCTGCAAATACTGTCAAATAAGACTGATATATTAACTAGTCTTGTTGAATTTATATTTTAATCTTTGTTATAACTATAATGAAGCTGAAGTGCTCTACTTGTAATTGAATAGAGGTGGTCAAGTGGAAGGCTAGGGAAAGTCAGGGAAAACTATGCATTGTAATCCTTTTGCCTTTCTCCTTTTTATTCTTGCTTATACTATTGGACTTATATTTCATCTAGGGTGAAAGAAATTTAGTTATAATACTCTCTCTCGGTGCCTTATTTACCTTTCCCATTTATCATCACAGGGCAGTTTAAAATGTTGTAGATCCTGTGGCTGGATTAGAGCAATTCATCCTTTCCCTGATATCTTTAGCTCCAGAGGCTGGGCCCCAAACTGTATGCTGAGTGAATCTATAATGTTCATTTCAGATCAATTTTTCTTTGCACCACTATCAGCATTAGCACTCTCCATATTATCACAAAGCCAAGATTAGTATACTAAAAAATAATTTAACATGTCAAAGAGGATGAAATATAATTTTTAAAAATTGAGAGAGGTAATAGAAAACTCATTGAAAGGGTAAAGAGCAGAGGGGGAGCACTGGAACTGATCTTTACAGTGAAAATACAACTATCAGAGATTCATCTGACTTCAGGGAACCAGAAGAGGACTTCCTGGTTGGGACCCTGGAGAGGAGCAGTTAATCAGTATCTTCTCCTAAGTGAGTCTTTGGGTGGGAGGAATGGGCAAAGAAGGAATAACTTCTGGGAGAAGTTTCACCAAAATGGATATAGTTCACTGATAATGAATCGACACTGGCAGCTATATCTCTATGGTCATCAGATCTCAGTTCTGCTAGATGAAAGTGTTGGGGAGGAAACAAATTATTCTGCATGCTTCTCTTATTCAAGTTGGAGCACGTATCTGTCTTTCTCAAATTTTGCTTGTCTTTTTCTCTAGTCTTCTTCCCAGAATTCTCTATGAACAAATCCTAGAAGTGCATACACACAAACACACACATACACACACACACACACACACACACACACACACACACACACACACACCCTATAGAGTTTTAAAAGAAACATCTATTATTTTGTATCCTGGTATTGCTGTACCTCACATGGAAGGTTACGTAAGCAATAGCTTATATTTACTAATGAATGTGATTAAAGGAAAAGGAGTCAATAAAAACAAGAATTTATTTAAAGAAAAAAGAATAGTCTACTTTCACTTTTAAGGAAATAAACAAAATATGACATTTCCTGCATAGTCTCAACCTTCCTGACAATTGTATGTCTTCTTAAAACTGTCAGAGAAAATAAATATTGACATACATGTGATTGCAGCATGAACACAGATTATAGCTGTTTCTATATACTCAAAGCCCCAGATAATCAAAGGAATTCTCTCAATAATTCATTCCCTAAACATTTTCACTTAAAACAGATAACTAACTCAAAGGGTCATTTGGCTTGAATTTATTTTCAGACTTTAAAGCTGGGTTATGCTTTAGTGATTCTTACAGATGAAAAAATTGAAGACTGAGACATTAAGTGACTTACTTGAGTCTAGTGCAGTGAAACACACTAAATTTGGAATAAAAAAATGTAGGTTTAAATCTGACCACTGCTACTCATTCCTTGTGTGACTGTTGAAATCACACTTCCTAAGCCTCATTGACCACACCTATAAAATAGGGGCGTGCTAAGTTAAAAGGCCTCTAAGAAGACCCCTCCCAGCTCTAAATTCTAAATAGCAGTCCTGGGATTTGAATTCCAAGCTTTGTGATTACAAATTTAATATATTCTATGCTTCCTAATAATTGCTTCTACTCTCCACATAATTATTGCATATTCTCATTTCATTTATAGTATCTACATTCAACCTAATAAATACCTTTTACGGATCTCTAAAAATGCAAATTTTCCTTCCATATATTCATAAAATTACACCAATACTAAGATCTAAAAAGGTTTTAAAAATCAACTAAATGAAAGGCCAATACAAAGCCCTTTTAGGTGTCCTGTTAAAGCAGCACAAAGCAGAGGATTCTCAATTCTTGGGCCAATTCTATCTGGACACTGTATCTCTGGCCAATTATTTAGTCTCTTGGGACAAATGTATATAAGCTGCCAAAACATCTGGTCATCTCAATCAGCATAATAACAAATTCAGCCAACTTAGTTTTATTTTATTTTATTTATTTTATTTTTAAAGCTTTTTATTTTTAAAACATATGCATGGGTTATTTTTCTTTTTCTTTTTTTTAAAGCTTTTTATTTGCAAAACATATGCATAGGTAATTTTTCAACATTGACCCTTGCAAAGCTTTCTGTACAAATTTTTCCTTCCTACTCCTTACTCCCTCCCCTAGATGGCAAGAAGTCCAATACGTGTTAACCATATCAAAATACTTGACAAATCGAATGTATATATATATTTATACAGTTATCTTGTTGCACAAGAAAATAGGATCTACAAAAAAAAAATCTGAGAAGGGAAACATCAATAGAGAGCATGAAAATGTTATGTTGTGGTCCCTCTCTCTAGGTTTATAAGCCAACTTAGTTTTTAAAAAAATTAAAGATTTATCAAATTCGTGTTACAGACAAAACAACTTGTTGATTACATTTTTCACCTTTCAGTTGGCTGGGCTGGCACATTAAGAGTATGAATACCTCTTTGGAAGTTAGTTTACTCTCTTCGGAAATCAGAAACAGGATAGGCCCTCCGAAGAAAGGCTGTGTAATTTAACAATTTAGCATTTGGAAGTAAGTGCTCAGTTGCTTCTTAGATCCAGAATATAATAGGGAGAAGAGGGTTGATGGAATATCTCTTTCCCAAGAATAACTATGTGTTTGTTGGATGCACACTTGGAAACCCTGGGCAGCCAAAGCTGATGCCAGCTAATATCAAGCCCAACCCAATGACAGTTCTCCATAAATACTGAAAAACAATAGTAAATAGCAGCACCAGCAGTAACCAATTAACACTCTCCTGAGAAAATTCATTGGTTTTTCTGTGCAACCAAACCAAATTTATATGGGTCTTTTAAGGAACATAATTTTTGCACAAAGGAAGGCACACTCGTGACCAAATCAGTACAGCTATTCTTACTTCAAGAGTAATTTAATATTTTCAATATTTAATCTCTAATTAATTAATTTAATTATTCTTTAATCCTTGATCTTTAATATCATAACATAATTTTAGAGTTTGGAAGAGAACTTAGAGGTTACATAGTACACCCCTTCGTTTTACAGATAAAAAATAAAACTAAGGTCCAAGTGACTTTTCCAGAATTACATTGTATGCAGCTGACAGGGAATTCAAACCAAATCCTCTGTCTCCAAATCCAGCATTCCTTCCACAGCATCACAGTGTGAGTATCAACTCATTACTTACTCAGACAACATGAGAATAAAACTGAGTACTGTCCAGGGAGAAATTAATGCCCAGGGAGGAGTTCTGAAATCCTAGATATCCTAGCCCAATGGCCTTGTCCCATGACCCCATTTTTATTACCTCATTAACATTCTCATGCATGAATTAGCGATTCTATTTTTAAATGTTTTTTTTAATAAATCAGTTTTGTTTATAGAGCTGGAGACAGATACAGACTTTTGCCTTTGCAAACTGAGAAAATGGAAGAAGAGTTTCCATTTCAATTCTGGGCAGTGGTGACCACAATTGACTTCCTGGTGGTTAATGTTTTTTTTTTTTTTTTTTAATGTCTGTCATCTGGGCATAGATTTAAAGTGAAAAGTGCAGCTTGAAGTTTATAAACTATTATTGTTGCAGATGAACCATCCACAGTTTTCTGTTAAGCTTTGCAGCAATCATCCCCACCCCATTGCTACACCTGCCTCCATATCTGATCTTTTATGTAATGATATTAAGATAATAATGATATTTATATAGCACTTTAAGGTTTTCAAAATACTTTTATGTACAATATCACCATTGATTCTCATAACTACATTGTATAGTAAGCACTAATGTCCCCATTTTACAGATGAGGACGCTGAGGCTTAGAGATGTTAAATGACACATCCAGCTTCACATAGCTAAGTGTCTGAGGCAGGATGTGAACTCAAATTTTCCTGATTCAAGACCCAGTACTCTTATCTATTTCATCACCAAGTTGATTTTTTTCTATCTCTACTCATTAAATTAGGATAACTTAATTGTCAAGGGCTAACTGTGAACTGATAAACAAGAACTACAAGGGCAGCTAAGTGGTGCAGTAGATAGTGCACCAGCCCTCAAGTCAGGAGGTTCTGAGTTCAAATCTGTCTTCAGTCACTTAACACTTCCTAGCTGTGTGATTCTGGGCAAATCACTTAGCCCTGATTTGCCTCAGGGGGAAAAAAGATAAATAAGAAGTATAGCTCTGTCTCTTCTAGAAAACAAAATATTTTTGGATCCCATCTAAGAATGCATCAAAACCAAGTTTTTCAGGTAAGAGAAAGAAAAGGAAAAAGTGAAAAGGGTTTGAGTTTTGTGAAAATGGAGTACCAACTGAGATTGAGATTATAGATAGCCCTAGATTCTTCATGGATAGTTTATCCAAGACTTATAATAGAAGCGATAGAATATTCATGCTGCCTAAGGAGAGAAATTCAACCTTGATGGGGGGAATGGAGTAGACTAAAAGTAAGCTCTAGGTAGAAAGAGCATTGAAACTTCCCTGGAAGCCAGGCAAGGAGAACTTAGATTAGAACTAAGATGAACTAAACAAAACAACTGCATTTTGGATAGAAGATGAGAAAAGGGGATTATGGACATGACTTAACTATTCCTACTCTGCTACTAATTTATAAAAAGTGTACTCTTTTTATCATCACTACCAACTCCCCCAATAATAAAGTGATTCTTTTTGAATTGTTTGGAAAGATATACAAGAAAGTTTAAAGTCTTTGGCTGGTATCCCCTAAATAAGAGAGCCCAGTGTGTAGCCATAAAATTTTATTCTCCTTGATAAAAACCACTGCATTACAATAGCACCTCAACTTTGAGTGTTATCTTTTCTTAAAAAACAATAGTTAATAAAATTATAAAATCACATCTGGTATTTTACTTACTATTTTTTTTACTGTTAAATACTTAGTAAATCCTTGTTGATGGTGTTGATGGGTTCAGATTTAAGGATGCAAGTATGGTCCTTCTAGAAACCTCAGTTATCTATGTTAAATGTAATGCGTCATGGCAACTTTATATATAGCCAGCTTCCATATTCTGTTAAAAGTCAATAGGAGTTTCATATAAAGGTCAATTCAACTGATAATGCTGGAGTTTATGGATTATAGCTAATGTTGTAAAGAAGAGGTTTTTCTGTTTCCATTATCTTCACAAATAAGAAGTCACTCACATTTTGCATCTCAGCTCATTTTGTGTTTGAAGTACCCTGTAAAAAGAACAAGATTCAATATTTAGCTTCAGCTTGTCTGGGTTGTAGCAGATCAATGTGGCTGTCACTACCCTCCAAAGGATGGAAAGGCTCTACTGTTCCAAAGTTATAGCATCATGTCACCCTCTACTGGCAAAATGATAACACTACCAGGAATATGTTGTAATATAGGCTGATAATAAGAATGATGCTATCTATCATAAAATCAACAACTTCAACCCCCTCATTTTACAGATGAGAAAACTGAATACCATCAAAGTTAAATTACTAGCCAAAGGTAAGATGGACAGTAAAAAGCAAAACTGAAATTCAAACCCTGGTCTGCTGACTCCAAATTGGATGCCATTTGCATTGACATACATTTATGTGTGTGGTTAGTTCCTGCCATTAAGTGATAATCTCTCTATATAAGAACATTGTCAGTTTTCAAACATATCAGATATCATCTGAGATGTTTTCAGCATAGATTGCCAGAGTAGTTTTGAAATACAGCTACTGCTTTTTGAGATTGCCCAAATAAAAGCTAGAAGGAACATTGGATATCATCTATCAAATATCACCATTTCCATAAAATATTAGAGTAACAATAAGAACCATTGCTGAGCCCAAGAGAACTGGACCACTTACCTTCTCCTTTTCAGAAGCTCATCCCCTATTAAGAAGCCCATTTCAATTCTGGATGCATGACTTCTATGCTAGGGAAGCTTGGCTCCATAGAAGGGGTTCAGGCTCTTTTTCCCCAAAACTTTTTGGCTCTGTAGATCACAACATTGGAGCTTTAGGGAAAATCCCCTAAAAATTAGCTTTGTTTCATGCCTGGGATAATCATATTACCAAAGGAGAAAATGGGGGGGAACTCAATATATGATTTAAATAAGACATAGGACAGCTATTTATTTCTCCTATGCAAAAATAAATGCTAAAAAAAAAGACACAATTCATTTGGCATAAATCCTTGACTAAAAAACTTAAACAAGCAGCATATTTTATAACTTTGTAACTACTCTTTGGAGAGATTGATATTTAGAACATTGAAATTAAATAGTTTGTAAGACCACTGAATTGGCATTTCCCCCTCACCTCAGTTTTATACTCTCCATATAATTCTACCCAAGTCCAATTCTTCTGACAAGCCAATCCATCCTCCTACAAGTGATTATATTCTCTAATAAGTGCTGTAGTTGTTGTCAGGCACTTCCCCTGAAGTACAGCCAGAAAAAATGATGATGATTCAGAAATTTTCAGCATCTGAGACTCACAAGGTTGCCTCCAAGGTTCTTCATTTTAGGATTGTGAGACAGTCAACTATGCTCAAGAAAGAAACAATATAGGAGAGGCACCTAGAGATCCAGTTTTGAGATTAAGCTCATCTAGTCCACAGCATGCACTGCCTGCCATATGTGGACAGTTCGTCATTTCTATTGGGTTAGGGGATGATACTAGTCTTCCCTCATTCCTCCATAGAGAAATTTGACAAACCTTTGTCTCTCTGGGAAGAAAAAAAAGGAAATATGTGGAGATAGTAGGGGAAAAGCAGAAGGCATCAGGGGACCACCCAGCATTTCTTAAGACATCCAAAAGCATTAAGTTCTTTAATGTTGAGCTACATCTTCCCAGAAATTAGCAATGGAGCTATGATTATTTTCCAGCTACATGGGAAACATTCAGGGATGTGCTAGAGCCAACTTAAACTGGTTTGTGAAAGCCAACTGCTAAATTTTCATTATGAACATTTATTCTTTGAAAACTGACAAATCCCACTTAAAGAAAGTGATAGAGAATATTTTAATAATGCACATTAAAATTTAAAATGTGCCATTTGTATGTTTTTCCCCTGCAGAGTCAGTTATTAACTATTAGCCAGTACACCCCTGGGAATATCCCAGTAAACCCTAGAAAAATAAAATTTAAAATTTAAAGGAACCATGCAAGGCATTTAGTTCAACACAAAGTCCAATAATTCGCATATAAATAACTAGAAAAAAAAGGTCATCTAGTTCTGTTTTCAATCCTCACAAGTTGTGTGATCCAGGGAAAGTGAATTCATCTCCCAGAATCTTAGTCTCCTCACCTGCAAAATGGGGATACTGATACTTGTGCTACTTACCTTAAAGTATTGTTATGAGGAAAATATTTTATAAATCTTTAAATATTATATATACATATACATATATGGTTATCATTATCATAATGTAGCCAAATAATTATTGAGATGATTGCCATAATTTTCTTAAGTGTCATCAGGAGCCAGCCAGTCACTCTTATAAAAAGATTTGGAATTGGAAAAGTGAAGGGGTCAGATAGAAAACAAAACATTAAAAATTTGGCATTTCTCTTCTGAGTTCTGTTACCTTATTGGTTTCCATGCAGAGAAACAGCTCTCTTCAAAACCTTTACAGGATTTCACAGATCAGTCAGTTTCCTTTCAGAGAATATCAGCATCCTCTAGAACTGTGATAAATTCTTTAGAAGCTCCCCATAAGTGATTAATGTAACCTCCACACAGAGTTGGAAATACAGTACAGTTATCTGGGAACCTAGATGAAGGCAGTTATTTGTTGATGGGTTTAAAACATAATTCAATTCCCTGTTTTTATTTGGTTTTCCACTTCTTTACATGTCCATGCTTTGAATTCATGTTCATCTGGTTTGATCTGGTAAAAGTATGCATGTGGGCTTGTGAGCTACTCAGTATAATAGATAATTACCTCAAACATCAATCTAGATATGGCTGAGCACAGGTTACCTTATGTCTATCCATATTCAATTTCATTTTATTAAAGTTAGACCATCATTCTAGTTAGCTGAAATCCTTTCATTTCCCAATTCTCTCTTCTAATGTATCAGATATGCCTCCCGGCTGTTGTCATCTGCAATTTTATTAATCATGTCATCTATGCTTGCATTCAAGTCATTATTTTTATTATGAACTATCTTACAGGATTATGGTGAGTATCAAATTAAACAAAAATTGTAAAGCATTCAGCATAATGCCTGGCACATAATGTTATATAAATGTTAGCTATGATCATCGTCATCAGTAGCAGTAGCACGTAATTAATACTTGTTGGATTGAATTGAAGATTTAAGAAGAACACAATAGTTATCTTCTGGTATTTGGGGGTAGTCCTGGGGGCCCTCCTATTTGGTCCTGTTCATTTTGCTTTTCATTATTTCATGCAAGACTATCCATGTTTTTCTAAGACCATTGAGATCATCATTTCTTATAGTACAATGATATTCTATCACAATTATATATCACAATTTGTTCAGTCATTTCTCAATTGATGGATATCCCCATAATTTCCAGTTCTTTGCCACCACAAAGAGAACAGCTGTAAATGCTTTAGAACATGTAAGTTCTTTTCCTTTTTATCTAATCATCTTTGAAAATAGGTCTAATAGTGGCATAGACCAACTCAGCGAAGAAGAGTCACACTAAACTGATTTTTACAAAATGTTGACCTGGTCCACAGGTCTTAGCTTATTTATGCATCATACTAGGACAGAATGCTGGTACATATTGTTGAACACTGAAGCATTGCTATTCATAGAGCAATAAGAGTCAACTCTTAAATATTGATTCTTTTTATTTGTGGTCACCTCTTAAAAGGAAGATGGCAGGCATTATTGAGAATCACGACTTGCACTTTACAAGAATTATCTTATTTGATCTCCATAACAATATTAGCAGGTAAGAGCTATTAATTTTACAGATGCAGAAACTGAGCCTGGGAGAGACCATGTGATATGCCTAGGATCACACAATGGCCTGAGGCAGGATTTGAACTCAGATTTTCCTGATTCCGAGTTCAGCTTTATTTACTACTCCAAGGGTATAAAACACCTGATCCATAGCCAACAACACTCTTGAGTGTAGCTGAAGCCAACTAAAATGTAATTGGGAAATATTAAACAAAATAAATAAAAACACAATACAACATAGACATTATCACATTTTAAAACTAAGTCAATACGTGTCCCCCAGGGATTCTGATCTATGGATTAGTGGCCCCTAGTTTTTATTTGAGTTTTATGCCACTGCACTATTCTACTTACTTAGAACATACTACTCAGAGCATAAAAAGATTTTTTATTATGGAATGCTTCAAAAATTCAAAACATCCATGATTTCATTATTGTAAGTATTCCTTCCATCATTACAGATTCTACCCTTTCCAAGCCTTAGCAGACTTATCCATGAATTGCTAATATAAAAAAAATCCATCACCTAGTAGTCAACTTCACCAAATTTAGCCAGGTTAGTCCTCAAATGACAGTATGTTGCTGTGCTCCTCCTTAAAACCATTTCAGCTTAGTAGAATCTGACAAACCTTAGAAGTACTCATAGCCTTCCATTAGTCACAATGAATCATCAAAGTACAAGGTTCATGGAAATTATTTTTAAAATATATATTACTAATAGTACCAGATTTCAAACTGTTGCAAAGCAGTTATCATGAAAACAATCTAGTACTAGCTGAGAAATAGAATGGTGGATGAGTGGAATAAAGTTAGTATACAAATAATAGCAAATGGCCAAAGTAATCTTGAGTTTGGTAAACTCAAAGATCTATACCTTCAGGGAAAGAACTCATCATTTGATAAAAATTGCTAGGAAAAACAGAAAGAAGTGTGACAGAAACTAGGTAGAGACCAACTTCTTACACTGTATGCCAAAATAAGGTCTAAATAGATAATTATTTAGACATAAAGGGCAATATAATAAATAAATTAGGGGAACATGGAAAAAAATTAGATCAGATCTATGGATAAACAAGACTTTATGACCTCACAAAATATTGAGAAAATTATAATAATTAAAATGGATGATTTAGTTTATATGAAATTAAAAGGCTTTTGTACAAACAAAACCAATGCAACCAAAATTAGAAGGAAAACAAGAAACTGTGGGGAAAATTTAGTCTAAGTTTTTCCTATAAAGGCCTAATTTTTCAAATATACAGGGAACTGAGCCAATTTATAAAAATAAAAGCCATTTCCCAATTGATTTTTGGCCAAGGAATATAAACAGGAAATTTCCAGAACTCTAAACTATCAATAGTCACCTCAAAAAATGCTCTCAATCACTATTGACTAGAGAAATATGCATTAAAACAACTCTGAGATATGCCTCCCACCTATCAGTTTAGCTAACATAACAAAAAAGGAAAATTACAAATGCTGGAGGGGATGTGGAAAAATAGGAATATTTTTGGTGGAGTTGTGAACTAGTTTAATCATCCTAGAGAACAATTTGGAACTATGCCATAGTGCTATTAAACTGTGTGTTGTATACACATATACACATATCACATACACACATACATGTGTATGTATGTATGTGTATATGCATGTGTATATGTATATATGTATATACATATATATATAGTGTATTCGTGTATGTGTGTATTTATCCTCTGATCCAGCAATACCTTTACTAGGTCCATATCCCAAGGAAATAAAAAAGGGGGAAAGGATCCATTTGTACAAAAATATTTATAACAACTCTTTTGTGGTGGCAAAGGGGGGTGCCTATCAACTGGGATATGGCTGAGCAAATTGTGATATGTGATTGTAATGGAATACTATTGTGGTATAAGAAATTTTAGATTTTAGAAAAACCTGAGAAGTCTTGAATGAACTGATACAAAGTGAAGTAAACAGAACCAGAATAGTATACATAGTAACAGCAATATTGTAACATGATCAGCTATTCTGATCAAGACAATGATTCAGGATAATTACAAATGAACCATGATGAAAAATGTTATTCACTTCAAGAGAAAGAACTTGACGAACTCCGAGGGCATACTGAAGCATACGTTTTTCACTTTCTTTTTCTTGTTTGTTTTGTGTTTTCTTTTGAACTATGGCTAATATAGAAATATGTTTTCCATGTCTTAACATGTATAAGTGATGTCATATTGTTTGCCTTTTCAACACAGAGACGAGGGAAGGGAAAAAAATTTGGAACTCAAATTTTTAAAAAATATAATGGAAGATATTATATTTATATACATACACACATATATATATATACTCACTTGGAGAGTGGGAAAAGAGAAAGAGAGACAGATACAGAGAGAATCTTGTTTAATAGTTTTTTTTCTTACCTTAAGTCCTATTGCCACATTGTTTCATATGTTATCAGCCTGTTGAAGTAATTCCCAATGACTTATTAGGTAAGTCATAGGGTGTTAATTTAGACACTCAGAAACTTGGGCAAGATCACCTTAAGCCTTCAACAGGAAGTCTTTTCTGATCTTTAATTCTAGTGCCTACTGTTTTTTGTTAATTTCCATTTTGTCCTGTAAATTGTCTACAATTGAGTACGTTATCTCTCTCTCTTTAGTCTGTGAGTATCTGAAGAGCAGGGATTATCTTTTACCCTTCTTTGTATCCCCATTGCTTAGTACAATGCCTGGCACATAAAAAACACTTAAATGCTTATTGACTGACTAACTTATGTTTAAAGAAGATGTACAGTTGTGTTATATTCTTCTAAATTCCCTGCTTCAAAGCTATTTTATTTGGATCCAACGAAATATTGGCAAATATAGCTGACATTTCAAAATCCTTCAAAGTTAGCAAAACATTTTATACAATACTTTTAAGTTTCACAACACACTTTTGAGTAGATATTATTTTCATTTTATAGATTCAGAAACTGAAATTCAGAGAGGTGGTTACTTAACCACAATTACACAGTTAATGTCAGAGATGGGAGGCAATAGTCAGTTACTACTGACTGCAAGTCCTGCACTCTACCTACATATGGATTAAACCCATCATATTGGAAGAGAACCTTTGAATTAGTAGCTACTAAGCTTTTTGTGTGTCATGGATCCCTTTCATAGTCCAGTGAAGAATCCTATGGACTCCACAGAGTAATGTATTTTTTTAAATTCATAAATTGAAGGAAATGCTAAGTTTCCAGTTAGAAGCTAATGGAAATATAGACATAATTTTTTCCCTTCCAATTTCATAGACCTTCTGAAATTTGGATCCATAGATACCAGATTATGAACTTTTGCTTTAAAAGATGAATTTTGCTCTACAAAGTTAAATGTTTATTATTTTGTAAAAACATTTTTATTTACAGTTTTGAGTTCTAAATACTATGCCTTTCCATCCTCTTCCCTTCTCCCTCCTTGAGATGATAAGCAATCAGATATAGGTTATATGTGCAATTATGTAAAACATTTCCATATTAGTCATTGTCAAATGCTTTTTAAAAACCACAAAATCTAAACAGAAGATTAAACACTAGGGATTAGTTCTTAGGCAAGACAACCAAGTCTTGCACATAGTCAATAAGACTTTATTAAGTATTTACTATGTTTAAACAATAGACTAAAGAAAACAAATACAGTAGAGAAAGTCCAGCAAAGTTAAGATTGTTGCCTGGAGAGAAATGAAGACTTGGCTAGCTTGGGTCTTCTCCAACTTCTGGAGTTCTGAAGTTTCTGAGAAGAACCAGCCAGTAAGAGGGAGAGACCTAAGGGCATTTATAATGGGTAAAGTCCAGGAGCTGAGGGAGCCTCCAGAATGAAGAAGTTTCTGGGGCATTGTAGAGAAAGTCCAGAGAATTAGGAGTATAACGTGGAGAGAAATAAAGACTATAGTAGGTAATTATTAATAGTTTATTGAATAAAATTTAGTTGAATTGCATCCATCCAGGTATTCTCCCTACCTTATAATTCAAAATCTTAGATATTAAGTAGAATGATAAACAGGAGAAACAAAATTACCCTGAAGAAGAAGATGAAAAACATTATAAAATTCAGAGGTGGGTTTTTTTTTAATATCACAACATCTGAAAGAATTGATTGCCACTTCTGCCATTAATTACAGAAGAAGACATTACAGAACAAGTGGTAGAGTTTCTACAGCAGTTTAAATAAACAATTGTTGATATCATCCTTCCTTTCAAAATTACTTTGCAAAGGGAGGGAAGGATAAAAAATTTGGAACTTATAATCTTACAAAAATGAATTTTGAAAACTATTTTATGTGTAATTGTAAAAATAAAATACTATTGAGAAAAAATGAACTTACTTTATAATACTTTGTATATAATTTATATTTACATTTATATGTGAATGTAAGCTTCTTGATGATAAGAAATGTTATTAGGTTTATCAGATTGGAAAAAAAAGATAGACAACAAATAGTAGCAAGCAAGTTTTTATTGCTATTGATGATACCACTAGACACGTGATTTTCCAACTTCTGGAGTTCAAGGAAAGCATCTTGAAAAAACTGATAAAGAAATCAAGAAGGCTCCCTTGCAAGAATTCAATTCTTTATTCACTTCAATTGATGCAACAGCCCCCTCTACTGTGTAAGCTGCTGAAAAAAAAAAAAGATATAAGGCCCATTCTAAAAATGTTCTAATCAATAAATAAGTTTTAGACATCCAACTGAGCAATGAGGTCAGAAGCCAGATTGTAAAAAATTAAGAAGCAAATGGGAAGAGATAAAATATAGGTAAAGGAATCAATCTTTTCTAGAAGTTTGACTGAGAAAAAAAAATAGAGATGGGACAATAGCTTGAGAGAATAGTAGGATCTAATAGTCTAATAATGGGGTTTAATAAGGTTCCATCCTTCCCCAAGGTTGGGGAAAACTTGGATAGGTCTGTTGTCAGTGGGTAAGTAGACAGGGAGTGTTGAAAAGAACAGAGGGGATAATTGAGAGTAAAATCTGTTGGAGAAGAAAGTAGGAAAGAGATGAAAGAAAAGCATAGAGAGGGTTGACCTTGTTGGGGAGAAGGGTAATCTCATCAGACTAAAACAAAAAGGAGAAAGTCCTAGACAATATTAAAATATTTTTAGATGATGATGATGATGAGAAAGGTAGAGTAAAGAGGGTAGATATTCTGTGTGGATGTGGGGTGTGTGACATCACTCTCCCCTAACTTTTCTCTAACCTGTTTGGTCATTCCTTCTTAGTGTCCTCTAACAATATCTATGTCCACTTTTTATATATAGGTATACCTCTATGTCCTTGCCCTATTCTCTTATTATACTTTCTCTCTAATTGATTTCATCAACTATGATCTCTATGCATCAGATATCTACTGTAGGGGTTAAGAATGTCATGTTTCCATAATACTCTAGCCCTTTTGAAGTCACACTACTCAGATTTTCAAAACAATTTTTGAATTGAACCTTTGTGTTAAACTCAATCTTCTATCCTCCTTCAGTTATTTTGAAGAGAAAATAAAACACTTAAGTTTTACCACTTTTAGAAGTAAAAGATAGCAAATTTATTGCACAGAAAAATCAATAGTGCTTCAATGATTAGTTTTATACAGATCAAAAATCTTAGTTTAGCCTCCTATAGGTAGAAACAAATCATAGAATTTGAGACTTGGAAGTTACTTCAGTAACTATCTAGGTTTCCATACCTAGAAGTAATCTCTACTATAGCATAACTGACAAGTAGTTGTTCAGCATCTACTTAAAGATCTCCAAAGACGTTCTAAGACAGGAAGGCTGCCATTTTCCTAGGAAATCCATTGCATTTTTAAAAGCTCATTTCTAGGAAGTGAAGTGTTTCCTGACATCAAGCCTAAATTTCTCTCTTTACAACTTTCATCTATTGTTCCTAGTTCTATGTTAAGAGATCAAACAAAATGGACCTAATCCCTTTTCTAGACATAAAAACTCATTAAATTTTTAAAGGCACTTATCATTTCTCCCTTGTATCTTCTCTCCTTCAAGGTAACCATCCTTATTTCCTTCTACCAATTCACATATGGAATGAAATCAAGGCCCTTCACCATCCTAGCTGCCCCTTCTGGACACTCTCCAAACTATGATAAATGTAATGTCCCAGAGGAAGTCTGAGGATTCTGTATTCCCAGAGTCTGTATTCAGAGTGGTCATCATCTCTTTATTCTTGGAAGTTTTACCACTCTTAATGCAGTCCAAAATGGCATTAACTTTGTCTTCTGTTATCACATTGCTAACTCATAGTGAATTTGCAGTCTACTAAAACCCAGATGTTTCACACAAACTGCTATCTAATCAAGAGTCTTCCCCATATCCTGTATTTGTAAAGTTGATTTGTTGAGACCAAATGCAAGAATTTACATTTATCCTTATTGAATTTCATCTTATTAGATTCAGACCAATGCTCTAGCTATTTCTCCCAGATTTGTCATTTGCATATTTTATGAGTGTTCTATGTATGCATTTATCGAAAACATTGATAAAAATGTTATATAGCAGAGGGCCCTCTATTAGAAACTTCCTGTCATGTGAACATTGAACCATCCAACAAGTTCTGAGTCCAGTTGATTTCATTATCATCTGGTTTTTATTCTATATTCCCTAAAAGAATAATATTTATCAAATATTTTGCTAAAATCTAGGTAAATTATGTCAATAACATTCCCATCACAGATGATTATTGAGTTGGAAGATAATTAGAAATCATCCAGTTCAGTGATTTGTGAACCCTTCATGTGTTTGAGACAATAGTCTACCACACAATCATCTAAAAATCCCTCAATGGTTCCTTAAATAGTGAATAATTGCCTAATTATGCTACAAATATATTTTTCCTCTATGACACCCACTGTATGCATGCTTGAAGCATTATTTCTTCATCGGGTTAAAACCATCACAATCATATTCACAATTGTTTTAATGTTTGTGTAGTTATTGTACCCAATTCTAACCACTTCTGATCAAGTCTAGCACGTTCTAGCAGTTTTTCAACCTGTCATCAAATTATTGCCAAACTGCCACAAAGGTTTGACATTCAGCACAAACCAACTTCCAATAGATGGGCACAGTACATACACTCATTTGTGTTCTGAACACAGAACTAAAGTACCTTCTTTGTTACCCAGTAATTATAATTAATCAGCAATGTAATCACATGATCAAGATGCTATGAACATTTACATTCTTATAGCACAAATATCAGGCTTTTTGAAAATTATAATCACTGAGCATTCACATTATAAACAATCTTGAAACCATCATGGACCACCTTCAACTTTCTCTAGAAACAATCTTTATAATGCCTCTCATTGCAGTTTTAAGGTTTTCTGATTTCAACTTGCCTTTGGCTTATGTTACTATCCTTCTAACTGTTTTGTTTTTTTTTAAATGAATAGTGGTCAGTCATTCAGTAGAGTTTCTCTGAGAATAGTAGGAAAGAAGAAAGTCATATCTGATGAGATTCTTTCCTGACAAAAGTTAGTTTTTATGTAATATATACAATTTAGGTTTAAATGTATTTATCATTTAATAGAGTTCTCATTAGAAAAGTAAATACATTATTTTATATAAAAAATAAGCTATTCATTTTTGTCTGTTGGTTAGGTGGTGAAAAATGAATAATGAATTTCCATCTCTCATGAAGAGAATATATAAAATTTTTCTATCATTTTCCACCAGATATGTGTGTAAGTAAGCATTTTAACTTCATCTTTGTTGTAAATCCAGATAGAGGAACAAATTCAATGCAGAACCAGATTTAAGTCTATGTTTATTTATTGTTTAGTCAAAGATTGCAAGCCTTTATTCAAATAAAAAAGTCCAACATCAAGTTTACAAGTGATTATCATATTATATTAGGTTCCCTCCAAATTGTAATTTAAAATGTTAATTTTCCCCAATAGAATTGAGAGCATAAAGAAATTTAATATGAAGTCTTATAGATAATAATAACCATATAAATTAATTATGGATTACTTCTTTTAATCTTTACAGAATTTCTCATTCAATATTTGTAATTATTTATAATTGGGATTTTATCATTTTATCTTTACAGTTTCACACCTATAGTGGGCAAAATACAATTTTATATTATAATAATACATCAATTTTACTATGAAGCTTTTGGGGTCAAAATTTATCATTATAGTTAACTGTGAATATTTGATAAATAAATTGAAAAGAATATTATAAATAACATGTTAAATTGCCCTGAGAGTTCACAACTCTTTTTTGGTGGTGGTTGTAGAAAGAAATGCACAGAACAAAAAATGACAGGAACCATTGACATATTGCAATTCTCACATTTTACAAAAAAAATGCTACTTAGCAATTGACATCTCTCTTTCCTTCTCAAGGCAGTAATCTAAGAGTATCAAGTGCATGCTTGAATCGGAATACAGGATCACAGGAACCAGGGAACATCTTGCCCCTAATATTAATATGCTACTCTTTAGGTATTGTGTGAGCTACCTGACACCTTCATTTTTGGGGTCCAAGCACAAGAATCTGTGTCTCTTCTGTAATACAGGGTTCAATCTCACTTGCATAAGACTTCTTATTGATAGAGAATGATTTTTAGGTGCTCCATGTAGATATGGAGAAAGGACACATATGGCTCCAGGCTCTTTTCAGGGAGAAGTTTCCTAGAAGGAGAGAAAGATTCCAAGAAGCCAAAATGTAGGGGTACCAGTTCCTTGAGCATGTAAGCTTCTTCCTAGAGTTTTTCTTTTCTTTCAATTTTCCTTATCCTGAAGAGAGCCTAGAACCCTGTGTGTCCTCTCTCAAATGAAGAAAACTAAAATCTTTCTTCTTCCAAGCTCTCACCCACTCTGGCCCTCACAAGGTCAGAGTATCAAGTAATCATTCTTCACCAATGAAGAGAAATTGATGGTATATGAGTACCATGTTACATTCCACATATCTATATTCTATGACAGAAATTAGTGGGCCAAATTATAAATATTTTGAACTTCACAGGCTGAGAGGCAAAATCAAGGTAGGCACCTATATAATGAGAGAAAAAAACTTTCTATAAACATTTTATTGAAAAAATTGAAAACACAGTAACAACAACAAAAAAAAAGTATAATCTTTGTAAGACAGGTCTATTAATGGAAAAGTGGAATTCCTTTTTGGAGGATTGTATTTAATTAGGATTCAAAGTTAGCAGTCCTTATCATTGAAATCAATTGTAAATGTTCACCTGTATAATACTAATTTGTAATAAGATCTCATGTATTTCATCTTTGAAAATGCCTTTTCACAAAAATAGGCAGTTTCAAATACTGACATCAGTACTGAGCATATGAGTTTAATTGAGCATATTCAACACTTAGGAGGTATTTATAGAATTCTATTAGCCTGCCTTTAAGCATGTCATTACATTGCAGATTAATTACTCCCAAATGAATGTTAAATGGAAGCCTCTCAATTAAACAGTTCTTCTCGACTGAAGCAGAATTTAAAATATCAACATTTCTTTTGCACTTTCATTAAGGTCCAAAAAACACTGCTTGGTCTGTAATTTGAGCTCAGAAAATATATCCACCATAAATTTGTGAGGAATGAGATCTTATTTAAAGTTTTAACTTTTGACAGCACAGGAAGTATATGAAGCAACTTGTTATTATGTGTGATTTGAACAATCTTAGTTGTCACTGAATTGATTTTATTGCAGTGTTTCACATATAAATGATGTTTTGCCTTGTTATTCAGGTTTAATTCATTAAGAAATAATACAAGTATTATTATCCCAATTTTTTTTAGATGAGGAAACTGAGGTCAGAAAGTTGAAGTGGCTTGTCCGGAGTCTCACAGTTTGGGGTGGAATCCAGGTCCTTCCTGATTCCAAGTCCAGTTTTCTTTCTGCTAAGCAACATTGCTTGTGTTTTGCTCCTTTGGGGCTTCCCTCAGTTGTGGATATAGTGATTCATAGATAGAGTTTTGTCCAGAAAACGTTTGCATCAATAAAGGAATTGTTATAGAAAGATCTGCTAGTGCTGGCTTATTTATTGACACTCAGCACAAAACTAATTAATTAATTTAATTTTTAAAAAGAAGAAAGGAAGGAAAGAAAGAAGGAAGGAAGGAAGGAAGGAAGGAAGGAAGGAAGGAAGGAAGGAAGGAAGGAAGGAAGGAAGGAAGGAAGGAAGGAAGGAAAAGAAATTCAGTATAATAGTCTTGAAGGCTTTTTTTGTTTTTAAGAGTACTTTATTAAAACCAATCTACAAGGGGTAACAACTTAAAAGGGTATTTCATAGGCATTAATGGAATGGGATGCAAGAGAGAAGAGACATTTGTAAAGGGGAGACAGAGTGTGGGAGATGATTGAGAGAGGAGCTTGGAAAGTGCCAGAAACAAACTTCACCTGCTTCACAATTTTGCAGAAATCTAGTCCTAACTGCCTTCCTCTCCTGGATATTTGGACAGGCATCAGAAAAATCAGCAGGAAATGGAGACAAGCATATGTTACCCGCTCGGAGAGCCAGACTTGGAAAGCCGAACAACAGACCCTGCTCCACCAGATGGCAGTATGTCAATGGGGAGTCTAGTAGAACTGTTTTCAAGAGGCCCCAATTAAATGGCCTTGTACTTTTGCCAAAGCTGAATGAACCACTCAGTTGGATTTCACTGTATTATGTGTTTGTTCTGTTATTGAATGAGATCCATTTTCAAGATTCAAATCCCATCTTGCCTCAGAGAAATAGGTCCCTTCTCCAGTTCTCTATGGCTCAATGTAATTAACAAATATTTATTGAAAACTTCCAATGTATAAAACATGATACTAGGTATTGGGTTGGGAAAGGAGACAGTCTCTGCTTCATTTTAATCCTTTTTTGCTCTATAATTAAAACAACAGATAACATATGCATAGAATTTTAAAGTTTGCTAAATACTTCAAATACATAATCTCAACTGAGCCTTACAATAACCCATAAGATAGGTGTTGTAGGTATTATTAACACCCCTTTACAGATGAGAAAACTGAGGTTCAGAGAGACTATGGCAGTGTAACTAACAAGTGTCAGAAGTAGAATTTGAACTCAGATCTTCCTGAAACCAAATCCAGTATTCCAACATGCTATTTTCCCTGGATATCCTTGTACATGATTGAGGACAACTGAGTTTCTCTTCTACATGTTTCCTTTTGAGGCTACACATGCTTAGGACTGTGCTACAGAATCTATTTGCCAACATTTCTATTATGAGTACTGTGCCCTGGGGCAGCGGGATGTAAAAAGAAAGATGCCAATGTGAAAGTTGTGCTGGAATAGAACAACAGAAGACAATTAGGAGCTAGAAGGAACCCAGTGTGGTGGAAGGAACCATGATTTCTCTATACTAGATATAATATCAGTAGTTTATAATATTATCATGCCATGTCACTTAGCAGATGCCTCAACATGATTATTTTAAAAGGAAGGAAGAAAAGAGAAAGAAAGAGAGAGAGAGAGAGGAAGAAAGAAAGAGAAAGAGAGAGAAAGGAAGGAAGGAAGGAAGGAAGGAAGGAAGGAAGGAAGGAAGGAAG
>JAJPUD010001224.1:82275-141614 GCA_023553655.1 Myrmecobius fasciatus
GTAGGAAGGAAAGAAGAAAGGAAGGTAGGAAGGAAAGAAGGAAGGAAGGAAAGAAGGAAGGAAGGTAGGAAGGAAAGAAGAAAGGAAGGTGGGAAGGAAGGAAGGTAGGAAGGAAGGTAGGTAGGATGGAAGAAAGGAAGGAAGGAAGGAAAACAGATAAAGGAGGAAGGAAATAAAGAAAAGCATAGAAATGTAATAAGAAATAAAATAAGTTAGCAGCAGAAGAATGGGGGACTAAAAACAATGAACAAGTTCAGTGGGGGAAATATCCCAGTTGAGGTAAGATCTCAAGAGAGATGAAGTTTGTTTTTGTGTCTTCCCAACATTTGGAGTTTTTAGTCTATAAAGTAGAATTAATTCAACTAAAGGTTCTCAGAACCCCTTCTCACAGCAGAATTGAAGGGTTATTCCCAGACACAACTCAGATATGTGCCTGAAAGATGAAATTTCCCCTTTGTTGGCTTGTATCTCAAGATCAATTTCCCTTTCCAACCCTAACTGTATTCTCTGTGCCAGCATTCTGACCAAGGATGGATGGGAGTAATTCAGCAAGGATGACCCTGAAGCTTATCCAGTCATCCTGAATTTGGAACTTTATTTTAGTGTTTGCTATACAAACAGGATATGGCATAATCTGAACACAACAGAATGACAACAAAACAAAACAAAAAAACCACATAAATGCCAAGAAATCCATGTGAGGAAGAACCATATAGCTCCAACAAAATCAAAAGCAAGAATTATAATCATGACATTGCTACCTCACTAAAGCCCTCCCCCCCCCCCAAAAAAAAACACCTAAGGAAGTCATAGAGAGATTAAAGAAATACACTAGGAACTAAAAGTGAATTCCAGAGAAGGAATCTTGAAAGAAAGTTTGTATTGCAATGAAACATCCAGATGGTCATGTCTTTTTTCAGGGAAACCCTCTTGGGGAAGGAAGTGAGTAGGAGGGAGGATTGAGAGATGCAACATTTCCAGAAAGTACAGAGAAGAAAATGTGAATTTTAAACTGTCCTCCTGGGTTCTGCACTGCTTGAATCAGCAGGAGAGAAGAGGAAAGAATAGTAGCATTGTGTGACTTCTACATGTGTGAGCTTTCTCTTCAGCACTGTTTATGCAGGAACCACAGAGTTAATGTGTGACTGAATTTACCCCTTTTTCTCATCCCTGTGATTGGATCTATCACTAAGCTGTCTTCTTTCTTCCTTAGAAACATCTCTAGAGTTCATCCTTTCAGTTCCACTTAAAATCACTGAAATTTGGAATTTTGAAGTAAATTTCTTTAAATCCAATCCTTATTCAAATGAAGCCTCCTATCTGCAATCTCATTGACAAGTCTACTGAAAGCATTTGATTTGGGGTCAGAACATCTAGATTTAAAAACCTAGCTCTAATCACTATGTGTGTGGGCAAGCCACTTTATTCCACTGTGTCTCAATTTCCTCATCTGTAAAGGACCATAGGATCTCTATGGTATCTTCCAATTCCAAATCTATGCTCCTAAAAGTCCTCCAATGTAAAGGAACTAATTCAATGCCCTCTGAAGCTTCTGATTCAAATTTATGGTCTGGTCTATTTATTGAGATAAAATCAGTGTTCTTGCAAGTGCTTCTAGTTCTTTCTTCAAGAACCAAATAGGAGGGTCCCCAGGACTACCCCCAAATACCAGAAGATAACTACTGTGTTCTTCTTAAATCTTCAATTCAATCCAACATTTATTAATTACATGCTACTGCTACTGATGATGATGATCATATAACATTATGTGCCAGGCACTATGCTGAATGCTTGACAAACTACAGAAGCCCATCTGGATCTGTGACACATTGTTTCTTTGGGAATGCTCTTCTCTTTGCGGGTTTTTCGTCTTCTTTTCATTTTGGAACTATGAAGACTTAAAAAGAGCACAGACTTTTTTTTTCTTTTTAATCTGGCGGAGAGGAGAAAAAAGCTGAAAAGAAGGAATATACCTTTTTTTGTTACACTTGTTTGCACTGTGTGCTGACTGAACATTAGTTGCACTAACTGCTGGTTTAAAAAAAAAATTTCTTCTGGGAGGCAGGGGAAGGAGGGGGAAAAAAAGGAAGAGGAGGGGAGAAACCCTGAAAAGAGAAGAATCTTGATAAACACAAAATTGTCTACTATTTCAAAATTCTCCAACAGTTGACTAGGAGTGCATTTCAACTTCTCCCTGGTTCTCATCCGTTTTTAAGCCTAAAGAGCTTGTTACTTATTTGTGCGAAGTGCCTTATGCTATGAGACCATTCAGAATAGCATCAGGAAAAGATAACGATGAATGTTGGAGGGGATGTGGGAAAACTGGGACACTAATACATTGTTGGTGGAACTGTGAATGGATCCAACCATTCTGGAGAGCAATTTGGAACTATGCTCAAAAAGTTGTCAAACTGTGCATACCCTTTGACCCAGCAGTGTTTCTACTGGGCCTATATCCCAAAGAGATTTTAAAGGAGGGAAAGGGACCCACATGTGCAAGAATATTTGTGGCAGCCCTTTTTGTAGTGGCTAGAAACTGGAAACTGAAGGGATGCCCATCAATTGGAGAATGGCTGAATAAATTATGGTATATGAATGTTATGGAATATTATTGTTCTGTAAGAAACGACCAGCAGGACGATTTCAGAGAGGCCTGGAGAGACTTGCATGAACTGATGCTGAGTGAAACGAGCAGAACCAGGAGATCATTATACACGACAACAACAAGACTATATGGTGATCAATTCTGATGGACATGGCTCTCTGCAACAAAGAATTGTCTCAAACCAGCTCCAATTGTTCACTGAAGAAAACCATATACATCCTAAGAGAGGGATATGAAATATGGACCACAATGTAACATTTTCATGATCTCTATTGACATTTGCTTGCATTGTGTTGCCTTTCTCTGATTTTCTTTTTTTTCTTGTAGATAGGATTTTTCTTGCATAACTTGTCAAGCATTTCAACATTATTAACATGTAGTGGACTTCCTGCCATCTAGGGGAGGGGAGGGGACTGGGGGTAAAATTTGTAATGGAAAGCTTTGTAAAGATCAATGCTGGGGAACTACCCATACATATGTTATACAAATAAAAAGCTTTAATTTAAAAAAAAACAAAACATTTTTTGTTTAATTTGATACTTACCATAATCCTGTGAGGTAGATGTTTTTTATTATTCTCATTTTACAAATGATGAAATTGAGGCAGATAGTAGTTAAGTGATCTACCCTGGGGAGTCACACAGCTTGTAAGTGTTTAAGGGTAGATTTGAATACAAATCTTTCTGACTCCAACCCATTCTCCATCTACTGCACCACCTAGTTGCCCATGCAAAGCACTGTTATAGGACACAAAAATAAGACACTCCAAAATGAACATTCTGAATTCTTCCAATCAAAGCTCATGTTGCAGTGGAACAATTATACATTTTGTTATAAATATAGATATACATGTGATATTTGTTTTAATATTTATGTATTATAAATCACATATTGTTTACATATAATTTCTACATGTACTTATATGTTATGTATGATATTTCTATAAGTAACATCCTATATAACATATGCATACACATGTATATTTAAGTATATGTGTATATATGTATGTAGGTTATTTCCTCAAGTAGAATGTAAGCTTCTTGTGGGTCAGACATCCTGTCATTTTTGTCTTTGTTCCCCCATACTTAGCAAATAGCTTAATAAATGTTTATTGCTTGGACTACATGAAAAGGCATTGCTTTCAGGAATATAGAGGTGACAGTTCCCCAATACCCTGCCCTCATCAGACTTCATCTGAAATGTTCAGTCCTGGGAACCACAGTTTAAGAAGGGCATTGATTATCTGAAGAATTTCTAGTGAAGGGCAATAAGGTTGGTGAAGGATTTTTTGGTCTAGCTAAAAGAAATGGGGCATGTTTAGCCTGGAAAAGATAAGACTTAGGGAGAACTGTGAGAACCATCTTTATTTGAAGAATCATCATTTGGAAGAAAAATTCAACTTTTCTTTTGGGCCACAGAGGGTACACTAGGAATGATAGAGAGGATTTGCAAAGAAACAAATTTAGGTTTGATTTCAAGAAAAACATCTTAACAATTTGAGCTGTCCAAAAATGGTTTGGACTACCTCACGAGGTAGTGGATTCCTCTTTGAGTTCTTCAGACAAAAGCTAGATGGCTGCTTATTGGATATGTTAGAATGGGAATTCCCTTCATTTAAGAACTGGACTAAATGTCTGCTGGGGTCCCAGATTTAAAATCTATCCTCTGATGATCTATAACTTGAACTCTTCTTCCTGTCCCGGTCACCCTCTTTTGGATATGCTCAGCTGGCCAATTTCTTTCCTAAAATATGAACACAAGACTCAGAGTATGATATGATTATGGCAGAGAACAGAAAGAATATGATCGATCTTGGTCTAGACACAAGCCTATTAATGTACTTTTAAATCATATTTCCCAAATACAATCAAGCTCTAATCTCTGGCTCATTTTTCATCTATAGTGTCTTTTCAAGATACATATACTTGTAGAGTAACTAATTTAAATGACCATCTAACCACATTTCCCAGTTCAAGCAATAGTCTCCATTCAGTTGTTATTGGTGTTGTTTTGTTTTGTTTTTATCCTGTCTGAATAGGTAGGCTGGTGCCTTTTGAGTAGAATGGATTTTTCTTGAGGAAACCATTAATTGATCCAATCAGCACAATGTCATCCCCCCAAATTAACACCTATAGGACCTCAACATTTAGAATGAATCTGTCTTTCATCTGTATACTTCTTGTTTACTCCCAAACAATTGTAAACTTCTTAAGGGCAGAGACCACTTCATTTTTGTCTTTGTATCCAGTACTTAGCATTGTAACAATGCTCCTCCTCAGTCGACTTTTCATGATTCCAAGCTTTTTATTGTTATAGGAATTCTTCTTTTCAATAACAATATCCTCCTGAAAATAATACAGAACTGTAAATCATAAAACATCATAATTGGGGCAGCTAGATGGTGCAGTGGATAGAGCACCAGCCCTGAAGTCAGGAGGACCTGAGTTCAAATCTGGTCTCAGACACTTAACACTTCCTAGCTGTGTGACCCTGGGCAAGTCACTTAACCCCAATTGCTTCAGCAAAAAGCAAAAAAACAAAACAAAAAAAAACATTATAATCTATGAAGAATCAAAATCATAAAAGTTCAATAAAAAGACAGGCTATAGTTATTTATTTTTTGTTGAGGCAATTGGGGTTAAGTGACTTGACCAGGGTCACACAGCCAGGAAATGTTATGTATCTGAAGCCAGATTTGAACTCAGGTCCTCCTGACTGCAGGGCTGGTGCTCTATCCACTGCACCACCTAGCTGCTCCTCAGGCTAGAGTTATCAATAGATTACAATACATTTCCTTTGATAATTTCTGTTCAAGAAGTAATTATAAAATATATAATCAAGGATATATGTATACACACACATATATAAAACAAAAAGGAGATGAGTCTTGTCTTAAGAGCAAGGGATAACGGATGGATAACTCAAATATTTCATAGGTATATATAGAGAAAGACCTTTAGTCCTCTAATCACCCCTTCATAAAAAGGTTTGCATGCATTGTGATCATTAGTATGAGGAATAATCACATCAGCAAATTACCTTCAAAAAAGATTATATTGATTCTATCATCATAGAGTATTTTCAATCCACTTAAATTTCTAGAATTTATTTTTCACATAAGCTAATCATCATCAGCACCAATACACTGGGAAAAAGTCTGAAAAGCACATATAATATGCAATACTTGTGGACCTACCAAATAAGCACTGAGAGTGTTATGTATTTTTGTGTTATTCATTTTTTATTTGTTTATGTGTATATATGTGTGTGTATGTATGTATATGTGTATGTGTGGTTCTTCCCAAGAATGCCAACATTATTAATGATTTAGAGCATTCTTTCATGTGGTTGATAATAATTTGCAATTCTTTTGAACTGTTTGTTTATAATCTTTGATCAATTATCTATTGGAAAATGTTTTTTGGTTATACATAGATACATAGATACACATAGATACACACACATAACAATATACAAATGGGGGCAGTTAGGTGGTGCAATAGATAAAGTGCCATGCCTAGAGTCTCAGAACCTTACTAGCTGTGTGCCCTGGGCAAGTCATTTAACCCCATTTGCCTCAGTTTTCTCATTGGAAAATGAGCTGGACATAGAAATGGCAAACCACTCCAGTATCTTTGTCAAACAAAAAACTCAGGGATCATAAAGAGTTGGACACAAATGAAATGACTAAAAAAACACACATATATATGTACATGTACAGTGTGTTTATATTAGTTGTTTATATATTCTGGATTCCAAATTCTTATCAGAGAAATTAAATATGAACATTTTTCCCCATGCCCTTCTATCCTGGTGCATTAATTTTGTCTGTGGAGAAGCTTTTTTACTCCGTGTAATCAAAGTTATCTGGTATATGTTTTGTAATTGTCTTTATTTTCCTATAATTCCCTTGTTTGATTAAGGACATATCTCCTACCTATAGTTGAGAGAAACATATGTTCTGTCCCTCTCCTAATTTTATAGCATGATTAAGGTTATGTATCCATTTAAAGTATATTGTGGATTGTGGTGTAATATATTGGTCTAAGTCTAATTTCTGCCACACTGCTTTCCAGTTTTTCCAAGTTTTTTTTTTTTTTAATTGGATAGTTTTTTCCTAGGCAATCTATGTTTTCCACTTTACCAAAGACTAGGTTATCGAGTTCCATTGCTTCTAAATCCCCTTTTTCTAGTCTGTTTCATTGACCCACCTCTCTATTTTTTTAACTAATGCCAGATGGTTTTGATCACCTGAAATGTGTTTTTTAATGTAAGCAGAGAAATTTACATTTATTCATATTAAATTTCATTTTTGTTAGCTATAGTTTGCCATTCTAGATTGTCTTAATCTTTTAGAATCTCCATTTTTATCATATAATGTATTAGGCATCCCTTTTAGACTTGCACTATTTGCATATTTAATAAGCACGCCAATTTTGTCTTCATCCAAGCCATTAATAAAAATGTCAAATAGAACTGGGCCAAGGACATAGTCCTGGAGGGCTCCACTAAAAATCTGCCTCCAAGTTGGCCCTGATCCAATCTCCTAATTACCATTTGTTCAGTGCAGTCACTTGGTTGCAAACCCATTTGACTGCACTATTCTGTCTAAAATATCTCCACCTTAGACTAAAGAATATTTCAAGAAAATGTCAAATTTGTTCCTGAAATCCAGATATAATATGTTTACAGCATCCTCCTGGTTCCCTGTTCCAATAATGTGATAAGAAAACAAATAAAATTATTTTGCCATGACTTGTTTCTAATGAAAACATACTAACTTTTCATCATTGTTTCTTTTTCTAAGTGATTCAAAGTCCTTTAATAATCCATTATGGAAATTTGCTTGGAATTCAAAATTGAATGTATAATCTGTTTGATATATATACATTGGTACAATATCTAAGGAACTATATCAAACTACAAATTATTGTCTAAATAATAGTCATTTTTCATTTGTTTCTTGTTGTTATTGTTGTTGTTTTCTGGATGTATGGTTAACCCAAAATTTTTAGCTGTGGATCTTATTTAGGAGGTCCTATAATGTTATTGGGGATAAATGAAAAATTGAACACAAGGAATAAAGCAAATTGAATTATATTTAAGAAATTGTAAGATGTTTTCAATGTTCCCAGACTTTTCTCTGAAGCAAAACTTTTTCTTTTTAAAAAAATTTTTTAAACAATATTCTTCGTAAGATACTAAGTGATTAAAAATCACATAGCACAATAATTATTAAAAGAATCAAAATTGTGGGTCACTTCACTTTGCATCTGCTGCCTTGACTTGGTTTCAACTCAATAGGACAAGCTGCCTTTCTCAGGGTAAATATATCATTTCTAAACTCAATCCCAAACTGCTAACCCATGATTGACAATAGTTCCTCTTTGCCTTCCTTGCCCCCGATTGGAGGGCTGGATAGTGAAGTACCAAATTTTCTCCAAAGCCTTCTTTTATAGAGAGCAGAAACTAAATCTTTCAGCTCATTCCACTCTGTATCTGCTATTCTGACTGGTTTCAATTCCACAAAACAAGATGCCTACACACTGCTGAGTATCCCCTAGGATCCCATTCTCCCATCCTTTTTTGCTTCTTTTTGTGTGTTGTCTCTCCTGTTAGATTGTGGGCACTTTGAAGCCAAGAACTATGTTTCTTTTTATTAACTTTATCCTCAGTACTAGATGTTTAGCAAATGGTTATTGGATTGAATTGAATTTGTCCCAAAGAGCAATGGAGAGCTTCATAGTGGGTGTAAATAAGTTGTAGAATATCATAAATAATAGATTTATGTGTAAGAGCAACATAAAAGCTATGCAAAGTAAGTATTACTGGAAAAAAGAAATGGACCAGTCATGTAAAAATGTAAGGGATGATTATATAATGCCTTGCTACCTTCATAATCTTAGAACTAGAGTAAGGACCCCTGCTGCATTAGATCCATCCTCCTCAAGTAGCTTCCATGGAGAGACACAGAAAAGAGTCCCTACAGAGAAGGCATGGATAGTTGTGATCTGTAGCAATGCAGGGAGTAGTTACATATTTGTTATCATAGATCCATGAAATGCCTGAAGTATTAATTACTTACCATTCTCATGCCTTCCAACTCTTTTTGTTGTCATAATAAATATCCCTGAGCCTCTTATGTTGTCTACAAATCCTTGGCTTCTTTTGATTATTGATCCTGAATCATGTTTTCCAAAAGATTTTTCACCTAGGCCTACCTTTGCATCAAAGTAACAAATATTAAATATTTTTGTCCTACTTTGGAAATACTTACTGAATTTCTCATAAAATTTTTCCATCTTTTTATCATTTACAACAGATGTTAGCACATAAACTACAATCGTGGTCTCTTTGCTCATAATCATTGTGAGTTACAAGGTGAGATGACAAAATATTCTATAAAATTATATTCCTTGTAGTCACTGGGCACACACTAAGAATTATTCTGTCAATTCTTTCATTTGCCTCTTTAAAGAGAGCCTGTAAATTAACTTGCACAATTTCCTTATAAGTTCTAGTTTTATTTACAAGAATGTCAATATTGTTACAACTCAGTTCCTATAGTAATATATTCATTTATTAGTTGCTCAATAACAAATCTTCAGTCATAGTAGGAACAGGTGAATACATTTCAATAGGCAAAACAAAATTTATGATATTTAATACAATCTCTCCCCCCCCTTTTTTTAACCTCTCAATCATCACTACAAAGGAAAAAGCTCATATAGAATTGAAGGTCATTTTGTTTCATGGACTGCCATAATTAAAGAATTAATCTCCTAATAGGCAGGCTACTTAAAATAAGCCTCTCTGTTCTTAGCCTCATTCCCATAAAGAAGACATAATATGCACCTGATTTACTCAAGGACTTGTGCAGCATGATAGACCATACCAGAGTCTATGAGCATAGCCTTCAAGAACTTAGGGTCACCTCTCTTCTATAATGAGGTATCAGAATAGAACTTTTGTGGAGACAAATTCTCTAAATGTCTTTTAAATATAGGAAACCAAATTTTCAGATACCATCTCACTCCCAGCTTAGCTTGGCAAAAAATAATTAAAGTAATAATTTGTAATCTAGAGTTGAAAGATTTCAGGGAATATATGAACTGGATAAGAGATATGTTTGTATGTTTCAATATAACTGTTTTCCTTTAAATTACTATGTGTTTTATTTTTGTACATTTAAAAATATTATTCTGAGAATTCCCTATATTTACCAGACTGCCAACACATCCACAACCAATAAAACAAAACAAAGTTAAGAATCCCAGAAATATTAAAAACAAAAAATAGAAAAGCTATATCATATTTGTAGAAACTTTTTATAGATTAATCTGGTAGCAAGTTATAAAAGTTATCATGCCTTTGGTTCAATAATTTTATTGTGAGGAATCTGTCCTGAAAATGCTACTGAAAATAAAACAAGTGCTATCTCTTTAAAGCTTTTTATAACAGAATTACATAGAACTGTGATAAACTCAAAACAGCCAAAATGGTTAACAGGAGAGGAATGACCAAATAAATTATGGTACATTCATGTAATTGAATATTATAATGCAATTAAAACTAAGTGTGAGGAAAACAAAAAATTTGGAAAGTTCTTTTATGAAATAATACAAAATGAAAAAAAGTAAAACTGGAAGAATGGAATACATAATAAAAACCATTTGACAATAAAAAGTAAATGAAAATGAACAAATAATCCTGATGAAGATATAGGGGAGTGACTGAAAATTGTTAAAATAATTTGTGTTGCACCTGTCAGATTGGTTAAAATGACAGGAAAAGATAATGATGAATGTTGGAGGGGATGTGGGAAAACTGGGACACTGATACATTGTTGGTGGAATTGTGAACGGATCCAACCATTCTGGAGAGCAATTTGGAACTATGCTCAAAAAGTTATCAAACTGTGCATACCCTTTGACCCAGCAGTGTTTCTACTGGGCCTATATCCCAAAGAGATTAAAGGAGGGAAAGGGACCCACATGTGCAAGAATGTTTGTGGCAGCCCTTTTTGTAGTGGCTAGAAACTGGAAACTGAATGGATGCCCATCAATTGGAGAATGGCTGAATAAATTATGGTATATGAATGTCTTGGAATATTATTGTTCTGTGAGAAACGACCAGCAGGAGGATTTCAGAGAAGCCTGGAGAGACTTGCATGAACTGATGCTGAGTGAAATGAGCAGAATCAGAAGATCATTAAACACGGCAACCACAAGACTATATGATGATCAATTCTGATGGACATGGCTCTCTTCAACAATGAAATGTTTCAAACCAGTTCCAATTGTTCAGTGAAGAAAGCCATATACACCCAGAGAGAGGGATGTGAAGTGTGGACCACAACATAACATTTTCATGCTCTCGATTGATGCTTGCTTGCATTGTGTTTCCTTTCTCTGATTTTTCTTTCTTGTAGATCCGATTTTTTTTGTACAACAATGATAAGTGTGGAAATATGTATACATATATTCGACTTGTCAAGTATTTTAACATAATTAACATGTAGTGGATATCCTGCCATCTAGGGGAGGGGTAGGGACTAGGGGGGATAAATTTGTTTTTGTTTTTTGTTTTTTTTTTTAATTTTACTTTATTTGCAAAACATATGTATGGGTAATTCTTCAACATTAACCCTTACATAGGAAGCTATGTATAACCAAGCCCAGTTTTTTCTTATTGTCTCCCAAAACTAACTGGCATGACCATTGTTTCCTGAAGTTGTTTCTAATTTACTAATTAATTCTTCCTTTATTGATCAAAATCTTGTCCAGAAGAGCAGTTCACCCTGTCCTTCCTCTACCTTCTGAAAGATGAGGTTAATAGTACGGCAAATCAATAATTTACCAGATGCTCTTCTTTTAGCACAAAGAAACCTTCTTCATCCTTCAGCTTATTTGACTCTGACCTGTGCTTTAAGGTCCAACTCAAATTTCCCCTTCTCTAAGAAGTCTTCTACACCACATTAGCTACAATGATGTCTGTTTTTAGAATGCCAAATAAACCCATCAGAATTAAATGGTTTCGTTATTTATTGTTCTTTTTATTTTACCTCCTATTAATTTTACCTCCTTGGATGACTGTAAGCTCTTGGAAAGCAAGGATCATATTTTACATATCTTTATATCCTCAGTTTATAGCATAAAGTCCAATGTTAGACTTAACCAATATTTTTTGGTTTAAATGATATTTGTTAATTGATTAGATTTACACATTCTTTTATATATGTATGCATCACATTTATATACCCATATACATATGTATACATGTATGGGGCCTATTTGTCATGCATACATATATACATATACATGTATGTATCCTTAACTAGATTACAGGTTCCTTGAAGAAAAAAAGACATAGAAATGATAAAACTTTGGACCAGGAGGGAATCATAGAGATAATGTGGTTTAGCACCTTGATTTGTTTGTTGTTGAGGCAATCAGGATTAGGGGACTTGCCCAGGATCACATAGCTAGTAAGTGTATAACTGGATTTGAACTTAGGTTCTTAGGTTCTCCTGACTCCAGGGTCAGTGTAGTCACCCACTATACCATTTAGTTGCCTTAGCACCTTGGTTTTACAAATTATGAAAATAAGGATCAGAGAGGCTCCAAAGACTGTCCTTTCCACTTCCATGGGCTGCCTTCTTTGGTCTCTATCTCCTTTTTTATTCTATCCACATGACATGTTTGGATCAAGAACAGTAATTAATAAAATGGTCTTTGAATGATTGTTCCTTAAACAAAAGAGAAAAAATGGAATCTGGAAAGAATACCTCTAATTTTTTTTTTAATTAAAGCTTTTTATTTGTATAACATATGTATGGGTAGTTCCCCAGCATTGATCTTTACAAAGCTTTCCATTACAAATTTTACCCCCAGTCCCTTCCCCTCCCCTAGATGGCAGGAAGTCCACTACATGTTAATAATGTTGAAATACTTGACAAGTTATGCAAGAAAAATCCTATCTAAAAGAAAAAAAGGAAATCAGAGAAAGGCAATACAATGCAAGCAAATATCAATAGAGATCATGAAAATGTTACATTGTGGTCCATATTTCATATCCCTCTCTCTGGGTATATATGGTTTTCTTCAGTGAACAATTGGAACTGGTTTGAGACAATTCTTTGTTGCAGAGAGCCATGTCCATCAGAATTGATCATCATGTAATACTGTTGTTGCTGTGTATGATGATCTCCTGGTTCTGCTCGTTTCACTCAGCATCAGTTCACGCAAGTCTTTCCAGACCTCTCTGAAATCGTCCTGCTGGTCGTTTCTTACAGAGCAATAATATTCCATAACATTCATATACCATAATTTATTCAGCCACTCTCCAATTGATGGGCATCCATTCAGTTTCCAGTTTCTAGCCACTACAAAAAGGGCTGCCACAAACATTCTTGCACGTGTGGGTCCCTTTCCCTCCTTTAAAATCTCTTTGGGATATAGGCCCAGTAGAAACACTGCTGGGTCAAAGGGTATGCACAGTTTGATAACTTTTTGAGCATAGCTCCAAATTACTCTCCAGAATGGTTGGATCCGTTCACAGTCCCACCAACAATGAGAATACCTCTAATTTTAAGGATAAATGAATCAATTAATCAATGTTTACTTAAATACAGCAATTATTATTTATACTATTGGCAAACTTGTATGTCAGCTTGTGGCTAACCTCCATGCTCATGTCAGACCTGTCCCTGCCAAACCACAGGAGAGAATCATCTCTCAGGAAAATCTGCTTTATTCAAGGCTGACTTTATTTTTTTTTTCAAGGCTGACTTTAAATACAAACAGTAAGCAGTTGTCTACCATGGCATGATCTAAAACCCCAGGAAGATTATTCTGCTCAAAAGTATCTCCCTCAATGATGCTCAAATTCTATCACTTAAGAACTGAGGTCAAAAGGAATTAAATCTCTGTCCTGCTATTTGACTAACTGTATAACTCTTGGCAATATTCTTAGCCTCTTTAGGTTTCTCTTTTTTTGTCTGTCATAACTACATAAGGTTACTGTCAGGAAAAACTTGAAGTTTACTTCAAGTGTCCTAGCTATGTCATTCTAGGCAGCAAAGTGTCATTTCATCCAAAGGTGGAAGAGGCCCTTCTCTACCCTGGTATAATAATGATGGTAGTCTTCCCTCAAGCAAGGACTCATACCCAGGCTTATGTGGGGGCCCCTGGCTGCCTTTGTTTCTCTTATATATTTTCTTCCTTTAGCAAAGACCTGTGAGCATCTAAAGGTTACAATGGTCAGCACCAGAACTCAAGTCTCTTGGCTTAGGCCAGAACCTTTTCTAATAAATCACAGTAAAACTTCTGTTATTCAGCATTTTTCATTCTCTATGGTCCAATGCAAATAACAGAGGAAGAGGTAACATTTAATCCCTATAACTTCAGTGTGAATTAGTTTTGGAGAGGCTTTTCTGTAAGACAACAGAAAAGAAGGCAGTAGGGGACCATTGGCTACAGTCTGGGCTAACAGTTTCAACTTAAGGAGCCTTTTTTCCACAACAGCAGGATGAACTGAAAACTTCCTTTTTTTTTCCCCTCTCAGGTCCTGGAGACTTACTTTCCCTTCAGGGAAACCTTCCTTGCATATTCCAAACTACTTCTAAAACTATTTTCTCCCTTTCCTTTCACTCTCCTCAGGTAGTCAGCTGCTTCTGTCTATCCAGATCGTGGAAGGGATCTCATCCGATCCAGCTCTCAGATAAGGGTCAGTCAGTCCAGGTAAGTAAGTTATGATTGTCTCCATTTTACACAATCCACCTCCTAACAGAGAGGTGATGAACTTAAAGTGCTGAAAGAGACCTATTTTGGGGTTTAGCCAGATCATGCATATTTGTAATAAGAATCTCAGTTATCTTTCTTTTCTGCTGTTCAGATGAGGAAACAGTGGGGAGAAGATGTAATAAATCATGATTAAAAATAAAATATTTAAAATAACAATTGCCCCTATCTTGCAGAAAGGTAATTAAGGGCCAGAAACTTAAGTATCACAGAACTTTTAAGAAACTATAGAGGACAAACAACTTCATTTTACAGCTAGAAAAACCAAGATCCAAAGAATAATTTTTTCAAGGTCACTAAGTAAGGATCACTTGACCCTATTACCTACTTAGAGTTAAAGGAAGCATTATTTTTGCTCACTTGATGTAATGTAGACTGACCTAACACAGATTGGAACAGAAGGGTTTTTACATAGGCATTTCAGATAGAATTCTCCCTGTATACCAGAGAGAGCCCTTGGGAAATAAGATATAGATCTTTGAGAGCTTTGAGCTTGTGCAGATCTGAACTATCAAACATAAGGAATGTAGAAAACAGAAGGTGTTAGGTATTACAGTCCTCAAAGCATTTTCTGTGGCAGGATTATACTTGGAAGAAATAAGATGTTAACCAGTCAGTCAACTGAACAATATGTATTTATTAAGTTCCTACTATATATTAGACACTTTATTAGAAGCTGGGTTACAAAGGCAAAGATGAAATGCTCCTTTCCTTTAAGGAGTTTACATTCTATCAGGGAGATAGCACATACCCAGACAAGTATATATAAAATATAAACATACTAAATATGTGTAGCCCTAGGATACTCTACTCCCCCTTCCCCTCCACAGAGGCATCCAAAAATAACTATCACAGATTAATTAAAGGTGAGGTCTGATCCTCATCTATTCAAAAAAATAGTTCATAGGACCACATTAATAGGTTTATTTTTTCTTTACTCAAAGAACATAATTAGTTTAAATGAATTAGCACAATATGAAGATTTATAATAGAACATTTCCTCCATAAATATGGAGCCCAATCTACAGCAAATATACATACTGAAATTAGAAGAAATGAACATGTATAGAGTTTACACAAAAGAAGAATATATATGAAAGAGATCCACATACTTCTGATGCTCCATGAGCACTGGTGTCTTTTGGTGATGTGCTGCTTCTCACTGTTTGAGTCATCTCATCCAGGGAGATACAAAGTTAACTTTGAGAACGAGTTTGACATTCTCAAATTATTCTGCTGGACTCTTCTGGTCTTACCACACAGTAACTCATCATGGTGATGAGTTGCATTGTGTTTCTACTGAGTATTATTTCTTGCTACCATCTTTTGGGTTCTTCTCTCTCTCTCTCTCTCTCTCTCTCTCTCTCTCTTTCCTCCCTCCCTCTCTCTTTTTTTTTTTTTTTTTTTTTTTTGCTGAGGCAATTGGGGTTAAGTGACTTGCCCAGGGTCACAAAGCTAGGAAGTGTTAAGTGTCTGAGGCCAGATTTGAACTCAGGTCTTCCTGACTTCAGACTGGTGCTCTATCCACTGTGCCACCTAGCTGCCCCTGGATTCTTCTCTTGAAGTTTAACCAATTTATTAGCCATATGGTGCTAGAACTCTATTTCATAAAGGAAGACTGGCCACTCTTTAGTCATATCCAGAATCCAAGTACCAGAATCATAGTATAAGGTTCTATGTAGGATGAGCAGGTCATATCTTGGTAAATAAGACACCAAGGCCACCTTTCTCTCTCTTCTGTCTGACCTAATTCACTCATTCAACATCCTCCCATCCTAGCAAGTGATGGATTCCTAGGATGGAATGCCATATAATTACAACTTACTCCCAGGCTCCTAGGAGGATTCCTGGTGAGTGCTATACATTTATTACTTACAACTGTAACTGCTTAAGTCCCTACTAGTGTGCATTCCATTTAAATAAATCAGCTAAGACATCTACCCAAAAAAAAAATGTAAATGGCCCCATGAAAGAGTAGCCAAGAAATGTGCAAGAGGATAAAGAACAGAAATCCTGAATATTTTCACTCCATTTTGAAGGACAAAGGCTAACATCTCAACAATCTGTTCCATGTGAGCAACAATGCTAAATCTTTGCAGTTCACAATAGCACTCCTAAAATATAGTGGTGACAATGAGCAGGAACAAAACCAGGAACATTAAGGTCACCATACAAAAGATAAGATCTCCAAGACAGTGATGGATTCTTTATCATGCAGCAGGGTCATCTTCAGTAAAGTGATTAAATTATAAGTCTCTTGCTACAACTTGTCCTGAGATCTAAATTAATACTGAAGCTTGTCCAATATTTCCACCCACTCAATATTCCCTGTCTTATCCATTTCTCCCTGGGAGCCTCATCAAGAAGATGAATCCAAGTCTTTGATCCCATATAGACCTTCTTCATTCTTCCACAGAGATCTAAATGCTTTCCTTCACCTTCATCTAAGGGCTCAGAAGTAATCTAGGGCAACGACCATTTCTGACCTAGATTATCCCCTTTCTTCTAAATGCAAATTCACATTTACTATAGTTTTATAACAATAATTTCATCTTTCCCATTTTGTTACAAAGCAAGGAATTTCCTACCAATACCACCCTTTAATCCTTTCATCCTTTTTTTGTGGGATACTATCTCAGAGGAAAGGAAAAATGTCAGTTGAACTATTTCTCCAGGGTCTATAGAACCACTCGTAGCACAGTAAATAGAGCAGTGTGTCTATAGTTAATAAAGCCCGAGTTCAAATACAACCTCATATGCAGCCTGGGTAGTCACTTAACCTCTTTTTGCTTCAATTTCCACAACTGTAAAATGGGAATAATAATAATAGCAACTACCTCATTGAGTTGCTATGAGGATCAAATGAGACAATATTTATAAAAAGCACTTAGCATAATGCTTGGAACATGGTAGACACTATATAAATGCTTATTCACTTTCCCTTATTTTTTCCTTCTGAGGGTCAAAGACCTTAAAGCCCAGGTGACTGTACCAGGAAAAGAATAAAAAGGAATTGAAATTAGTCATCTTGAACAGAGGTTCTCAAACTTTTGTTTTTAATGTCTTTATATTATTAAAAATATTGAGGATCTTTCCAAAGAATTTCTGTTTATGTGGATTATATTTATATTTACCCTGAGAAATAAAAACTAATTTTGAATTTGTAGACCTTCTGAAAAGGTTTTAAAGACACTTCCCTCCCTCCCCTCAGGATTTTCTGGACCACACTTTGAGAACTACTGATATAGAACTATTTCCAAAAGCAATCAATTCTTTTTTAATTTTAATTTTTGATAAAGCTTTTTTATTTTTATTTTTATTAAAGCTTTTTATTTGCGAAACATATGCATGGGTAATTTTTCAACATTGACCTTTGCAAAGCTTTCTGTTACAAATTTTTCCCTCCTTCCCCTCACCCCTTCCCCTAGATGGCAGGAAGTCTAATAAATGGTAATTATGTTAAAATACTTGACAAATTCAATATGAATATGAATATTCTATTTTCATATTTATACAGCTATCTTGCTGTACAAGAAAAATCAGATCTATAAGAAAAAGAAAAAAAAACCTGAGAAGGAAAACATAATGCAAACAAACATCAATAGAGAGTGTGAAAATGCTATGTTGTGGTCCACACTCAGATCCCACAGGCCTTTCCTTCGGTGTATATGGTTTTCTTCATCACTGAACAATTGGAGCTGGTTTGAAACATCTCACTGTTGAAGAGAGCCACGTCCATCAGAATTGATCATCAGATAGTCTTGTTGTTGCTGTGTATAATGAGCTCCTGGTTCTGCTCATTTCACTCAGCATCAGTTCATGCAAGTCTCTCCAAGCCTCTCTGAAATCGTCCTGCTGGTCATTTCTTACAAAACAATAATATTCCATAACATTCATATACCATAATTTATTCAGCCACTCTCCAATTGATGGGCATCCATTCAGTTTCCAGTTTCTAGTCACTACAAAAAGGGCTGCCACAAACATTCTTGCACATGTGGGGCCCTTTCCTTTCTTTAAGATCTCCTTGGGATATAGGCCCAATAGAAACACTGCTGGGTCAAAGGGTATTCACAGTTTGATAACTTTTTGAGCATAGCTCCAAATTGCTCTCCAGAATGGTTGGATCCATTCACAGTTCCACCAACAATGTATCAGTGTCCCAGTTTTCCCACATCCCCGCCAACATTCATCATTGTCTTTTCCTGTCATTTTAGCCAATCTGACAGGTGTGTAGTAGTATCTCAGAGTTATCTTAATTTGCATTTCTCTGATCAATAGTGATTTGGAGCACCTTCTCATATGACTAGAAGTAGTTTTAATTTCTTCATCTGAAAATTGTCTATTCATTAAATTATGGTATATGAATGTTATGGAATATTATTGTTCTGTAAGAAACGACCAGCAGGACGATTCCAGAGAGGCCTGGAGAGACTTGCATGAACTAATGCTCAGTGAAGTGAGCAGACCCCAAGAGATCATTATTCACAGCAACAACAATACTATATGAGGATCAGTTCTAATGGACATCACTCTCTTCAACAATGAAATGCTTCAAACCAGTTCCAATTGTTCGGTGAAGAGAGCCATATACACCCAGAGAGAGGGATGTGAAATGTGGACCACAACATAACATTTTCATGTTCTCTATTGAGGTTTGCTTGCATTGTATTTCCTTAATCAGATTATTCTTTCTTGTAGATATGATTTCTCCTGCACAAAAAATGATGCAATAACTATACATATATTCGATTTAAGTATTCTAACATAATTATCATGTAGTGGATATCCTGCTATCTAGGGGAAGGGTGGGGAATAGGGGGGAAAAATTTGTAACAGAAAGCTTTGTAAGGGTTAATGTTTAGGAATTACCCATACATATGTTTTGCAAATAAAAAGTATTAATAAAAAAAAGAAAAAAAAGAAAAGAAAATTGTCTATTCATATCCTTTGACCATCTTTCAATTGAAGAGTGACTTGAATTCTTATGAGTCAATTCTCTATATATTTTAGAAATGAGGCCTTTATCAGAATCCTTAAATGTAAAGATGATTTCCCAATTTATTGCTTCCCTCCTAATTTTGACTGTATTAGTTTTGTTTGTATAAAAACTTTTTAACTTAATATAATCAAAATTATCTATCTGGTGTTCAATTAAGAGTTCCAGTTCTTCTTTGGACACAAATTCCTTCCTTCTCCACAGGTCTGAGAGGTAAACTATCCTATATTCCTCTAATTTGCTTATAATATCACTCTGATATAGCTTTTTTTATTTTCAAAATATATACATAGATAGTTTTGAACATTCACCCTTGCAAAACTTTGTGTTCCAAATATTTTTCCCTCCCTTCTCCCTACCCTCGCCCCTAGATGACAAGTAATCCAATATATGTTAAACATATACAATTATTCTATACATATTTCTACAATTATCATGCTGCACAAGAAAAATCAGATCTAAAAGGAAAAAAATGAGGAAAAAAAACAAAGGCAAGCAAACAACAACAACAAAAAAGTGAAAATACTATGCTGTGATCAACACTCAGTCCCTGCAGTCTTTTCTCTGGGTGCAGATGGCTCTCTTCATCATGAGACCACTGGAACTGGCCTGAATCACCTCGTTGTTGAAAAGAGCTAAGTCCATCAGAATTGATCATCATATAATCTTGTTGCTGTGTACAGTGTTCTCTTGGTTCTACTCCTTTCACTTAGCATCAGTTCATGTAAGTCTCTCCAGGCTTTTCTGAATTCATCCTGCCAATCATTTCTTATAGAACAGTAATATAATTACATTTATATAATATAATTTATTCAGCCATTCTCCAATTAATGGAGTTTCCAGTTCCTTGCCACTACAAAAAGGGCTGCCCCAAACATTTTTACACATGTGGGACCTTTTTCCTTTTTTATCATCTCTTTGAGATACAGACCCAATGGAGACAAGGCAGTCCATCTTAACAAGTCAAGTCTTCCTCGAGATTGGAGATTGGATCATAAAAACCATGAGATGAGAGGCCCTTTAACCTTCCAAGGATGGCATTTAGGGTTAGATTTGATGCAAATATGACTTCTTGAAGTTACATCTATGTAGGCAGGTATATGATGTTGATTAACAGGGATAAATCTCTTGCCTTAAAATAATCTCCTTTTTTTCCAGTTGGGGACAGATTGATTAGGTGTGAGCTACAACTGACATAAAAAAGCCCAATTGTATGTGAATAATTGTTTAGAAAAATTAAATGGTTTCATGCCCAGTAGAACAGGGCATTGTTGCCTGCAGCATCCAGAATGGCAATGACCTTATTCCCCAATCTCTGCTCTTATAACTACAACAGCCTGGTATTTAATTCAGCCAAGAGCATATGACATATCAAATGGTACTGAAATGCCCCATAAATAACTGTATCCTGTAGAAGGCATCAATGATACTACTCCATCAGTTCTGATCCCAAAAGGAAGAACCTTTGGTTTTCCAGTCTTGTTCTCTCCAGGCCCTACATCACTACTTGAGATCAGCTCCATGGCCACCACCCAGGAATTTGCCCCATTCTTCAAGGTTATGTCACATGTCACCCACACAACCTGGAGCTTAACCCACAGGAAGGATATACCTTAACCCCTATTCCCTGGGGCATTTCCTGTTTCCAAATTCATAACCAGTGAAGTCCAGTGGTATATCTTTCTCTCATTGAGGATGAAGTTATAATTAAATCATACAAAAAGCATTCTTCAGGAATCAGCTCCGTATAGGTGGGGGTCCATTGGACTAAAGGTACCGAACAAAGTTCCAGGGTCTGGATTAGAGGATTTAATCTTTGCCATAGTTATAACCTTTTTGTGAGGGGCACTAACATTGGAAGGATCCAGGAAAGTGTGATTTTTTTCAATTTATCATTTATATTTCACAGAAGCCTCATGTGCTATTCATGTTGTTAGAGGAGCTATCTTACATCATCTAATTCATGTAGGCATCTATTGATTGCCAACTATTTGTATGGACAAAGGGCGATTGTATGATATATGCAAATCTATTCAGTGGAAATTAGGACAGTGTAATAACTAAGATGAGCAACTGATTTTCAAAAATGGAATAATGAATGGATACTTTGAGGAACTTGAAGCTCCAAAAATTTAACACTCACTTATTCTGCCTACCCATTGGTACATACCAAGAGCTCAACTCAGACTGGTCTTTAAGGACAGAGACCTCCAAAAATATGAATCCCACAAAGTTATAAGAGCCTATGGGAGAGACTATTGTCTTTTAGGTCTTCTGGGGCAAGTAGCCTGTTCTGAGCTCCACTTGAAAGAGGCAAACTTAAAGGTAAGGAAGTAAATGAGAGCCATCCAGACTCTTAAGGAATTTCCTAAGACCAAAAGCATCTTCTAAATTTCTGGGTTTCTTTATTAGATAAAAGGGAAGTAAATGTTAATAGTTTATTCAAGACTATGCCCAGGATTCTCTGAGTTTTCCCCAGGATTGTATTCCCCAAAACTTGACTAAGGAAGATAGACCTTGGATTTAAGGATGATTTCTCATCCCTTGTCCATCATATAAGTCACTATCAGATGAAGGATTTCAACAACTATGATCTCATCTAGCCTGGTCAACATCATGCCATCGATGAAATAGTGGACATCAATGGCCTTGGGCAGATAGAATCCCCTTTCAGAATATGATGATATGATGAAAAATTCAGGTGACCCTGGGCAACAACAGTGAATGACACAGGAGTCCTTCCCATGTAAAAGCAAACTGTTGCTGACTTGTTTCAGTCACAGAAATAGAAGACCATAGAGGAGGTAACTAACTGCATACCTCTCACCTTGGGTCTGAACTATTGGCCTATAAAACTGACAGGCCAAAATCAGCTGTAGCAATGGGCATAGTGACTTTTTTCAGCTCCTTGTCATCCACCACAAACTACCAAGAATCATTTGAATTCCTCATCATCCTCATCATGTTGTTGTAAGTGGAGATGGCACAACAAAGTATTCCAAACTCCTCATTCCTATGGAAATTGCCAAAAGGGCTCATATGGTTACTGACTCCCAAGACCTTATAATAGCTTTTCTTTCTGTAGTCTGCCCTCTGTAATTCCAATAGATGATCTAAATGGGCACAGACTCTAGAGGGCATCTTAGTCTTGGATGGGAGTGAAGGGCTCTCTCAGTTCCCTGGTGTTATATTTCATGCTATACTTTTACTAGTATTCCCAAAGACTGGCCATCAATTGCTTTCTTATAAATCTTCGGTGTCAATAACCACAACCAAAGCTCATGCCAGGAAATAATGTCATTACCTTCTGTCCACCTGGCATTGTAGCAGGCTCTGTGATTTTTCTCCTCAATCCCAAAGTGCCAATTTGCAGTGATAGCAGTATTTACCCAGGAAACAGCTACCCAAATCTCCTACTTAGATTTCATCAGTTGATCATCCCATACCTGTAGAGTTAATTGTGTGGCAGGAGGGACCTATAAAACAAGTCAGAAATCTTTTGGATGGGAGCCAATTCTGAAGGAAGGATATAATTGCTGTTGAGGCAGGTGGATCATAGAGTATGGCAGGGTGTGGAAGGAGAGGGACTGGATAGAGAGATCCAATCTATTGAATCTATTTCCTTTAAAAAACTTCATCTCTTACCACTACACACCTGTCAGATTGGCTAAAATGACAGGAAAAGATAACGATGAATGTTGGAGGGGATGTGGGAAAACTGGGACACTAATACATTGTTGGTGGAACTGTGAACGGATCCAACCATTCTGGAGAGCAATTTGGAGCTATGCTCAAAAAGTTGTCAAACTGTGCATACCCTTTGACCCAGCAGTGTTTCTACTGGGCCTATATCCCAAAGAGATCTTAGAGGAGGGAAAGGGACCCACATGTGCAAGAATATTTGTGGCAGCCCTTTTTGTAGTGGCTAGAAACTGGAAACTGAATGGATGCCCATCAATTGGAGAGTGGCTGAATAAATTATGCTATATGAATGTTATGGAATATTATTGCTCTGTAAGAAACGACCAACAGGACGATTTCAGAGAGGCCTGGAGGGACTTGCATGAGCTGATGCTGAGTGAAACGAGCAGAACCAGGAGATCATCATACACAGCAACAACAGTATTACATGATGATCAATTCTGATGGACATGGCTCTCTGCAACAAAGAATTGTCTCAAACCAGTTCCAATTGTTCACTGAAGAAAACCATATACACCCAGAGAGAGGGATATGAAATATGGACCACAACGTAACATTTTCTTGATCTCTATTGATATTTGCTTGCATTGTGTTGCCTTTCTCTGATATTTTTTTTTCTTGTAGATAGGATTTTTCTTGCACAACAACTTGTCAAGTATTATTACGTTATTAACATGTAGTGGACTTCCTGCCATCTAGGGGAGGGGAGGGGACTGGGGGTAAAATTTGTAATGGAAAGCTTTGTAAAGATCAATGTTGGGGAACTACCCATACATATGTTATACAAATAAAAAGCTTTAATTAAAAAAAAAAAAAAAAACTTCATCTCTTTCTTCAAAGATCCCCATCAGGAGCAAGCTGAACCAAGAATTCATACTTATTGGATCAGTATGTCTAACTCCTTAACTTGTCTGCCTAATAAGGCATGGTCTTCGTGTGCATTTGGTAACTGTTTCACTGACATGATGAGTTGAATAAAAGGTAAATAAATTGATTTAATTACCATGGCCAGGCAGATGGTTGATGGTTAAATGTTGGGATGTGAGAGTGAAGCATCTTGTATAAGTTTTTTTTAGTTTCAACTTGATTTAATCTATCAATTTTCTTTTCTTTTCTTACTTATCTGGCTTTGTTGTGTCAGCAACCTTCCTCTTTTCATTCTTGACGTTCTTCAAATTCTCCTTCTTAATCCTTTCATATCCTCCTTAATTATCCTTGTTCCTATTCTCTCAACTGGAAGTAAAGCCTAAAGCTCCTTCTCCTTTAAATTGTTCTCAATTTCTCCCAGATTCTACCTCTGACCTATTTCCCTAGTATAAAACTCTCTAAATCACATACATAATTACATTAATATTAGGCTTAAGTCCTTCTCTACATCTTTCATGGAAGTTAGAAATAAATTTGCTAGACTAGTAGAACATCCTCAGGCTAAAATTAGGGCTTTCTGCTTCTATATCTGGACCAGAGATCAAAGTCCTCTGTTTTGGATAACTACCACTAGGTACTTATTATATATATAGTTAGGTAGTTATTATTATAGCATTAATAATGCTAGACTGACTGGTTAATCACTTCTACATTCACCCAAGATCCTGTCTGGCTCAGAAGCAAAAGAATTTGATCCAGAACAAAAGATAACCTGAGATGAATATCCTCCAAAAACTTAATCTAAATTCCTATCTTTATAATGCATCTCTATCAGAAACAAAGATTGATCAATTTATTTTTGGTCAGTGAAAAACCTCAGTTTCACTATCAAAGATACTTTTTGATGAAGAGATACTAATAGTTTGAAGGAATGTTTTTTCAAAACATATGCATGGGGGGCAGCTAGGTGGTGCAGTGGATAGAGCACCAGCCCTGAAGTCAAGAGTACCAGAGTTCAAATCTGGTCTCAGACACTTAACATTCCCTAGCTGTGTGACTCTGGGCAAGTCACTTAACCCCAATTGCCTCAGCAAAAAAAAAAAAAAAAGCAAAACATATGCATGGATAATTTTTCAATACTGACCTTTGAAAAACCTTGTGTTCCAATTTCCCCCCCTCCACTCCATCCCTTCTCCTATATGGCATGTAATCCAATATATATTAAGCATGGTAAAAAAAAAAAATATGTTAAATCCAATATAGGCATACAATTATCTTGCTGCATGAGAAAAATCAGATCAAAAAGTTAAAAAAAAAATGAGAAAGAAAATAAAATTCAAGCAAACCACAACAAAAAGAATGAAAATGCTATGTTGTGATCCATCTTCAGTTCCCACAGTCCTCTCTCTGGGTGTAGATGGCTCTCATCATCACAAGATCATTGGAGCTGGCCTCTCAATCATCTCATTGTTGGAGAGAGCCATGCCCCTCAGAATTGATCATCAGAATTGATCCATAGTCTTGTTGCCATGTACATTGATCTCCTGGTTCTGCTCATTTCACTCAGCATCAGTTCATGCAAGTCTCTCCAGGCCTCTCTGAAATCATCTTCCTAATCGTTTCTTACATAACAATAATATTCTATTACATTCATATACCATAACTTATTCAGTCATTCTCCAACTGATGGGCACTCACTTGGTTGAAGGAATTTTTTTTTTAAACTTCATATAGAAGAAGATAGCACTTAAGCTAAGATTTGAAGAAAACTCAAAATTCTGAGAGGTGGAAATGAGAAAGGAATGTCTTCCAGATATGTGGAACAGACTGCAAAAGCATAGAGATGAGAGAGATAAAATGTTATATGTAACAAACAGCAAGAAGGAGGGTTGGCTAGACTATAAAGTGGATGAATAGGCATAACATATAATAAGGGTGGAAAGGTAGGTTATAGCCAAGTTATGGGTAGGACTTTAAAAAAATTGTGTGTGTGTTATACATATGTGTATATATACATATATATATAATAAGCATCTCTTTTCTCTCCTTAACACTATCATCATCACTTCCACTGAAAAAAGAAAAAGAAAAACAACCCTTTTGACAAATATTCAGAGTGAAAAAATTCTGCTGTTGTTCACTCCATTTTAGACTTTCTTAGCAGAAATATTGGAGTGTCTTGACATTCCTTCTCTATCTCTTTTTATAGATGAGGAAAATGAGGCAAACAGGGTTCAGTGACTTGCTCAGGCTCACACAACTAATAAATGTCTGAAGCCAGATTTGAACTCAGTAAGATGAGAATTCCTGACTCTAGATCCAGCACGCTATCCACTGTGCTACCTAGTTGGAGCTTACTACCAAACTGGAAGCTAGTGGAGTTTATTAAAAAGAATAACATTATCAGCCCTAAGCTTTTTAAAGTTTTTCCCAAGTTCCTTTTCCTAGAAAGAAGCATTAACTTAAGTATTTACAAAGTGTTAAATTATTTGAAAACAAAATAAAAAATAATAATCCCTTTTTTGCTTTTTAAATCTTCTCCACAGAGCTGTCATGAGTGAGTAGATAGAATTTTGTTCCAAGATGGCAACCACCAATTGTGCAGACTTCTTTGTGGTTGGTCAGGTGCTTCCACATAGCACAATCAGTCTTTGTTATGGTGCCTTTCTCCTCAAGTATGCCTCTTCCTCATTGAAATAGCCATTATGATGAGAATAGAACTCTCTGGGAAAGGGGATATATTTCCCCCTCTCCATACATACCTAAATTCAAAGTCAAACTGCCCTCTTTGCTGCACCAAATACAGCAGACAATCCAATTGTAGTGAGGGATAAAAAGGCTTTTCCATTTAATAAAATACTTAAGTACTTACTATGTACAAGGTACTATTGTAACCCTACAAAGTTTCTATTCTACATGTACAAAAATTAGGTAAATACAGAATACACACAGGACATTTTCAAGAGGGAGAAAGCTTTCCCAATTTTTCTCAGGAAAGGTCTGATATAAGAGATAACATCTGATTTTTGTTTTGAAAGAAACTAGGAAGTCTAATACATAGAGCTAAAGGAATAAAAATAATAAGTATTTACATAGAGTTTTAAGATTTGCAAAGTATCTTACAAATATTGTCATTATAGATATAGATATAAGGGACTACCTGTACAGGAGAAAGAATGTCATATATGGGAAATTGCTAATAGATCTATTTGACTAGAACAGAGAGCATGAAGGGAATAATGTAAAATAAGATAGGATGTAAGTGGGAGCCAGATTGTGTATGACTTTAAATGCCCCGCTAAAAATTTTGTACCTTATGCTAGAAACAATAGTAACTAAAGATTTTTTAATAGAGGAGTGATATGGTCAGATTTGAATGAAGAAAAGAGAAAATGGATGTGTAGAGGAGATAGTTGAAAGGATCAAAAGTTTCAGAGTGGCAAGTAGAATGAAGACCAAGAAAAACCAACTAACAGTTAAGAAATCATTGAGAGTAACCTTGGAGAAAACAATTTCAACTGAGTGGCATTAGAAGTCAGAATTTTAAGAACTGTGGAATGATAACATAGAGGCAACAAGCAGAAATAACATGGCAGTTCTGTGAAGGGAGATATTAAAGAATAGCTTGAAGAAAAAGCAGGGTTAAATGAAGGATATGGGAGACCTGGACATATTTATAGATGATAAGGTAGAAGATTATGGGTAAGAAAAGACTGAAAATAAAAGAAAAAAAAAAAGAAATGAGCAAGATTAACTTCTAGTAGATAGAGGGAATAGGATGACGAACACAAATAGATCTAGATTTGGCAAACAAACAAACAAACAAACAAACAAACAAAAACCATTAGAAACTGGAGCAAAGATGGAGAGAATGGATAACCAGGAATTTTGAAGTGTGAAATAGGAGAAAAGCAACATGGAAAAGCAAGAGGCAAGTTCTTCTGCTGAACACTCAAGAGATAAGATAATACAGGAAGGTGAGAAGAGAAAAGATGAGTATCCATTATGGAGACCTTAATAGAAAAGTCAGAATAAGTAAAATAAAAGGATTACTGGGTAATGGTGAGGGCCACCCAACATTAAGTGACATAAATTTGTAGTGAATCTAAGTAGTATTATTGCTTGATTTATATCTAGCTTATTTACTTCTCTAATTTTTAATATGATTTCTTTTGTGACTATTTTAGGTTTACTTGTTGGCTTTTTAGTTTGTCTTTTTTAAATGAATATTCAATTCCTTGATCCTCTCCTTTTCTATTTTGTCAATATACATTTTTAAGGATGTAATTTTTCTACTGAGACTTGCTTTAGCTGCATCCCAGAAATGGCACATTTAATCATTATTTTCTTTCAAAGGAAGTATATGGGGGATGGCCATTACAATGACATAGAGATGGAGAATGGAGTGGAGTGTGTAAGGAAAAACAAATTGCCTGGATCACAGAGTATGGGAGAAGAGTAATGTCCATTGAAAATGAAAAGACAAATTGAGGTCAAGTTGTGAAAGGCTTTGAAAGCTAAGCAGGGGATTTCATGTTTTATCCTAGAGTTAAAAGGAATCCAATGAAATTCAATGAGTAGTGATGAAGTACTAGGTTCTGGGAGAGCTGTTTGGAATGTGAAAAATTCACAGAGGCATTATGATAGTCGCAAGAGCCCTTTATTGTTGTGAAAAGGCTCAGAATTCATCAAAATGATTAAGCATCTGACTGTGAGTGAAAGGGACTATTTAAAAGTCAGAGAGAAGAGGGAGAGAAGAAATAAGAATAGGATCTAGAGAGTTAGGGAAGAGTTAGGGAGGAAATCTAGTTGGGAACAAGCTTGCATGCACATTATGTCTACTGCACAATGGGGACATGAGATGCTTTTATCCTCAAAGTTATTTGTAGAGTGAGAATGTGTCTAGTGTGCTACCTCAGGAAAGAGGACTCCCTTATCTAATTTGAAATATTGAGTATGCCTTAGTCATGATGACAAGATATTCCCAGGAATTTGGCCTCCCTTTGTGTATAAAATTGACAATGTGAAAAGGATAGGCTCAGTTAAAATTTATATCATTCCTGACCATGGAAACAGAATGGAGTTGGTTAGAGTTCACCTCATTCCTAACAATGGCTGCACCACATCAATAGGGTAGGATCTGGTCAGATCTTCACTTTAGAAGAAGTTTTATGTGAGAAGAAATTTGAATTTAGTATTCTTGGAAACCAGGATACTTGACAGGACATTGACCTGTATATCCTGTCTGTAACAGGGCAGTTGTGCAAGATAGAGGGACTCATGTGGAAAACTAAAGGGATCAGCCCTTCTGGGAAATTCCTGCATTCCCTAAGCTCTTAAAGAACTTATATTTGACCAAGGTGTCCAAAGCAATGCTACCCCAACAGCTTCAACTCAGGATCTGTCAAGGCTTAGCAATTTACTTCTCATTGCACCTCAAAACTGAGGTTGTAAGCATGTCCTCTCCAGGTTCCAAAGACCTCTTATAATTCTGAGATCCTAATTGAGAGATAAAAGAAATCAAGTCAAAGGTCAAGGTACTTGAGAAGTAATTAAGCATCTACCACATGCCCAATGCTATACATATATACACATATATATATATAAATGAATCTGTAATTATTTTTCCACCCCTACTTCAGGGATCACTTCCTTCATTTTATATTTAGGCAGAAAAAAAGAAGAGAAACTGAAGGACCTAGAAGTAAAGGCACTAAGATAAGCTTATTGCTAGCTTCATTCTTTGACTTAGAGACTTAGTTTCTTTGGATTATCCTCAATTGTCACTAAAAGTGTATTTTGTAGTACTCATTCAATATCTCAGCTATCCAAAATAGGACTCCAAGTGACATATGAAACCCTCCCAACCAACCCAGTCTTTCATCTATACAAATCTAAAACTGTTGTAAATAGATAAAATTGCTTCTCTGGAAGCCAGCTTTCTTTTTATTGTCTTGCAATACTCCAGAGGCCATCCCCATCACTTAGGGTGGGTTCCTAGCCTGCCTATTCTCTAAAAAGGGAAAAGTTACAAAGAACAAGAAGTTGGAGCTGAGATTTAGGGAGTACTTTGAATGGAAATTGTGTTTTCAATGTCCCCCTCTCAGTAATTCTCTCCTCAAGCTTTTTTCTATTAGTCTTTTTTGCTTACAATGAATCAAATGCCCAGAGCTAGTATTTTCAAAGACTCATTGCCTACTGTACACACTCTTTGTCAGGCCTCAACAATCATTTCATTCATCCATTTGTTTATTCATTCATTACTCATTCATTTCCTGTGAATTTGTTCCTAAGGAACTATAACCTACCATTAAGGCCCACCCTCTATTATACTGGAAAAGAATTAATATAGGATTTGATTCAATAAATCTTGCTACATCAAAAAACCAAACCAAACTAAAACAAAACAAAAAAACCTAAAACAAAGCACTAACAAACTGGAGCACTTTTCTAAAGTCCCCTCCACACCCTACTCACTGAATAAGAGAAAGAGGTATTAAGCATGGTAAGGGTTAATAAGAGCTTGATCCCCCTATATGATCTTCTTACATTATTTATTAGAAAGGGACAACCAATCTAAAGGAACTTCTGTTCCAGTTCTTTTGTTAAATTTCTTTTCAATTCAAGTAAAGGCTGTAGAGTTTAGGTCTGGGAGTAGGATAGACTTGGTATTACTCAGAACTGCAGGCAGATAAGAGTAGCTGTAACAAGAGAAATGATCTAAGACACACTTTGTTTAGAAGAAAGTTATACAAACATCCTTTCTGGACATGCTTCTTCAAGTGAATTATCAAATGTAAAGAAAAATGGTAAAGTATTTTTAAAGTATAGTACTAAAAAAGGAAGTGGAAATGTGGTTAACAAATCTAAATTTAATCATCATTTATCACACCATCAGGTCGTCAAGCAATTCATTTTAACTCAACAAATATTTATTAATTACCTATTATGTGTAATTCCAACATTTATTCAATATCTGTTTTGCAAAGAATACTGTACTAAGTACTTTAGAAGAAAAGGGGGACACCTTCTAATCTAGGAGGAGGACAGCTATAGTTAAATACTTCAAAGAATCTGGTTGATGCATTGTGTACAGTTTTTACTAGTGCAGATCACAATTCAATCAAACCCTGCTGCAATTCTTTCCCAGATATCTCTGAGACATGGGAACTGTGGCACAACACTTGCTTCTGTTTCTCTGATGAATTCCCTTACAATTAAGATCCTCTATAAAGGATCCATACAATGTACTGAAGCTATCCTCCTAGTTCTTTTAATATTTTGTGGCTAACCCTCCAGTATAAGGTCTGTCCATTTATTATTCCTAAATGTCTTTATAAGCAACCCCCTTCTTTTTCTGGTCACATATGTTCTGTAATGATGGTTTTTAAAGCCACTTATAACTCACAAATTTTCATAGATGACATGCTAAGACTGATATACCCACTATTCATTTTTCCATTTTCCTTTGGATCACCTGCAATTATGAGTTATTTATCAATGTTAAAAGCTATAGAGAGGGCAAAAATGAATAAAAAGGCTACTGGATTAATCAATTAAGAGATGCTTGTTAACTCAGGAGAGAATGGTCTTGGGTGAGTAATGAAATCAGAAGCCAGACTACAGTGGCTTTGGAAGTGAATAAAAAGAGATGAAATAGATATAATGAAATCAATATTTTTCTATGAATTTGTGTGACAAAAGGAGAGAAACAGAACATAACTTTTTATTTTAATAATTATTCTTGCTAACTAAATGCTGGTTAGGCTTTAATTCATAAGATTGATCTAAGGGACTTTGATGGGAAGGGGAAACTATACCACCCTTCTCAACTTATCAATAAAAAAAGCAAATATTGAGGCCTCTATGTGCCAGGTATTAAGCTAAGTGCTAGGGATATTAAAAAAAAAAAAAAAGTGAAACAGCTCCTGCTTTCAAAGTGCTTATGATTAGGTCAAGGTAGAAATTCCTAACAAATGGGTCATTTGTTTCTGACAAATTCATAATGGCCATTCTCTTTGCCAATAAATGTGTTTCCTTGTGTAATACTCAGGGAGAAACTGAGACAGTATCACACACTGGAAATTAGATAATACTTTATTGATCAAGAGATAAGACTAGCCAACTGAAAAGGACTAATGTCACAAAGTATTCAGCAGCTCATTGAGGGGCATCAAGGATTTTATAGTTTTCATAGCTCAGGGAAACAAAAGAACTCATGGGAAAAGCTGAGAAACTGCAGGGACATCTGGGATCCAAGGAAACTATCAATTCAATTCTGACAGGTAGTGAGTAAGGAAGGAAGAGTACTAAGACTATAAATTCAGTTCTGGCAAGTAGGGAGTAAAGAGTACTGAGTTTGGGAAAGGAAGACAGTAAGTCTGGAGCCAAAAGATAAGGGGTACATTGAGGCTGACCATCTGGAGGTTTTATGATTCCTTTGGAATGTGAGTCCAATTATTTCTGATGGTCAGAAGGAAGGAGGTTGCTATTTTGGGGCAGAACAATTAAGGGAAACTAGGACATGGGAACTAGCATTAGGGGAAACAGAGCAATTGAGGGAAATTGAGACATGGGAACTGTGGCACAATACTTGCTTCTGTTTCTCTGCTGAATTCCCTTACAATTCAAGCCCACTTTGTAACAGCATTACTTACAATAAACTTTGCCCCTTGTCTAGGAGATGGGTTCAAGCCTGTAAATTCCTTTTTTTTTTTTTTTTTTTTGCTTTTTGCTGAGGCAATTGGGGTTAAGTGACTTGCCCAGGGTCACACAGCTAGGAAGTGTCTGAGACCAGATTTGAACTCAGGTCCTCCTGACTCTATCCACTGCGCCACCTAGCTGCCCCAAGCCTGTAAATTCTTTTGAGACATCTTGCAACACCGGTCTGAAATCTCAAACTTTTGGGGTCTCCTTTCCCAACCTCAATTTGATGGCCCGGTATGAGAGTCTGGCCTCCCCTGGCTTGATTCCCTCCTTGTCAAGGTAAGCCTCTCATTTTTTTCTCCCACAATCCTATAGCAGGATACCCCAAGCTGCTGGAGAAGGCTTGTCTGGGTCATCACGAGCTTGACACTCAGCAAGTTTTCCTTGACTGGGGACTCCCAGACTAGGAAATTCTTGCAATTTCCCTAAAGTTCCTAGGGAATCTTTGCCATCCTTTCACCTTCTCTGTGATGCCAGAGAAGATAGAAGTGCTAAAGGATAGCTTTTGGCAAAGATAGGACAATCCTTTTTCATGTCATTTTGTCTGTCTCTGCATCTCTGTGCAGAATATCTGTGTCATATTTGTTCTGTGAGCTAGATTTTGTTACCTGGAAAGATTTAAAATGCAACCAACAAGAAAATAATCTCTATGCTGTAATTAGAATGCTGGGAAAAATTGTTAGAAAGCCTAACTTTTTTTTTTTCTGTGGACTTCAGCTCTGGTCAAGCTGAGGGCTACACAAAAAAGTTAGCTAATTAAAATTGAAATAACAACATTACAATTTCTCAAAAGTTTTGAGAGCAAAACATCTTAACAAGCCCTGATTAAGAAGTTTGGCAGTCATTTTAAGATTGCAAGAAAAATTCCTAAAACATCTCAGTTGTGGGGATTGCTACAAGATCAATAATAGCCCAAGTCTCTGTTTGCTAACTCTTCTCTCAGAATTGTAGGGAAATTCAAATTCTGCCTCATCTGCAGAAATAAGAGAAGCAGTCCATGGGACTCCATACTATCCTGCCCAAATACCACCCCCCCAACCCAGCTTGGGGGAATAGAGATGGAGTGGGGTTGGCATTTCTTGAGGCTTGGCATCTGAAATTACCATCAAAGGAATATCCTGGCACCCCAGCTTTCAGCAGGTTCTGTCCAGGAACTGCCTGGGAAGAATTTGGGTACCCCTGGCAACTCCCAGAAAGCCAATCAGCCTCTGCATTTGGCTCCAAGCCATGAACTTCTAATTATTCAATCTGAAGACCATTGGCTAACTGATTCTGAGACCCAGCACCTCTCTGCATGCTGCTGCTGTCATCTTACCTCCCCTCCTCAGTGTGGACCCCACTCTGCCTAGTGAACAGAGCCTTATACTATACTCCTTATCAGTATGAAGCAGCTCCATAAAATGAGACCTCCATCCCTCTGTCCCAAATGAATCTGGGGATGATTGCTTGAGGGGGGAAATGATGTAATATGATTTTGTGGTTCCCTGATTTTAGAGGGGCTTCTGTTCTGGCAATTTATCTGATTCCAAAGTCCTCTGGCTTTGCGCGCGCGCGCGCACACACACACACACACACACACACACACACACCCAACCTAGAAATGTTATTGTTCTGACAATCTGCCTTATTCCAGAGACCACTCTTCAATTCATTGCTGACTGATAATCTGATCAATGAGAACCAAATTCCTTTCTACCTATGAGCCATATAATTAACATAACAATGCTAAAAAGATGGATAAATGTGTCTCCTTGCTTCTGTTTCTTTGCTGAATTCCCTTACAATTCAAGCCCACTTTGTAATGGCTTTACTTTCAATAAACTTTGTCCCTTGACTAGGAGATGGGTTCAAGCCTGCAAATTCTTTGGGACACCTTGCAACACATATATACCCACCCCCATTTTATTCCCTGAGCTTCAGTTCCACAATCACCAATTTCATCCTGTACATTTAAAACTGGATGTCTCAGTGACATCTCAAAGTCAACACACCCCAAATTAAACTTTATATTCTTCTATTCCCTCTAAATTCTCCCTTCTTCCAAGCTTCCCAAAGTCTATAGAGAATACCATCATTTTTCCAGTCTTCCAGTTTCCTAACCTCAACAATGTCCTTGACTCCTCATTCTCCCTCCTTCCCTCCATATAGCTAATCATTTGCCAAAATTTTCTGTTTCTAACTAAATAAAATCTCTTGCATCCAACCCTTTCTATTTGCTTATACAGCTAACATTTTAGTTCAGGCCTTCATTATCTCTCATCTAGATTATTGCCAACAGCTACCTAACTGGTTTCCATGCCTCAAGTCTCTCCCAACTACAATCCATCACTCCTCCACATTGCTGCCAAAGTAATTTTCCTTAAGTGCAGATCTGGCTATCTGACTCTCCTACTCAATCAACTCCAATGGTTTCCTATTACCTCTATGATAAAATAAAAAACTCCTCTGTTTGGTTTTTAAGATTCTTTACAATCTGGCTCCAAACTATCTTTTTAGCTCATTAAATATTATACTGTACATGAGTTCCAGCCAAACTGGTCTTTCTTCACACACTGAACTCTATTCATCTCCATGCCTTACTGGTGGTCCCACATACCTAGAATGAACTTTCTCCTTATTTTAGTCTTATAGAAATAGCTCAACCAACTTTTGTATGTTATGTTTCCTGGTCCCTCCAATTGCTAGTGTCCTCCCTCCCATACTACCTTATATTTAACTACTTTGTACATATTTACATTTATTAATTGTATATTTATGTTGCATATATTTTTATATGTACTTTTCTCACACATTAGAATTTTAGGGCTTTGAAAATAGAAATTGTTCATTCTGTAAATAGTTTTATATCCTATAAAGTCCAGGGCTAGAGTGAGTCTGCAACAGGGAGAGAATTCTGGGGCATTAAAGATTAAGTACAGAAGGAGAATCAGGAGTACAACCTCTAAGGCTATGCTGTTCCAACTTCTTTTCCTATCTAGGTTGTCCTTTATGCTGTTCTGGTAAGACTGGAATAGGACAAGTTCCAAGTCCAAAGACACCCTGGACTTAACCTGGCTTCTCAAGGCTTCCCTGATGGGCCTGAAGCAACATCTTATTTAATATCCTAGGTCTGAAGTCACCTTGGCCAGAAGTCTCAGGTTGTTTAAATCTGATGTACAAGCTTCTTTAAAGGGAAATAAAGCAAATTAGAATTTTGAGTATGAGACCACTGCTCCAGGCAACCAGCTCATTTAAAAAGTTAATTGGCCAAAGATGCCCGGAGATTGGAAGGTCTTCTTTTGCTCTAGAAGCCCTTAAGAAAAATGAATATGTTTAGGGTGATGTTCTTCTGGGAGGTTCAGTAAACACAAATCAGCCAAATTCTTTCAGAAAAACAAAACCTGTGATGTATAAGATTCTTCTTAGAAAGTGAGGGATCCTAGGCCACTGCATCTGTTTTTACTGCTTCTGGTCTCTCTTTACAATTTCCCACAAGGGAGAACTGAGTCAATAATCCTTTTTAAAATCAAACAAACAAATGGAAAAGATTGATAGAGTTTCTAAAGATATTCAGTTATAATAATACTGAGTGACTATGACTCATCAGCCTTGTTTGTGCCTTGTTCCATTTCAGAAAGAACTCCATCTTTGGGATATGTGTCACCGGCATTATGATTAAATTAGGGTAGGAGTTATTTTGGGTAGGGGGAGGGAAAAGACTGACAAAAAGAAAAATGTTACATTTCTCAACTAACCAAAGACAATCTGGTAAAATTCCATATTTTTCCTTTTGGCTTATTTGCAACTAAATAAGAATTAATTCTGTTATCCCAGAGGATCTGAGGAATGGAGCAGGGGCATCATTCATCACGAAATATTTATTAATACAGACTCATGCAAGCTACTCCCAATATCTGTAAACTCTTCAAAATCAGTGACTTTATCTTTCATCTTCTCACTATGCCTAATCTGTGACTGGAGGTAGTTAAAAAACTTCTCCAACTGACTTGAAGACTTTCCATGGATCCCCAGACTCCTTTATGTTCCACAGCTCTCTCTCTTTTTGACATTTAGGACATAGAAAGTGTTGTGTATAATGAACAGCATGGTTTGCTTGGACATTTGAGTGCAAGAAAGGGATTAAAAGAGAAAAAGTAGATTGAAGCCTGGATGTGAAAAAAGCTTTAAAAATCAAACAGGAGTTTATATTTGATCCTCAAGGCATTAGGGAGCTGTTAGAGTTAAGTAGGGGATGGGGTGACAAGGTCAAATTCACAATTTAGAGAAATCACACTGTGTGGGGAATGAATTTGGAGGGAGGCTAGATAGGACTTTAATTAGATTGATGAAATAAACCAACTGAAAGGTAACTGTAGAAATTATTTGAGCTATGATGTGGAGTTTGACACCAAAAGTTGGGATTTGGTCATATGAAAAATTCACAATTGCCATTCTCTTTGGCAAAAGGTAGATTTATTTTATTTTTTGCTGAGGCAATTAGGGTTAAGTGACTTGCCCAGGGTCACACAGCTAGGGAATGTTAAGTGTCTGAGACCAGATTTGAACTCAGGTCCTCCTGACTTCAGGGCTGGTGCTCTATCCACTGCGCCACATAGCTGCCCCAAAAGGTAGATTTATTTAGGGAAATAGGTTACAGACAAAATAAAGAGATATAATATACATCAGGAGTGGTAAATATAAAACAGAGTTGGGAGAGCATATGAAAGACAAGTTCCTTAGTGCAACTCACAATTACCCAGTATAAAGGGAGCACCCCATGAGGTTGGAACATGCCCTTAGTTAGCAGGCTAAATCCTGAAAGGCACTTAATCCCCTAAAAGAGTTAGCTATAAAGAGGAGAAGTGGGATTGGGAAGCATGGTGACATGCATGGGAAGAAGTGTCCAAAGGAGGGTGGCTGCCATGGGATGGCCCACAGATAGATTTTATAGGGAAATTTTAACCTCAGCGACAGGGATTCCTGACAGGGCATGGCAAGTTAAGACTGCTGGAGACCTCTTCAGAGGGTGGGTCTCAGGAGTCTGACATAACTTGGATTTCAGACTGGACCACCTTCCTAAAGGGTGGGACCATGGAGCTAAACTGATCTCTGTCAGAGCCTTCTACCTGCTTGCTTGCCTTGAGGATCAGTTCTTTAGTTTCTCTTGATCCAAAACACCATTCAGGACCTCATCAGAAAGGAAGAGATGCTAGAGAGAAATGAAAAGATTTGATAGCTAATTGGCTATGTGGACTGGCTGATGGAAACTGAGGTGTTAGTGACACAGGTTTTGAATCTTAGATGACTGGAAAAATGGTGCTGCCTTCAACAAAAATAGATAAGTACATATGAAGGGTGGGTTTGGGAGAAGAGATAATGAGTTCTATTTTAGACATGTTAAATTTGGGAAGCCTACAGAATATCCAGTTTGAAATGTCCACTAGACAGATGGAGATCTGGGATGGGATCTCAGCATAGAGGATAGGGCTGTATATAGATTTGAGAATCATCTCCATGGGAGCTGATGAAGTTACCAAGTGAAAAAAATGCAGAAAGAAAAGAAACTGGGGCCCAGAACAGAGCGCTGGGGTACACCTACAGTTAGAGGTCAAAGAGTATTATTGATTCTGGTGGCAGCTAGGTGGTGGAATAAATAGAGTTTTGCCACCTCCAATTGTTCACTGAAGAAAGCCATATACACCCAGAGACAGGGATGTGAAATGTGGACCACAACATAACATTCTCATACTCCTTGATTGATGTTTGCTTACATTGTGTTTCCTTTATCTGATATATCGTTTGTGTAGACAAGATTTTTCTTGCACAACAATGACAAGTTTGGAAATATGTATACATATATTCGATTTATCAATATTTTAACATAATTAACATGTAGTGGATATCCTGCCATCTAGGGGAGGGGTGGGGAGTTGGGGGAAAAATGTGTAACGGAAAGCTATGTAAGGGTTATTGTTGAAGAATTACCCACACATATGTTATGCAAATAAAATTAAAAAATAAATAAAAAATAAATAAATAAATAGAGTTTTGGATTTGGAGTCAGAAAGATCTGAGCTTAAAATCTAACCTCAGACACTTCCTAGCTTTCATCCTGGACAAGCCACTTAATCTCTGTCTCAGTATCCTCATCTGGAAAATAGGGATAATTATAGCACCTGCTTCCCTGAGTTGTTGTGAGGATCAAATGAGATAATAATTGTAAAGCACCTGGCATATAGTAAATGCTATAAAAATGTTAGCTATTATTTCATATTGTGTACTGCCAGGTTATCTTGTGTACTTTTTTTTTTAACTTTGACATAGCAGTAAGAATTCTTGAAAGTGATTTCTTCAAATGATCTCCTTCATGTTTTAAGCTCTTCATTTTGTATGATCTATTCAATTCTAAATTGTATTCTAAAGTTTATTATGAAAATCAAAGGACCTACTTAAATAGATGTTTTAACAAAGTGAGTCTATAAATGGTGGATGGAACTCTAGCTTTGTTTCCTTTGAAGACAGCTCAAGTTTCACTTTCTACAAAAAGCATTTCCTGATCATCCCAGTTGCTAGTGCTAAAAAATTAAAAATTACCTTGTATTTATTTTCTATATGTTTGCCATATGTATATTTAACAATAACCTGACCTCTGCTACTCTTAGGTGTGACATTTCCTGCTTGAACCAGGTTCAATCTCATAGTCTTGCTCTTTACATCCCTATTCTGGAATGCTAAGGAAAATGATTTAGAACTTAGGTTTAGCTCATATAGAAGGTCTCCCTAAACAGTAGCAGTAGAAGGGATACTCAGTATCAATCAAGTAGAAGTCAACCATTTATTTCCTCTACACAAGAGAAATACCTGCATGTAGAGAAGAGCAAATTAAGAGAGACTAAAAACAGGAATCAGTAACTTGTAACTACTGTCATACTTCCCAAGATGTTGGAGTTTAAAAACATCAAGACAAAACAAAAAGCAGTTTATGAGAACTCCAAATCTAAATTTTTCATAGTTTTTACATTGTCCTGGCACAATGGATAAAAACTTGGGTTTGGCATCAGGAAGACTTAAGTCTCTTGATTTCAAATCTAGCCCCAGACACTTACTAACTCTGTGACTCTGGACAAGTCACTTAGTCTTATTTACCACAGTCCTTCAACTGTAAAAAATGAAGGGGAGAAGGAACTGGCAAGCTACTCCATTACCTTTGCCAAGGAAACCCTGAATAGGGTTGCAAAGAGTCAGACAGGACTGAAAGGATTCAATAGCAAAATTGTCCAAACAATTTTCTCCAGGTCAATGTCTTTTGATATGCCAGATGTTAAGGGCTGAAAAGTCCTCTCCCTTCTTCTCAAACACTGGTTCTCATTTTCTCTAATGCAGAAATTCCTCTTACAGCCCAGATCTCCAACCTGTCAAACTCAAACATCCCTTTAGAGATCACTCTTCAGCCATCTAGGCTTAGGAAAAAACAATACAGAACAGAAAAGGCAATTAGAGGCCGGGAGGCCCAGGATCCACTGGCCCAGACTCCATGCTACTGAGGGTGCCACCCCTTTTCTGCCCCTCTCAAAAGTCTAGTGAGAGATCTTTGCTACATAGGACAGCCAAAGGAAAAAAAGGCAGAAAGAAGAGTAACTCCTTCTGCAAAGTCCACTGAGTGGGTGGCTTCTCTTAGCAGGGTGGTCTATTCTATCTGATGAAGCTTTGGTACAGGCCCCCTACTCCACTTCAGCTATCACAGCATGGAAAACCAAGGAACCACTTAGTTTGCTACATCATCTCAAAGCAACAAATACTTGAAAGGAATGTTTCCTAGTGGTAGCCATAGTAATTCATTAATGCTCCAGGGGATGTATCCCCTCCCTAGCCCCACCCTTCACACACACCTTTAAACCATACAGAAAGTTTCCCCAGATAAAAGTCAAAAATTAGTAACTTTTGAAAGACAAAGTGTATCCCCAGTTAACACTATACTAAATACTTAGTAAATGTTTATTGATAGATTAGATTGGATTTAGGGCAGAGTTCCAATTCTTCTTCTGCTCCTTATCAGTAACTTGACATTTTCTGCTCCAAACTCATTATCTTTCCCCCTAAACCTTCCTTCCCCTGCCTTCTAGCCTTCCTTTTTTTTTTTTTTACTATGGAGAGCAACATCCTCCTCTTAGTTACTCTAGCTTATAACCTAAGTCATCCTGGATTCCTCACTATCTCTCACTCGGTCCTCCTTCATATCCAAGCCATTGTAAAAGCCTCTTGATTTTACCCTTGTAACACCTCCCAAATACACCATCACCCATTCTCTCCTCTGACATTACCACCACTCTTATCGAAGGCCTTCATCACCTCATGCCTGGATTATTGCAATAGCCTCCTGGTAGATCTACCTAGCTCTCTCCACTCCAATCAATCCTCCTCCATTCAGTCATTAAAGTGATTTTCCTAAAGCTCCAGTCCTATCACATCACACGCCCATTCCCCCCAAAATAAATTCTATTGGTTCATTACTAACCCTAAGATCAAATACAAAATCCTCTTTTTGGCATTCAAACCTCCATAACCTAGTCTTCTTCCTTTCTTGTCTTTTTATATCTTACTCTCCACTATGTTACATAGTCTTCAATTCAGTGATACTGGCCTCCTGTTTATTCTATAAACAATTCACTCCAGCACTATGCCAGTAATTTTCTCTGGTTGTCCCCCTTACATGGAATGCCCTCCCTCCTCATCACACCTATTACCTTCCTTTAAGTCACCACTAAAATCCCATCTACCACAGGAAGCCTATCTCAAATCATCTTAATTCTAGTGCCTTTTCTCTCTTATTTCCTATTCCTTCTGTATCATATCTCTTTTGTATATATCTGTTCATTGTTTTCCCCTTTAAGTGGCAGAATGGCTACAGTGCCAAGCCTGGAGTCAGGAAGACCTGAGTTCAAATCCAGCCTCAGACACTATCTGTGAGACCCTGAAAAGTCACTTAACCTTGTTGGTCTGTTTCCTCATCTATAAAATGAACTCAAGAAGGAAAAGGCAAATAACCATTCCAGTATTTTTCCCCAACTTGATAGTATTTTATTTTTTCCAATTACTTGTAAGACAATTTTTAATATTTACTTTTGTAAGATTTTGATTTCTATTTTTTCTCCATCTCTCTCCTCCGTCCTCCTCAAGATGGTGATCTGAAACAGATTCTACATGTACAATTATAATAAACACATTTCCACATCAGTCATATTGTGAAAGAAGAATCAGAACAAAAAAAGAAAAAAATGAGAAAAAACCAAAAGAACGAAAATAATATTCTTTGATCTGTATTCAGACTCTTTTAGTTCTTTCTCTGGATATGGATAGTGTTTTCTATCATGAGTCTTTTGGAAATGTCTTAGATCATTGTGTTGCTGAGAAGAGCTAATTCAGTCAAACTTTATCATGGCAAAAAATTGCTGTTACTATGTACAATGTTTTCCTGGTTCTGCTCATTTCACTCAGCATCAATTCATATAAATCTTACCAAGTTTTTCTGAAATCTGCATGCTCATCATTTTTTATGGAACAATACTATTATATGACATTCATATACCACAATTTGTTTAGCCATTCCCTATTTGATGGGCAAATAGGGATTTCTAAATCTTGATTTCTAAATCTTTGCCACCACCCAGAGAGCTGCTAGAAATATTTTACCCCTTTTTTATGATCTCTTTGGGATACAGAGCTAGTAGTGATATTGCAGAATCAAAGAGTATTCCAAATAACTCTGCATAATGGTTGGGATCAGTTCACAACTCTACCAATAATGTATTATTTTCCCACATCTTCTCCAACTCCTTCTGTATCTTTGCCAAGAAAATCTCAAATCAGGTTATGCAGAGTAAGCCGTTATTAAACCACAAACTTCCCACACCATCCCCAGATTATAAATTCCTTCCAAGAAGGGATTGTTTTCTGATTCTTTTTGTTATTTCCAGTACTTAATACAATGCCAGGCACATAATAAGCACTTAACAAATGCTTACTGAATTGATGACTGATTCTCAGTTTCCTTATGTGTAAAGTGGGTAAATGGGTTAATTTAATCTTCAGACAACACTACATAAAGTGCTTTTTAAACTTTAAAGTATAATAACATAAATCTCACCAAATCATATAATTTCAGAATTGGGAGAGTCTTTATTAAAAACAATTCATGCCTCTCCCTTAAAAAAATTATGTTAAACTATTCTGATTATTTTGGGGGTTAATCTCTTTGCTTTCAGGTTTCTTAAGAAAAAAAATGGTGATTTAAAAAGAAAATTACTTTTTTCTGGGGCACTAATATATTGTTGGTGGAATGTGAACAGATCCAGCCATTCTGGAGAGCAATTTGGAACTATGCTCCAAAGGTTATCAAACTGTACATACCTTTTGATCCAGCAGTATTTCTACTGGGCCTATATCCTAAAGAGATTTTAAAGGAGGGAAAGGGACCCACATGTGCAAAAATGTTTGTGGCAGCTCTTTTTGTAGTGGCAAGAAACTGAAAAGTGAGTGGATGCCCATCAATTGGAGAATGGTTAATAAGTTATAGTATATCGAATGTATAAGAAACAATGAGCAGGACAATTTTAAAGAGGCCTGGAGAGAGTTACATGAACTGATGCTAAGTGAAATGAGCAGATCTAGGATTTCATTGTACACAACAATGGTAAGATTATACGATGATCACTTCTGATGAATGTGGCTCTTCTCAACAATAAGATGATTCAGACCAGATTCCAATGATCTTATGATGATGAGAGCCATCTACACCCAGAGAGAGGTCTGTGGGAACTGAGTATGGATCACAACATAGCATTTTCACTTCTTTTGTTGTTGTTTGCATGGATTTTATTTTCTTTCTCTTTTTTTTTTCCTTTTTGAGCTGATTCTTCTTGTGCAGCAAGACAATTATATAAATACATATGCTTATACTGGATTTACATATATTATTTACCATGTTTAACATATATTGGATTACTTGCCATATAGGAGAAGGTGGGGGAAGGGAGAAATTGGAATACAGGTTTTGCAAGAGTCAATGGTAAAAAATTATCCTTGCATATGTTTTGAAAATAAAAAGTTTCAATAAAAAAATGACTTTTTTATAGAATAAAAATTTGCATTATTGAGTAAGGGGGTTGATAAAATCATGTTATTAGCCACCAATCAAGCAACAAGCATTTATCAAGCACTTGTCATGCACTGGACACTGAGAATAAAGAGGTTCTTCTCTCACAAGTTAATGAAACAGGTTAAATAACTAAATATACTGTTTCCCTGCCTTTTGTCTATATGCAGAGTTATATAAAGAATACAGGACTAACTGGAGACCTCAATTCCAGCCTCAGCTTTGCCCCAGAAATTATGTGACTTCAGTCAAGTCGCATAATGTTCTCAGGCCTCACCTTTCTCATTTGTAAAATAATGTCTCAGATGCTGCCCAATTCTAATATCCTGTAATTCTCAGAAAAGTGTTTTATAAATTCAGTGTTCTTCTTCAGGCACTTTTTTTATTACCTGAAAAATCAGCAAGCCAAAAAAAAAAAAAAAAGCCCTGGCTTTGGAATGTCTGCACTAGACACTACTCCACCCAATTAGAACTGGGTGTTTCCACACTGTGCAAAGCACCCCCCTTACCAGGAAAGTAGGATGACTCTTTAGTTCTAACAAAGACAATATGAGTATTGTTTTAAAAGAAGCACAGTATCCTTTCAGTTTCAACTTTTGCATAATCTTGAAACAATCCTACTTTGCTTATTTGTTAAAACTATATATGGTATCAGGGTCATTGCTCATACACTATGATTCCACAATTCATCATGTCCCATGCATATACCATTGGCTAACATCCAAGATTTGATCTTTAGCCAGATGCAAGCAGGAGTTAAAATACTCATAACTGCTTATTTTTCAAGGTGTCAGTTTTTTTTATAAGAATGGGTTTTTTGTTGTTGTTCTTACAAAATTGAACAGTAACAATGATTTGGGCTTCAATAGTGGTAAATAAGCTTCATTCTACAAAGGAGAAAACTTTATTTAGAAAAATTACTAATTGAAGTGTCTCAAATTATGCAGGGTTGTGATTGGATAATTAGTTTACAAATACTTAAGATTCATAAACTTAGGCAAAGAAATGCCTGTATTATTATTCCCATTTTACAGAAAGGCTGTTACTAGTTCAGTATCATATAATGATTAAATGTCAGAGATAGGTTAGAGAATCAAGATATAGTTTTAATTATAGCACTTTGTTTAAACACATTTAATATAAATTATGGTTGTGATTTGCCAATTTAAATGCATTCTTATCAACAGAACTTTTTCTGATTGAAATTTCTTTCCTGAAGGGACCCACATGTGCAAAAATGCTTGTGGCAGCCCTTTTTGTAGTGGCAAGAAACTGGAAACTGAATGAATGCCCATGCAATTGGAGAATGGCTGAATAAATTATGGTATATGAATGTTATGGAATGTTATTGTTCTGTAAGAAACAATCAACAGGATGATTTCAGAGAGGCCTGGAGAGACTCACATGAACTGATGGTTAAGTGAAATGAGCAGAACCAGGAGATCATTATACACGGCAACAACAAAATGACTTGGAAAAAGAAATGGCAAACCACCATGCTATCTTTGCTAAGAAAACCCCCGATGGGATCAGGAAGAGTCAGACAAGGCTGAACCAGTGCAAAAGAGGTTCAAGGAAAATAAGATGATGGGAAGGAAGAGGAGAAAAGTTCATTACCAAAGGGAAAAAGGGGAAGAGACAAAGGAGATTTCCTAGAGAAGATGGCATTTGAGTTGAACTTCAAAGGTTTGTTGAACAAAATGAAGTTTTTAGCATCACTCTTTGTATTACTTATTAAAATAGTACTTAGAAGGCTATATGATAAATTAGCTCAATTAGAAATTAGGAGATGGAATTCCATGTCTTGGGAAAGGACCCAAATCATTAAGTTTTTGAGCAGGAAAGAAGGGTGGAATGAGTGAACAAGTCTTTCAACCTCTCTGAACCTCAATTTCTTCATCTGCAAATCCATGGGTTTGGCTTATATGATCCTATCCATCCATTGCAGCTCTGTACTTATGATTCTAAGTACTCTTCCCAAAACTAGACATATAAACAAAAGAGGTGAATTATAATCATCTTCTCATTCCAAATCCTATCAGAGAGGGAGAAAATCTATTTTATTCCCATTGTCTAAAATTAGTCCACCCATAAGTCTATTTTTTAAAGCATTAATCTTAACTAACCCTTCTCCTCTCTCCTATTCTTAATTAATTGGGGATTTTCTTTAGATTTTGAGGCTATCACTTCTTTTAAAGATTGACTTCCAGACTAGTGTGGAAGAAATTAGGGCTTGACCCACATCTAACACCACATACCAAGATAAGATCTAAATGGGTTCATATATCTGGATATAATTTACTATAAGTAAATTAGAAAAATGTAATATAGTTTACCTCTCAGACCTATGGAGATGGAATAAATTTATGTCCAAAGAAGAACTGGAACTCTTAATTGAAAACCAGATAGATAACTTTGACTATATTAAGTTAAAAAGTTTTTGTACAAACAAAATCAATGCAGACAAGAGTAGGAGGGAAGCAATAAATTGGGAAATCATCTTTACATTTAAGGGTTCTGATAAAGGTCTCATCTCTAAAATATATAGAGAATTGTCTCATATTTATAAAAATTCAAGCCATTCTCCAATCAATAAATGGTCTAAGGATATGAACAGACAATTTTCAGAGGATGAAATTAAAACTATTTATAGTCATATGAAAAGGTGCTCCAAATCACTATTGATCAGAGAAATGCAAATCAAGACAACCCTGAGGTACCACTTCACACCTGTCAGATTGGCTAAAATGACAGGAAAAGTTAATGATGAATGTTGGAGGGGATGTGGGAGGGCTGGGACACTGATGCATTGTTGGTGGAGCTGTGAACGGATACAGCCATTCTGGAGAACAATTTGGAGCTATGCTCAAAAAGTTATCAAACTGTGCATACCCTTTGACCCAGCAGCATTTCTATTGGGCTTATATCCCAAAGAAATCATAAAGGAAGGAAAAGGCCCCACATGTGCAAGAATGTTTGTGGCAGCCCTTTTTTGTAGTGGCTAGAAACTGGAAATTGAATAGATGCCCTTCAATTGGAGAATGGCTGAATAAATTATGGTATATGAATATTATGGAATATTATTGTTCTGTAAGAAATGACCAGCAAGATGATTTCAGAGAGGCCTGGAGAGACTTACATGAACTGATGCTGAGTGAGATGAGCAGAACCAGGAGATCATTATACACGGCAACAACAGTACTATATGACGATCAATTCTGATGGACATGGCTCTCTTCAACAATGAAATGTTTCAAACCACCTCCAATTGTTCCCTGAGGAAAGCCATATACACCCAGAGAGAGGGATGTGAAATGTGGACCACAACATGACATTCTCATACTCCTTGATTGATGTTTGCTTACATTGTGTTTCCTTTATCTGATATATCGTTTGTGTAGATAGGAATTTTCTTGCACAACAATGATAAGTTTGGAAATATGTATACATATATTCGATTTGCCAATATTTTAACATAATTAACATGTAGTGGATATCCTGCCATCTAGGGGAGAGGTGGGAAGTTGGGGGGAAAATTTGTAACAGAAAGCTATGTAAGGGTTATTGTTGAAGAATTACCCACACATATGTTATGCAAATAAAATTTAAAAAATAATTTTAAAAAATAATAATAATAAAAAAAAAACAAAGATTGACTTCCAGGACACTATTCAGGAAACCCAGATCTCCTTGGGTCGCATCCTGCTCCTTTTTCATATAATAATAAAAATAATAACAATAAGCTGATCGTTAACAAAATGTAGACCTCACTAGGTCTGCTTCTTCATCAGTAAAATGGGCACCACACCATGCGTGAACATGTAGGACGAGGGGAAGCCCCAGGGAAAGGTAGGACTCTGGGCTCCCTCCCCGCTGCCCACGTTCCTCCTTCACTGCTGGGGGCACCAAAGTACCCACACAGTCCAATGCTCTCGTTTTACAGAGGAGGCTGAGGACACAGAGTAGGGTAGCGATTTACCATGACAAACAGCTAGAAGGCCAATCCCCGTGCTTCCAAGGCCTTCTTAATGTGGAGAGGCGTGGCAACACCTGCTTTCAAAGGCATAAGGAGATCAAAGGAGGCATACAAGAGCAAGAGAATCAAAACGCGCATGCTCAGCTTTTAAGTCGGGCACCTGGGCATGCAAACGTCCTCATTTCATTTGCCCGTATCCAAGATGGCCGCCAAAGAGCTTCGCTTTTAGGTAGTGTTTCTGTACTTTTCCCAAGTCTTTAGACAAACTTGATCTTTTAAAAAATTTCCCCAGTCTCTTATGTCCACTCTTTAAGTGGAAGAGATTTAGAGATTCTGAAGCAGGTAGAATCCTTGTCTTCCAGTTGAGTCAAATTCTTTTCTAGGATAGCAATAGGTACCGTTCAGTTCGGAATAAGCAGCTAGCTTTCAACTAGTAAATTAGCATACATGACAAACTCTACTCGGAGCCTGACATCTGCCTGCCCCCAAACAATATGGCTGCACAGACGTCGGTCACGTGTCTCTCCGAGTACGACTCAGGAAGAAAGCTAAGAGAGTGGACCAGTGCAGATTGCGCGCTTTTGCGTCGGTCTGGAAAGCGAATAAATTTCTGTCAGTCATTCTTGGGCCAGTTCTCGGGACTTTAAGATAGCTTCAGCGGAAGTGTCTACGCCTAAGACTTCCCCCGGAGTGGGAGTCGTCCAGCAGTCGTTACGGTGCCTGACGGGAATTTAAGTTCTTATAGCCCGCTGGAAGGAAAGTTTGGTGGTGACGCAGGCGCAGTGTGAGTTCTTCGAGGGTCTGGGCTGCCGAACGGCACCAGTGATCCCAGGCTACCCTTTAAAGACCTAGCAACAACTTAAGACCCACCAGCACCTTACCTCTATGTCCACCCCCCAGAGTGAAAGGCCCGCTCCTCCACCCTCTATGGCTCCCCTCTAAATGGAGACACAGACCCACGTGAAACCCTTTTGGATCTTTTTCTGGGTGCCTCGTGGCCTTGCTCACCTTCCTGCTGTGCGCGTGAACCCCTGTATGAGGTGCCCTGCCCGGGGTCCTCACATGCTCTCATCACTAGGGACTGTCACAGATCAAATAGCCGTTTTGACCCCTTCTCGCCGCTTGTTTGTGAGAAGGGAACATTTCATGTTTCTGCGTACAGCTCAATCGATGAAGGCAGCTGAAATCTCCAACCAGAGATACAAGTACTGGTTGTGGTCACCCCACCCCCACCCCCGCCCCAGTTTCTATTATAAAAAGTGGCTTTGCATGTTAACTGAATCATATGCTATAGCTCTCATTAAGATCATAAATCTAGAGCTGAAGGGAGCCTTAATGCTTTTTTTTGTTTGTTTTTGGGGGGAATCCATTAGTTTTACAGATAAGAAAACTGTTTCAAAGAGGTTTTGCCTTGCCCAAGATTACATAGATATATAGATATATATATGGCAAATAACTATAGATGATATATATCTCTATGTTGATACATTTAGATGTAAACTATAGTGTTAAAGACTATTTAGGGGTCCCTTGAATTTGGCGTTTTGAGTTGCCACATTTTCCAGAAACACTGGACTCAGAGCATGAATGTGGCAACTAACAATTTGTTGTTGCACCCCAAGCTGGATTCTCTCTGTGTCCCTGGGGAAGCAAGACAGGCATCAATCAATCTGTGCCAGGCTGGGATAATGCTGGAGTCCTTTGCAGATAAGCTGACCCTCCTGTCTTCATGGTCCAGCACAAGCTTCTTGAACTTTTCCCACTCAAAATCCCTTTTGTTAGAGAAATTTTTACTCCACCCCAGGTATATAATTATATAAAATAGGTATACAAGTCAAACATTTTCTGATAATAAACCACAAAGAAATTTATTTTTAAACAATTCTTTGGCATACATATTTTACAATTCGTTAAAGGTGAAAGCAAATTTGCATACCAATGAAATGGATGTTCTTGTTTAATATTACATAAAAAAATCTTGGCAGAATTTTTGATACCTTTTTCTTTTGTCAAAATTTTTACATCCCCCATATTCAGTTATTCCACCCCATACTGGGGTTTCAACCCACAGTTGAAGCCCAAATGGGTTCTCATCCCACAGTTTTAAAAGCTTTGGTCTAGCAATTCCCAAGGGAAAAGAATAAAGCTTTTTGTTAATACCTTGCTCCTTCCCATAGGAAATGGTCTTGTCTTTTTTTTTTTTTCCTCCCACCTCTGCTGCATGTTCCCTCTTACAGTTATGTACCTTCCTGGTATCCTTCTCTCCATTTGTCTTGCTATTATAAAAATGTAAATTTCTGTAAAGGACTGGGAGTCCTTTGGGTTCCACATGCATGTTCATTTTTCTTGTAATAAAGTAGGTTTTCACATAAATCTTATGATGTTATGATTGCCTGTTGACAATAGATAGATAATTTCAGAAGGAAAGTACTTGAGTTGGGTAGTAGGAAAGGAGGAGTACCTTTTGCAAAAAGGTTTTGATCCAAGCAGAATTTAAATCCTGTTTATACAAAGACTTGAATGTCTCATAGAAAACCAGCATTTGCTCATAATATGTAGCCCTTGGATTTCTTTTGGTGATACCCTTTTTCTTTATTAGTATAAGAAAGTTTATTAGACATCTATAACTGGCTGGATCAGGTATGACCCTTCCAGAACTAGTGTTTGTATTCTCTGTTGCTTGTAAATAGACTCTACTAAATAGACAAGTCTATGGCTTTCCATTTTAATTCAGTCATATGATATTTCCTTTTCATTTTAAAATATGGATCAATTTGATGTTAAGATAAAAGGAACAGATAAACTGAATTACAATAAATGTGCTGATGTTCAAATACCACAGAATTCTTGGTTAAAAGCTTACATAAAGATAACGCCATCACTCCCAGTACTTGCAATTAACTGAGTAATGACCAACAAGCTTTGTTGCTTCAAGTCTGTGTAGTTCCTATTCAAAGCCATCAAACATTCCATTTGATGATCCAATCTATGGTATTCCAAAAACTAAACTGGAAAGAGAGCCTCCATTCTCTAGAAGGGCTTATCAGCCTAAATTTTCTAGTAATAAAATATCAGCCTAGAAATAAAATGTAGAATGAACAAAGCAATTTTCAGTCTGATTGGTATGAAAAGTATAGTTGGTTAATATAGCCTATCAAAAGATGCAGTATTTTGTTTTTTGTCTGAAACAGCATTTTTTTTTTTTGCTTAGGCAATTGAGGTTAAGTGACTTGCCCAGGGTCACACAGCTAGGAAGTGTCTGAGACCAGATTTGAACTCAGGTCCTCCTGACTTCAGGGCTGGTGCTCTAACCACTATGCCACCTAGCTGCCCCTGAAACAGCATTTATTGAAGAGGGATTTAAAAACTGGTCTTGGGCTAATGCAAGTTTTAAAAAATACTAGGTATCAAAATTTCATAATTGACTGTTTTCAGGATCAGATTTGAGCCAATGGAGAAACACTTAGGTAAGAACAAGCAGGACAGGAAGACCAGTGTTATAACCAAAATGTAATGGAGTGACTGATTTACCTTAGAATTCTGTTTGGCAAAAAAGGGAAGCACATTCAGGAACCAAAGTGGAAAAGGTGACAATTCTGAGAAAAGTTTATTTCTAAATCTTGTTCATATTCTTCAAAAAAATTGATCCTATGTCTATCAGTTGGAGAATGACTCCTAATTCAGTTGTATGTGGTTGTGATGGAAACAGCTGTGCTATAAGAAATAATGAGCAGGATGCTTTCAGAAAAACCTGAAAGACCAGCATTACTGATAAAAAGTGAAGTTAGCAGTCAGAAGAACATTGTATACAGCAATAGCAATATTGTATGATGATCAATTGTAAAGGACTTAGCTCTTCTCAGCAATGCAATGATCTGGGACTATTCTGAAAGACTTCTGATGAGAAAGGCTCTTTACCTACAGAGAGGAAACTGGTAAAATCTTAATCCAGATCAAAATATACTTTTTTGGGGGGGGGTAGTCTGTTTTCTTTCATAACACAAATAACATATCTCCATGGAGATATGTTTTACATGGCAGCACATGTATGGCCAATATTTGGTTGCTTGCCTTCTGGATGAGGGAGGAATTTGGAATTCAAAAATTTTGAAGAATAAATATAAAAATTGTTTTTATATTAATTGGGGAAAAGCATTAAATTTTTAAAGATAGATTCTGTGATGGTAAAGCATGTGCAATCATCTCAAAATGTCAACTAAATAATCATCCAAAATTATATAATTGTGGCTTTGCAAAGTGTCATGCAACAAAAAGTTTTGCTCTCACTAAATGGAAAAATGATCACAGTAATTGTTGAGGATACTACTAATTGTAGATACCATGAACAGATGCCCATCATAATATGCTGCTTTGACAATGAAAAACGTAGTCTAGTCTACCAGTTTATATCATTTCAGAGATTATTAACAAGTAAAGCTCTCTCAGCTTTTGATCAATTAAATGATGTCCTTGACATTCTTAAAATTGAGTGATGTCTTTTTGATTTTATAGCACTTCTTTTTTTTTCCAAATATACTTCAGGAATTCAAATTAAATGTTAAAATGAAATACTTTATGTACCTTGTTATGCACATTGTTTGAACCTTGTTCTCATGGATGCATGCATGCATGCATGCACCTCAGGTAAACAAAATGGAAATGTTTTTTACTTTTTGGGTGTTATTCAAACTCATACATTCATGGAAGGAAGTTCTGGTTAACATAGGTATGGAGATTTCACAAAAAGAAGAATCCCAGCTGAAGACTGGAGTCTGTCAAACATAGTTGGGCATGCAGAGCAGAAGCAGCTAGCTGCTGTAAAACAAAATTACTCCATCATTTTACAAGCTTTATAAGAGATTACTGAAAAACTTGCCTATCTGATGCTAAAATAAAAGCTGAAGGCCTTCATCAAATTCATTCATTCAAGTTCATTTTTGTGCTTCACATGATGTACATTATTCTCCACAAGGTGACAAAAATCAGTAAAGCTTTTCAAGATTCAGATCTCAAATTACTGAAATGATGAGTGAAAACTATGTAATTCTTTGGTTGCAATGAGAAAAAGCCCAGAAAGCCTTCAATCCATTTACAATAACAGTGTGAAAATGTGTCGTAGATGGACGTGAATAGATTGAGAAAGTAGGAAATTAGATGAGTTAAGTATTTTTATTTTACAAGTATATTTATGCTTGTTGAACTCCCCTCAAGTGAAGGCAGGCATTGGGTCAGAAAGACTATGAAGCAGGTACTAAATGTCATGGGAGTCAATAATAATGACCACCAAAATCGATGTGTGATGAATTTGGATTGTGTAAATGTCAAAGGAGAGTTTTCTCTGATCTCAAAGGGAGAGAGTAGGAATGATAATGAGTAGTAAATAATATTCTAACTTCCCTATCAAAACCATTGTGGAAGAAAGAATATGAATGAAAGTGATGTGACTTACTCTCTTTCCCTGTCAAGCTTCTTTCTGACAGGGGAAGAGTCCAGTCTGTACTGGAAAGGGTTCCCAGAAACTTGGTATCATCTGGAAGGAGCCAGGTCTCAGTGAATGTAGAAGTAGGGAAAAAAAAAAAAAAAGGTTTAAAATGAAACATAATTAACACATTTGTGGCATGTCTGAGAGACCCTCAAATAAATTTGGTGCTTACTGTACCTGTCTTTTATGTAAAGCCTATGAAAATATAATATTCCTTTATTGTTATTCTTTTGACTTTGCTTGATTCATCTTCCCTATTGTGTTTTCTGTTACTTTGCTTGATTCATCTTCCCTATTGTGTTTTCTGTTACTTTGCTGCATTTGAGGTGACACCTGTATAGTAACAGATTGAGTATCTATCCTGATGAGAAACTGTTCGTTTTCTCAAACCCTTGAGATGGCAAGATAAAGTTCCCAAAGGAATGGAGGAAGGAACCCTGCTGACTATTTTGGAAAACTTCCAAGGATGAGAAAATAGGGGATAAAAGCAGCAGCTGGCTTGGGAATCCTTGAGGGGAAATTGTTATATCCTGATCTAGGGATTGTCTCAAACATAAACTCCCTGGAAGAATCAGTAAAAACTGAGAAGCTCCGAGAATAGTAAGGACATTAGGGAGCAAATTGAATATGATGTTTAATGTCCAAGTAGAGCTTTGGGAAAGTTTTGGCTGCCAGAAACAGGGCTTGTCTTTAGGATATGTACAGCCAATGAGCTGTTGTTCTGATGATGTAATGATATGAAGATTGCGTTTCATTGGTGGAGTGTCTATCCTGCTGGAAAGCTTTTTGGGGTTGGACCTGGGGGAGTGGGAAGCTGGGAGCTTCCTTGGCAGCTCAGAAAATCCACTGCAGTTTCATTTAAGTTGCTGCTGAATTCTGCAATTTTTTTTTCCCTAACAAAGCTGAGCCGAGCTTATGTATGGCATAATTTAACATGTATTTGATTAGTGAGCAAGTATGAGTATCTAGAAGGCTTCCCTCTCCCCTCTTTAATTCAAAAAGCTGCTTAGTTCCTAGGTGCCCCATATTTTGCTGCTATCAGCTACTTACAGCTGTATGTTTCTGTAGCCAGAGGTCTTTACCAAGTGCACTATCACAACACCAACACAGAAGAGTGGGGGTTTGAAAGGTGCGATGATGGCCAGAGGATGAGTCTTTATTTAAGGATCATTTATTGGGGTGAGAAAGGAGGTAAAGGCGCATCAGAGGACAGTGGAGATAGTCCCTCTATGAATATATTTCCATCTCATATATTCACCGACATGCACATGCCATAAGCCAACTCTTCACAGAGATTCAGCACTAAAAATAACACAGAACTTGTTTCTTTCATCATATAAATCTTCTATAGTTTCACTGCTTTTCCTCCCCCAGACAGAGCCCCTGCTGTCTGCCAGTCTGGGATAGAATTAGCACATTGGTGTCTGCACAATTCAGTATTCTGGCTTTGGTGACGCAAGGTATTGCCAGCCTACCTCTGCATTTCTGTTCCATGGTTACCTATCTCTAAGTGTATAAGCCCAACCTTGCCACATACATATAGCAAAAAGGGGTCACTGGCTGTCTCTTTGCTATCTTGAAAGCTGTGTCCTTTACCCTACTCCCATCTCCTTTCTGCAGAAACCTTGACTCTTCCCTTCTTTGAAGCTCAGTTCTACAACTACCTCATCATATAGTATATTCTTTCAGACTTTTCTACCCAGCTCCAGGAAAGATCGTTTCTTCATTAAATTCCTTCTTCTTTTCTTTCTTCTCTTACTAAATGTAGAGACTGTCCCCAGAAGAAGCCTGCTAAGACCCTTTTGTATTGTGTCTTGGATGTTTGACTAGATGAACTTTAAAATAAAGCTTCTTCTGCCTCCTACAGTTTAGTTTAGGAGAGAAAGAAGAAAAGAAGGTTGGATTATTATTGAGATGGAGAAAAATCACAGTGATTTAGTACCTGAAGAGAGATCTAAAATATCTGCTGTAGACTAGAGGGCCTTGGTTTTCTTTCCTTTTTTTTTTCCTTTTTTTTTTAATGTGAAAAATAGGATGTAGGTCCTTTCTGCAATCTACTGGAAGGTGACTCCTATTTGCCTGGAAACTGCCTGGGGCTTGGCATGGACTTTTTACAAAAAAAAAAAAAAAAAAAAAAAAGTCTGATTTTGGAGGAATAAAGGGATAATTAAACAAATCATAGGTTAGTGAAAATAACAATATTTAGAGTCAGAAGATCTGAATTTGAAATCTAATTGACTTTGGGCAAATTTCTAACTTTCTCTGGGACTTAGTTTCCTCATCTGTAAAACGAGATTTAAACTCAGTGAACACTAATGTGAATGTTTATGTTATGATCCTTTTTGAAGAGTAAAATTCTCTTGCCAAGGTCAATCTTCTGATTAGTTGTGAAATTCTCTAGCTTTGCTTAATACTCTTTTCCCATTAACAAAAAGTTGAAGAGGATTTACTCACCACAAATTCATATTTCTGGCTTAAACCCCTGAACTTGGATTTTAAAAGACACTGGAAGAACAGCAAGACAGAGGGAAAACAAGAGCTGGCTACAAAGAAAAGGAGAGAAGGCTCAGATTCCGTGCCTTAAATGGGGAAGACTGATACAGAAATCAAGGAGTTACTAACCGGAGACTCTTGGACCTGAGAAGGAATTCCTGAGCAAAGTAGGAAGAAGAATTTAAAAGCAGAAAAGGACAGAGCTATGATATGGAAGAAAAAAGCAAGACCTTGCCCCTTTCAGGTGAGCCATAAAAACTGTACAGATTGGGATAAGGGGGCTGCTCTTTAACTTTTGAGTGTTTTACCTTAGGATGAATCATCTCACCTGCAGAATAGTATAGTAACTCTCCTGTACAGAATAGATGGGCCTCAGCAGTCTCCCTCCAGAGCACTCTGGCTTTCACCTTTATTTCACTACTGCTGGCTTTTATAGAAAGCACATGACAACACTAAGAGTTGTAGTAGTAAAAGAATTGTCTGTCCTTAAGTTCAGACAGTGCAAAAAATCTGACACTCTCAGATATCCTAAAACCTTCCTAGGTGTGGTGGTAGGGGAATGTCCATGGGGGAGGTGAAACTCTGTGGGGAAGAAGGAAACATTGTCACCTATTCTTTGACTTGGGGTACAAATCTTTTTTTTGGGGGGGGGGATTTATTGAGTTAAATAAAGCTTTCCAGTATTGTATATTGTTAACCTGAATGCTTATACAGGATCTAAAGATTCCCTGCCCTCCCTTCTCCTAAGCTTTTTTTTTTTTCAGCCTTAGAAATAATCCAGATTTTTATGTTCCCAGGGTAAATCCTTGTTGGGGGCTTGATTCAAAAGAATATGATTACTGAGGAACACTCCCAGAAATGAATCTCATCCATGAAAACACAGAGCCATAGTTCTAAGACATGAGTTAGGTAAATATTTGGCACTTATATAAATATATCACTATATACTTAGTGGTTAAGATTATTTTCATTGAACAGATATTTCTGTGTTTATTGTATACAAAATACTATGTACTTATTGTACATTTTTGAAATTTGTACACAGTTCTGACATTTAAACTCATTTTTATAGAACTATTGGGGTAGTTTTCCCTTCAGTCATAGCTTTAAGATCCAACATGTTTGTCTATACTAGACCAAGTCAGATGACACATGAATTCTAAAAAACATTTAATGAAAGAACATATCAAGGTAATAATGTAGGTTGAATTAGGAGTTAGCTATCCTTGGCTCCCATTAAAAATTAACTGCCATCCATCCCTATGTCTCCAAAGATCAGTCTCCCAATTAATTTCTCTATCTTCCCAACCTAATGAGACAAAGGTACACAATTCACGTATTATAGGACAGACGAACTTGCAACAGTAGCAGTCTTTTTTTTTCTCTAGGAAATTCATTTATTTTTAATACACACTGCTTTATGAATCATGTTGGGAGAGAAAAATCATAGGAGAGAGAAAAAAAACAGAAATAAGAAGTAAACATAGCATGTGTTGATTTGCATTCAGTCTTAGTTCTTTTTCTGGATGCAGATGGCATTTTCTGTCCAAAGTCTATTGGGATTGCTTTGGATCACTGAACCACAGAGAAGAATCAAGTCTTTCACAGTTGATCATAACACATTCTTACTGATATTGTGTACAATGTATTCCTGGTTCTGCTTGTTTCACTCAGCATTATTTTGTATAAATATTTCCAGGCCTTTCCAAAATCAGCTGGTTCATCATTTTTTAGAGAACAATAATATTCCATTACTTTCATATATCACAACTTGTTCCATCATTCCCTACCTGATGGGCATCTACTCATTTTCCAATTCTTTGCTACACAAAAAGAGCTGCTACAAACATTTTTCCACGTGTGGGTCCTTTTCCCTTCTTTATAATTTCTTTGGCATATAGACCCAGTAATGGCACTGCTGAGTTAAAGATATGTACAGTTTTATAGTCCTTTGGGCATAGTTTCAAATTGCTCTCCAGAATGGTTGATCATTTCACAAATCCACCAATAATGCATTAGTGTCCCAGTTTTTCCACATCCCCCTCAACATTTATCATCATCCTTTCCTGTCATCTTAGCCAATCTGAGAGGTGTCAGGTGGTACCTCAGAGCTATTTTACTTTGCATTTCTCTAATCATAGTCATTTCGAGCATTCTTTTTTTTTTCATATAACTATAGATTGCTTTAATTTTGTCATCTGAAAATTGTCTGTTCATATTCTTTGACCATTTATCAATTGGGGAGTGACTTGTATTTTTATTTGATACAGTTCTTTATATATTTTAGAAATGAGATCTTTATCAGAAACACTAGCTGTAAAGATTTTTTCCCAGATTTGTATTTTCCTTTTAATCTTGTTGCTGTTGGTTTTGTTTGTGCAAAAATCTTTTAATTTAATGTAATCAGAGTTGTCCATTTTGCCTTTCATAATGTTCTCTAGTTCTTCTTTTGTCGTAAGATCTGATAGGTACATTATCCCTTATTCTCCTAATTTGTTTATGGTATCATTTTTTATGCCCTAATCATGTACCCGTTTCGATCTTATTTTGATATGAAGTATGAGATAAGTCTATGCCAAATTTATGACATATTATTTTCTAGTTTTCTCAACAATTTTTGTCAAATATTAAGTTCTTATTCCAGAAGCTGTAGTTTGGGATTTATCAAAAACTAGATTACTATAGGCTTCATTTTTGTGTCCTGTGTATCAACAATAGTAGTCTTAAAAGCACCATTCTTTAGCTCAGCAACTAGAGAATATTGTAGAGATCAATGTTGAATTCTTTTATTGAAAAAGCTGCTCTGATCTCTTAAAGTCCTACAAATTAGGGTACACTGATTTTTCTTAGTATTTAAGTCTGGAGTTCATGGACCTCATTTCATTCTACTTTCACTTTTGCTCAAATAATCTAGATCTAAGTACTATTTTTCATCACCTCTCTTAATTCACTCACCATCTTGCCTCAAAAGATTCTCGAGGCTTTCATTTTTCTTAAAAAAATATATATTTTTCCAGGGCAGCTAGGTGGCGCATTGGATGGAGCACAGCCCTGAAGTCAGGAGGACCTGAGTTCAAATTTGACCTCAGACACTTAACGCTTCCTAGCTGTGTAACCCTGGGCAAGTCACTTAACCTTAATTGCCTCAGCAAAACATGTATTTTTTTTTTTCCATTAATAGGCATTTATTTTCTTGTCCTCCCACTTGTCTCTGTCTTTCCCCTCTTCAAACAAGAAAGAATAACAAAACAACAAAACACTTGTAACAAATATGCATAAACAAGCAAAATGAATTCCCACATTGGCCATATCAAAAAATGTGTTTTATTCTGCACCTTGAATTTATTAACACACTGTCAGAAAATGGATAGTATGATCATCCATCCTCTGTAATTATTGTTGGTCATTGAACTTTATCAGAATTCTTAAGTCTTTTAAAGTTGTTCTTTTTTTACAATGTTTTTATTGAAATCACATGCAATATAAGGCCAGGAGAAAACAGACCAAAAGTTAATTAGAAATTAAATAATCTAATCCTAAAGAATGAATGGGTGAAACAGCAAATCATAGACACAAT
>JAJPUD010001224.1:141624-167555 GCA_023553655.1 Myrmecobius fasciatus
CTAATCCTAAAGAATGAATGGGTGAAACAGCAAATCATAGACACAATAATTTCATCCAGGAGAACGACAATAATGAGACAACATACCAAAATTTGTGGGATACAACCAAAATGGATAATTTTATATCTCTAGATGCTTACTTACATAAAATAGAGAAAAAGAAGATCAATGAATTGGGCTTAGTATTAAAAAAGCTAGAAAAAGAAAAAATCAAAAACCCTCAATTAAATACCAAATTGATGAAAATAAAAGGGGAGATTAATAAAATTGAAAATAAGAAAAATATTGAATTAATAAATAAATGAGTTGGTTTTATGAAAAAAACAACAAAATAGATAGATAAATCTTTAGTTAATTTAATTAGAAAAAGGAAAGAAGAAAATGAAGTTGTTAGTCTCAAAAATGAAAAGGGAAAACTTTCCACCAGTGAAGAGGAAATTAGAGCAATAATTAGGAGTTATTTTGCCCAACTTTATGCCAATAAATTTGATAATCTAAATGAAATGGAGGAATATCTACAAAAATATAGATTGCCCAGGTTAACAGAAGAGGAAATAAATTATTTAAATAGCCCCATTTTGGAAAAAAGAAATGGAACAAGCTATTAATCAACTCCCTAAGAAAAAATCTCCAGGGCCAGATGAATTTACATGTGAATTCTACCAAACATTCAAAGAACAATTAATTCCAATACTATGCAAACTATTTGAAAAAATAGGGAAAAGTGTTCTACCAAATTCCTTTTATGATACAGATATGGTGCTGATAGCTAAATCAGGTAGGGTGAAAACAGAGAAAGAAAACTATAGACCAATTTCCCTAATGAATATTGATGCAAAAATCTTAAATAAAATATTAGCAATGAGATTACAGAAAGTCATCCCCAGGATAATATACTATGACCAAGTAGGATTTACACCAGGAATGAAGGACTGGTTCAATATTAGGAAAACTATCAGCATAATCAACTATATTAATAACCAAAGTAACAAAAATCACATGATTGTCTCAATAAATGCAGAAAAAGCATTTGATAAAATCCAACACCCATTCCTATTAAAAACACTAGAGAGTATAGGAATAAATGGGCTTTTTCTTAAAATAATCAGTAGCTTCTATTTAAAACCATCAGCAAGCATCATATGTAATGGGGACAAACTAGCACCATTCCCAATAAGATCAGGAATGAAACAAGGATGCCCATTGTCACCATTACTATTTAATATTGTATTAGAAATGTTAGCTTTGGCAGTAAGAGAAGAAAAAGAGATTAAAGGAATTAGAGTAGGTAATGAGGAAATCAAATTATCGCTCTTTGCAGATGATATGATGGTATACTTAGAGAACCCTAGAGACTCAACTAAAAAACTACTAAAAAACAATTCACAACTTTAGCAAAGTTGCAGGATACAAAATAAATCCACATAAATCAGCAGCATTTTTATATATTACCAACAAAGTTCAGCAGCAAGAGATACAAAAAGAAATTCCATTCAAAATAACTGTCAATAGTATAAAATATTTGGGAATCTGTCTGCCAAGCAAAAGTCAGGAACTATATGAACTAAACTACAAAACATTTCCACACAAATAAAATCAGACCTAGTCAATTGGAAAAACTTAAAATGCTCATGGGTAGGCCGAGCAAATATAATAAAAATGACAATACTACCCAAACTAATTTACTTATTTAGTGCCATACCAATCAAACTCCCAAGAAATTATTTTACAGATCTAGAAAAAATAGTAGCAAAATTCATTTGGAAGAACAAAAGGTCAAGAGTTTCAAGAGAATTAATGAAAAAAAAAAAGCTGATGATGGTGGACTTGTTGTACCAGATCTAAAACTATATTACAAAGCAGCAGTCATCAAAACCATTTGGTACTGGCTAAGAAATGGAGTAGTTAATCAGTGGAATAGGGTAGCATCACAGGACGAAGTAGGCAATAACTATAGCAGTCTAGTGTTTGATAAACCCAAAGACCGCAGCTTTTGGGATAAGTTCTCACTATTTGACAAAAACTGCTGGGAAAATTGGAAACTTCACCCAACACCTAACACCACATACCAAGATAAGATCTAGATGGATTCATGATTTAGACATAAAGAGTGATATTATAAGCCAACTAGAGAAACATAGGAAAGTTTACCTCTCAGACCTGTGGAGAAGGAAGGAATTTGTGTCCAAAGAAGAACTGGAACTCTTAATTGAACACCAGATAGATAATTATGATTATATTAAGTTAAAAAGTTTTTGTTCAAACAAAACTAATGCAGACAAGATTAGAAGGGAAGCAATAAATTGGGAAATCATCTTTACATTTAAAGGTTCTGATTAAGGCCTCATTTCTAAAAAATTTCTAAAAATATAGGTAATTGACTCATGTTTATAAGAATTCAAGCCTCTCTCCAATCAATAAATGGTCAAAGGTTGTGAACAGACAATTTTCAGAGGATGAAATTAAAACTATTTCTAGTCATATGAAAAGGTGCTCCAAATCAGTATTGATCAGAGAAATGCAAATTAAGACAACTCTGAGATACCACTTCACACCTGTCAGATTGGCTAAAATGATAGGAAATGATAATGACGAATGTTGGAGGGGTTGTGGGAAAACTGGGACACTAATACATTGTTGGTGGAACTGTGAATGGACCCAGCCATCCTGGAGAGCAATTTGTAGCTATGCTCAAAAAGTTATCAAACTGTGCATATCCATTGGCCCAGCAGTGTTTCTATTAGGCTTATATCCCAAAGAGATCTTAAAGGAGGGAAAGGGACCCACATGTGCAAAAATGTTTTTGGCAGCCCTCTTTGTAGTGGCAAGAAACTGGAAACTGAAAGGATGCCCATCAATTGGAGAATGGCTGAATAAATTATGGTATATGAATGTTATGAAATAGTATTGTTCTGTAAGAAATGACCAGCAGGATGATTTCAGAGAGGCCTAGAGAGACTTGTATGACCTGATGCTGAGTGAAATGAGCAGAACCAGGAGATCATTATATCCGGCAACAACAATACTGTATGATGATGATCAATTCTGATGGACATGGTCCTCTTCAACAATGAAATGCTTCAAACCAGTTCCAGTTGTTCAGTGATGAAGAAAGCCATATACACCCAGGGAAAGGCCTGTGGGATCTGAATGTGGACCCTAACATAGCATTTTCATGCTCTCTAATGATGTTTGCTTGCATTTTGTTTTCCTTCTCAAGTTTTTTTTCTTGTAGATCCGATTTTTCTTGTACAGCAAGATAACTGTATAAATATGTATACATATATTCAATTTGTCATGTATTTTAACATAATCAACATGTATTAGACTCACTGCCATATAGGGAAGGAGGTGTAAGGAAGGAGGGGAAAATATGGAAGAGAAGACTTTGCAATGGTCAATGTTGAAAAATTACACATGCATATGTTTTGCAAATAAAAAGCTTTAATTAAAAAAAAACAATGTTTTTATTGAATAAATTGTGTTCCTGGTTCTCCTCGCTATGTTCTGCATCATTCATTCAAATCTATGCATATTTCTCTTAAACTGTTCCTTTCATCATTTCTTATAACATAATAGTATTCCATGCCTTTCATATATATTAATTTGTTCTTTTACTTCCTAGGTGATAGGTACCCTCTTAATTGCCCATTCTTTGCCACTAGACAAACAGACTGCTATAAATATTTTTGCACATAAGGATGTCTTTCCTTTCTCTTTGATCTCCTTGGGGATATAGCCATAGTAGAGATCAAAAGATACGTACAATTTAGTAACTCTTGGGGCCTAATTCCAAATAGCTTTCGAGAATGGTTGTACTTATTCACAGCCCCTCCAAAATTTGTAATTTTGGGGGGTCAACTTTGTCAATATGATGAATTTAAAGTGAAACCTTGAAGTTGTTTTAATTTGCTTTTCTCAAATAGTAAATAATTTGAAGTATCTTTTCATATGGCTATAACTCACGCTTTTTAAGTTGCATATGTTGACAGCATCCTACATATTTAGGATACATGGTGAATGACGTCATGGTACTAAACCTGTGCATGGGATTATGAAAAGTATAGTCCAAAGATAATTCTCTTCATTGAACTATGTTCTCTGGGCTCAAAATATTTGTGGAACCATGAAGTCTTTGCATAAGTATAAACCTCTATATGTATTTCTCTGCATGTTTTAACTTTTTCTGCTTCTTATGCAAGATCAAATATTTAAACATTCAGAGAGGTAACTTAAGGGGAAGCATGGCATTTCTGAAATCTGGCCCACTCCCTTGTGAAGGAAACGGTGGTTACTGTCTTAGAGAAAATAGGAGGTATCCATGAGGCTGGCCTTTTGAAAAAGACAAATACTAGACTAGAATTATATCTATCTGCCACGTTAAATATTGTTGATCTTAGGACATGACTTTTTACTTTCCAAAGATACTGACTTCTCTGGTTATTAGTCCTTAAAGAGGAAAGGTTAACCAGTCTTTCACCCACCTGTTTATCCCTTCCCATCAATGCTTGTTATACAAATGCCAACAAAAATAGTGAATTACAACTTATTTATCAAAGCAAATATCAAGTAGAAATGAGAGAAGTTATATAGGTTTCACTATACCAGAAAATATATAATGCTGAACAAACTCTTTAGATGGGATTGAGTTGGAATCTTACTTAACTGAGAGAGAGGCCCCAATCTCATCTAAGAAAAAATTTCCATAAATCTCCAGGGTAGCAATTTGGAAATCAGAAACATGCTTAGGAGTTAGCTTGGCTTGCATGCAAATGGAAGTTCTTTGAAGAGAAAGGCTTTTTCTTCTCCTATATCTCCCTAGTACTTTCTAAAGCAGTGTATAACACAGTGGAGTCCATCTTCCCTTCCTATTCTTATTGCCCACCTCCCTCCTTCCACTGAGATCCTTATCCCTTCACAGAGCAAAAAGAATAACTTCCAAGAGATTATGGCTGCCCAAGAGAATGAACTACCATCAATTCTCTCCTTTCCTTCCAATCTGAGAGGAGCAGGTGCTCTGTTTCCTTGCTAAGGCTCATCTCCTTTCCCCTTAAACCTAGCCTTTCCAATATCTTTTAGAACCTTGTTATAGTCATCATCTCCTTATTCTTTATATATAAAATAATATATTTTGGAGCTGGAGCAAGCTTAATCCAACCATCTCATTTTATAGTAAGGAAACTGAGATATAGAAAGTTTCCATGGCAGTCATACAAAAAGTGGCTGGCAGTCAGACCCAGATTTTATTCCAGATGTAGGAATCTTTCCAAAGAACCCCTGATGCTGCTTTATCTTCAATCTCTCTTTCTCTAAATGAACTTCTTCCAATCTGTTGACAAATATTTTCAGGACTTTTAATGTCTTTTATATGTCTCTTAAAGCCATTACTTTACCCACTTTACAAAGGTACAACAGAAAAAATTATAGAGCTAGAATAAGAGATCTTGGGTTTAAGTACTGTCTGACATATGAATTTGGGCAAGCTGTTTAACTTATCTGGGTTTATTCCCTATAAAATTTTGGGGTTGGATTAAGCTTCTTCCAGCTCTCTGTTTAAGGGAAAAGGGATTAAAGTAAATAGAACAAGTAGGATAGAGTTCTGAAACACTGCATTATAGACTTCCCTTCATTTTGATATTTACTAATTAAAGGATGTCGAGCACCTTTGGTGTGAGGACTTACCAAGCCCTTTTCAGACTGGCTCATCCATCTTTGGTGTCTACTTGGCACTCAACTCTCATCAGTGGCTCTAAGAAGTATGAGTAATGGCCCCACCCTGGTAAAGCCTCTGGGCAGACAGGCTAAACTGGGTTGAGAATAACTGACAGGTCTCAAACCCATTGGTGAGTTAAGGGAACATCTACCCCAAGCTCAAGAAGACTTCTCCCTGAGGAATGGGTGGATGAATGAACTTCCAATGACCATGAAGGGGCTAAAGCAAGTGAGCTGGAGCTTAGAGCTCCATCCGGCATCAGATGCCATCCATGCAGTGTATCTCAGGACATTGCCAGTATTCTTGCTGCTGGACTTCAGTCACTCTCGCAGAGAGAGTAAGGCTGACAACTTGGTGGCAATTGCCTCACTCACATCCAATTCTTACATGAACTGGTGTCATTGGTCCGCTTTGAAAATGAAGGGCAAACAACAACAAAAATTAGCTTGCACTCTTTGGGTCCAGTTGTCCAACTTGTTCTGAAACCAGCTAAATGCACTTACCTGCCCACGTTTCCATCTTGTCCGCAAGGCTATCATGAGACACTTACTTGAGCATTTTGTTGAGCATATGAACAGGAAGATGTAATAGTACAAGCGATAGATACTTTTAAGCAATCGACTATCTACTGAACATTGGCTTTCAGCAAGGTTGCAATTGGTGAATGAGGTAGCTAAGACATGTTGCCTAGGGAGGAAAGGCACAGTCTGTTGTCCCTGTTGTATATCTGAATCTTGTGTCCCAATTACCTCCTCTTTCAGATGAGAGAATAATTTTCAGTTAATTCCCTCTATTCCTACTCTTTGCTCTTCATTCTCATCTTTAATCCTCACCCCTACCTCTTGAATTCATGAAATTGATTGAATCTGAGAAATCTTCTCATTCCACTTCTAAAGGAATGCTCTCCTTTTGTGCATATACTTTTATTATTGTTACTTTAAGGATAGTCATATTAGCTAACATTTATATCTGTTTGTAATATGATCATTTGAACCTCACAACTCTTCTGTAGAGGAGTTATTATTATTCCTCTATTACAGATGAGGAAATATGTAAAGTGATTTACCTAGGGTCACACAGCTAAGTGTCTAAAGCTAGAGAGAAAATTAAGTTTACCAATGACTATTTTAGTGTCCTTCCACTATGCCAAGTTACTCTGAGCTCTAAAATAAACTTTTGGTTCTTAAGTAGTTAAAAGAAGGATATGGGATTTTCAGTAAAGTGAACCAATTACAGAGGTGATATAGAGATGGGGTACATAGTGGAGGAGACATCAGAGAAATACCCCAAAGCTTCCTGCAGAGAATGGAGCTTTATGGGAAGCCAGCTTGGATCTCACAACTCCAGGACTCAAACAGAGACTGACTTTTGCCCTTTTTTTGGATCCCCAGTGTTTAGCATGGTGCCTGGTGCATAGTAGACATTTAATAAATTCACTAGCCGATTGACTGCCTTGAGCTTTCATTTTTATTGCATCAAGGGTCACTCAAGGCTAATTATAATGATAAGTGATAAGTAGCATCTACCCCACAGATTCTGGCCTCCTCCTTGTGTAGCTAAAGCACAGCTGAAATCCTATCACTCCTAACTCTGAGGAGGAGGGAAGGAATAAGAGAGAAAAAGGATTGTATGATAATAAGGAAAATTATGGCAATGGTCATTTATTTTTAGTCTTGAGAAAGTGATAGACACAGCAGGGAGCCACTGGGATGAGGAAAAGGTCATACAACTATCACGAGTGACTCTCCCCCCCCCCCAATTTATCGTGATGGAATACATGTTGTACTGTGAATGTAGGGATTCATGGAAGAAGATGGCAAAGGACTTTAAAAAACAGCAACAATAGGCCAAAGAATTGTGGATAAAGAAATGCAGCATCCCAATTTTTTTTTTTTTTGCCACTTTTGGACAAAACTTTGGTTGTCATGCTTTAGTTTTAATTTTGCATTCTTGTCCTGAAAGCACCCACAGAATCTAGGTTTGTAAATAATTTTACCAGTTCACATTTTCCCCAGCCCAATTTTCCCTATGCCAATTACTAAAAATAAATTGTTGCTATTGCTTTGTACTCTTTCAACTAAAAGAAAAAACTTTTTTGCTCTAGATTAGGAGGAAGGGAGGGAACAGGCATATGACTCTAAGGCTATGTGAAAGAATAGCATGTTCAAGATTGTACAGAGAGCATTTTTTCAGATTTCTTGTCTCTACCTTTGCAATTTTAGTTAGACTTATTTTGGATAGTCCCATTTTAAGTCAAAGGTTGTTAGTTTCAAATCTTGCATCTACTAATTTCTATCTGTGTAACTGAGCAAGTCACTTTATTTAAGAGGCAATGTGGTACAATGAAAACAGCAGATACGGAGTAAAAGGACCTACCTGCCTTCAAATCTCAGCTGTGCTATTCACTGATTCATGTGATCTTGGGCAACTCACTTATTTTCCCTTAAAATGAGGCGTTTGGAATAGATGACCCCTTAATTCTGTTCCAAATCTAAATCTATGATATTGTAAATTGTTTCAATAACATTCCTGCCCCTTTTCTATCCAACAAAATTGTTCTAAAGCTAAATTATTTCAATTCTCCATTTTCTATACTAATTGAAGAGGGCAGCAGTGCAAATAATTCACGTTGAAATAATATAAAATAATTTGCATTTGACTATGGAACACATAGTACAATTTCCAGGGGAGGAAAAAGATTTATCTTACTAATTATGTTTAACTCTGGCAAATATTTGTATTAGTTTGCATTCCCAGAGCAACACCAAATGATTTATGGTATGAGATAACACCAATGCTTTTTAGGTATAGGTGTTGAGAGATAAGAGGATAGCATCAAACTAGCCTAGGATTAAAATTTTGTTATTGATAATCATCAGAGAAGATCCATTTTCAGATAATAGAGAGTTGAATATGAAGTAATCAGTGCTTCCAGTAGAGAAAGCTGCTGAACATTCACTGGTCTTTTCTTTATTACTCAATAAAAATAAAGGAATAAAGGTCTGTGTCACCCACAAGAAAAATGCATTCAAACTCAAGGAGGAGAAGAGCTGAATAAATACATATTCAGTGCCCTGAAATCTTCTGGCTTTAAGAAAGCAGCCAGCTACCCACAGTTAGAAGTCTTTGAATGCAGCCATGCTAAAGAAGAGTACAAAGTCCAATCTCTAGAGCATTTTAATTAGCATATGGCTGCATGTATTCAACAGAATGGAGTAACGGACTGGCTAGGTTCTGTTCCTTCAGGGCCCAGAAAGAGCTGGGCCAGCAGACCCTTTGCAGTGTTTATATCACTGGGCAAGGCAAATTAAGTTCTGTCCACGTTCATATCTTGGAATAATAATGTCAGGTCCTGCAAGAATACTGTCAGCAGAGCTAAAGCCCACGGTGAGACTTGACATGAATGCTAAGGACAACAAAAAAGCATGACATTTTTAAAGCTATGTTGGGGTCAAGAGGAAGAACAAAGAAAGGTTAGAACCTTGCTGCTTTTCGTGCATGGAATGATGATAAATAAAGAGATGGGTGAGCTACTCAGCTGCTTTTACTCCTATTTTTTCTAAGACTGCTAGGGTGGAGGTTTGAGAGAAGGGGGAGAGTTTTGTGTGTGAACATTGGACAAAAATAAGTAAACAGAAATTGAAACCCAGGATAAATGAAAGAATAAGAAAGCACCTAGCTTTCCTCTATGAGTCTGTCACCAAGCCTAAGTAAATTACATTCCAGAATCCTAAAAGAACTTGTAGACACACCATTGTTAATCTTGCTGGTGGTGATCCTTAAAGAATTTAGGAGAATGGGAGAACTGTCACAAATGTTGCCCTTATTTATTTATTTATTGCTGAGACAATTGGGATTAAGTGACTTGCCCAGGGTCCCACATCTAGGAAGTGTTAAGTGTCTGAGGCCAGATTTGAACTCAAGTCCTCCTGACTTCAGGGCTGGTGCTCTATCCACCACACCAACTAGCTGCCCCTATTGCCCTTATTTTCAAAAAGAAGAAAAAATATTCTTCAGACTATCAGTTTGACTTTGATTACTCAAAAAAATTCCATAATGTGTTATTAAGAGAATAGTTTGTGAGTCCTTGAAAAAGGCAGTAGTGATAATTAAGTCTCCATGGTTTCATGACTAACAGGTCATACTAGAAGAAGCTAATCGGGGGGAGGGGGAAGGGCACATCAGAGAAATTACACTTTTTCCCACTCTTATGAGGGTCCCTCTTTTGAGGGTTAGCTCTTTCACTATTGTCTGGGACTAAACCAGTCCATGGTTCTGCTGTGATAGGTGAGAATATTTATGGGATCAATAGGAGTAGTCTTACATTGGTCTTTTCGTTTTTCAAGGTCCCCAGATATTATACTGGGATATATATGCAAGATATTTTAGAAAATTTCTCATAATATCCTTGTAAAGCAAGATGAAGAGATGTTTGTATAACTGGGTGGATTCAGAACTGGTTAAACAATGAGGTCTAATGAGTCATGAATGATGGATCAGTGTGAAGCTGGTGAGATGAAGTTGAGCAAATTTTTGGGGACCTCAGTTTTCTTATTCATGAAATAAGAGGATCAGAGTAAGCAATTTCTAAGGTATGTTTTGGCTCTAAAGCCTATGAATGTAGTACAATTCCTCTTCTTGAGGAATTGTTATATACATATGTATTGTTGTAGCATACATATATGCATACACACACAGCTAATATAACAATAATACGTAGCACTTTAGGTACATTTAGGTAGCACTTCAAGATTTGTAAAACATTTTGAAGCATATTTCATATCATCCCCACGACAAACAAGGAAGTAGGTGCTATTTATTATTTTTCTCACTTTATAGTTGAGGAAACGAGGCAAACAGAGGTTAAATCACTTGCTCAAGAGCACACAATTATTAAATATCTGAGACCAGATCTGAACTCCTGTTTTCCTGAGTCTAATCCAGTTCTCTATCCATTATGTTATCTATATCCTACATGAGGACAGGAACTATCTTTATTTTTATTTATATTTATATTCCCTGTGCTTAGAATAGTACCTGGCTTATAATAAGCACTTAACAAATGTTTGTTGATTGACTAAATAGGCAGAAAATATGGGGGAGATGTGGCTAGTCATATAAAAATATGATATGATCATGTGAAAAGAATCTCATAATATTAGTGTACTGCAAGCTCAATATGTTGACAATATGACATGGAAGATTAAAAATTATAAGGTTATCTTAGAAATATAATAGAAATATTACAATTAGAGCTAGAATGAAAGGACTGGCATAAACATGGTCAAGGACATGTATGACTGGAAAGAGAGATGAAAAACATTTATACTAGGTGCCAAGGATGCAAAGACAAGAAATGTATGTTCTATTGGGATACAGTTAGTGAACACAGATAAGTATGATAAAGGTTAGGGAATGAAAGTAGCAAAGAGAGACCTTAGACAAAGTGCTCCAGGAATAATTTTGGAGAGAAAGAGCACTAATAACAAGGATCAGGAAAGACTTCATATAGGAAGGAACATTGGTGCCAAGTCTTGAAAGAAGATAAGGGCTCTGAAAGGCAGAGATGAGGGAGGAATACTGCATTGGAATGGAAAGTAGAATGTCTTGTGCCAAAAATGCTAGCTACAGCAATAAAACAAGAAAAAGAAGCTGAAAGAATAAGGATGGGCAATAAGGCAGCAAAATTACTACTTTTTGCAGATGATATGATGGTTTTGTTGTGGAACTCTAGAGAGTCAACTAAAAACTATTTGAAATAATTAAGCCTTTAGCAAAGTTGCAAGATCACATAGACCATATAGACCATCAGCATTTCTATATATGACCAACAAAACCCAGAAGGAAGAGAGAGAAATTCCATTTAAAATAATTATAGACTGCAAAAAATACTTTAGGAGTCAGCTTGCCATGGCACACACCTGAATTACATAAAAACAATTACAAAACACCCCACACAACTAATGACACTAAATAACTGAAAAAATATGGGTAGGCTAAATCAAAATAATAAAAATGGTAATGCTACCTAAATAATTTGCTTATTCAATACCATACCAAAAAACTATTTAGTAATTACTTTATAGAGCTAGAAAAAATTATTACAAAATTCATCTGGAGGAACAAAAAATGCAGAAGATCAAAGAAATCAATGAAAAAAATTGAAGGAAGAGATAAGAGAGTAAAAAATATCTCTCAGGTTTGGAGCTTGGTGACTGGGAAGATAGTGATGTCATCAAGAGAATTAGAGAGATTTGAAGACAGCATTGATTTAATGAAAAAAAAAACAATGGGTTCAATTTTGGTAGGATTGGAGTTGGGAACTGGAGGAAGGAGAAAATTCCAACAGTCACTTTGGGAGTTGTGAGAGAATGTCATCAAAGATAAAAACAATTAAAAGATTGCTATGCTGCAGCAAGACTCCAGTTGAGTTTAGATAATATGAGTTTGTAATGGACTCAGTTAGTATGGTTTCATGACTTTCTACAACAGCCTTCAGAAGCACAGTAGCATGTCATGAGAAGATCACTGGTATAGTTGATTCCCTTAAGGACTGGCAGGAAGATGGAGAGTTATGAATGGAGGACAATGCTTAGCTGGAATGGTTAATGATACAATCAAAACTGAGAAGGGAGAAAATGATGTCAGAACAGAAATGATGTACTAGGATAGATTGAGAAATTGGAGGGTCATGATGAAAATAAAATAGGCTTAAAGAGAGTGGGACACAAGAAGAGGTGGAAGGACAAGAGATTTTGGTCAAAAAATGATATTTCAGAATTCAGGTTTATAGAGATGAAAACGTTGAGATAATAATGAAGTCTAATATATTACCACATCCAAAAGTGAGATTAACATGGGAGTTGAAATTGAAGAGTGATAATAACTAGCATTTCTATAGCAACTTAGGGTTTGCCACAATAACTGTGTAAGTTTGGTACTCTTATTATCCCCATTTTACAGGAGAGAAAGCTGAAAAGCAGACAAAGGTTAAATGACCTGCCCAGCCTCAAACAGCTAATAAGTATCTGAGGACAGATTTGAACTCAGATCTTTTAAATTCTAGGTCCAGTTCTCTATTCACTTCAAACCCCCTGAAATAACTGAAATAATTGAACAAATGTATAGATGAATAAGTTGAAGTCTAGGGGTAGAAATAACTTGCCCAATATTATACAAGTAGTAAATAGCAAAGCTAGGATTTGAACCTTGACATTTTGATCCCAGATCCAATATTCTTTCCATTATATCACGGAGGATTTTAAAATATAAGTTTAAAGACTGTTAGTGGAATTATTTTTCTGGTATAGGTTGGACTAAATGGCAGCTAATATGCCTCCCTACTCTGAAATTCTGTGATTCTATGATCTGGGGGCAAATAGATAATAGCAGCAAGGACCAAGATAGAGTAATATAAATGAATCAACCAATCACTCAATCGGTATGTATTTATTTATTTTTTAATAGCGTTCTAATTTTCCAAATATATACAAAGACAGTTTTCAACATTCACCTTTGCAAAACCTTGTGTTCCAAACTTTTTCCCCTCTCCTATCCCTTTCCCTTCTCCAAGATATCAAGCAATCCAATATAGGTTAAACACATGTAATTCTTCTAACCATATGTCTACATTTGTCATGCAGAGCAAAAAACAAAACAAAACAAAACAAAAATCAGATCAAAAGGGGAAAAACATGAGAAAGGGAAAAAACTAAGCAAACAAAAACAAGAACAAGTAAAAGCTGAAAATACTACGCTTTGATCCATATTCAGTTTCCACAATTCTCTTTCTGGATGCAGATGGCTCTCTCCATAAAAAGTCTATTGGAATTGCCTTGAATTACCTTGAAAAAAGCCAAGTCCACATAGTTGATCATCATATAATCTCATTGTTACTGTGTACAATGTTCTCTTGGTTTTGCTCACTTCAGATTTTTCTGAAATCAGCCTTCAGCATGCATTTATTAACTGACTAGTATATGTCAAGTTCTGTGCTAGAGGATGAGGGTGCAAATATAAAAATAAGAGAATCCCTGCTTCCAATAAATTTACATTCTGTTGGTAGGATTAGGTATGATCACAAAGCCTCTTTCAAGGAGGCTCCCCAGCTCCCCCTCACATTGATAGGCCAGGTACCCAAGGTACAACTATATCTTCTACTCAGGGCTTTAGGGGTAATCCTGAGGAACTGGGTTTATAATACAACTGAAAAGCCCCCATTTGTGTGCTTCTCACAAGTAAACAACAAATCAATTAGTAAGTTGTTTTGATTTTTTTTTCTAATTGAAGACATTTACTAAGATAGTATTTAAAGAAATAGTAGTAACAAAATTATTCCCCTCAAAAGTCTGGGGAACATTCTCCCACAAGTGTGCATAGAAAGAGTGAACACAAATATATAGTAAAAAGTATTGAAATACATTATAGTAAAGGGGCAGTTGATAATTCGTAGTTACTAGAAGTCCTTTTCTCCCATCATAAAATTCTTATGGAATTTCCCTTAGGTATGGCTCTTTGAGTGGCTTCTGGAAATGATGACTCTCTAGATTCCATAGCTTCTCACTTCTCCCAGTCACAAGGAAAACTGAAGCTATCTTCCCTATTGCTTCCAGCTAAATGTATTGTCTTCTTCTGGTCCAGTCTCCCTAAACCTTGTTTGATTCACTGTCTACTATTAGTATTGTCTCTCCAAAGACATGATCAATGGAGGGGAGGAAAAGAAAAAGAAACTCTCTCCTCCTTGGCTCTAATCTCAATTTGGAAACCCCGCATTGGAAATTTGCACTACAAGACTAGTTCAGTACTTTAATGACTACTTATTTATAATCGGCCAATAAATCTGACATTTTTTTTTTTTTTTAGCAAATCAGAAGATGTGACATCATTGCCTCTCACCCAATGATCAAAGTGCTATAATTCTCACAAATATATTGAAGATTTATTCAAACTTAGTTTATGCTTTTGATGGACTGATTGATTCAATTGATGTATTTGGGCTTTCTGTTATTGCATTAATTGAGGCAGAGATAGAACCCCACCCTTGTACTATTTTAAGATATAAACAAGGTAAATTGCAAGTGTTTTTTATGGGGAGCATTAACCACTGGGGAAATTTTTCAAAAGCCTATTAAAGATATGGCATATTCGCTGAGCTTTGAAGTGTCCTAAAGATTTCAGAAGGTAGAAATTAGGAGAGAACATCCCAGACATAGGAAACATAAAGATGGGAAATGTACAAGGCACAGAAAAAAAGCTGATTTATCTACAATTAACAGTATATGACAGAACTTATGTGTAATCATTCTAGAAGACAAACTGGAACATAATTTAGAGAGGTTTTAAATATCAAATAGAGTTTGTATTTTATCCTATAAAGACTAAAGAAGCTTATTTTCTTATCATTGAACTAAATACAAAATCCGAAAAAAAAAAAAACAGAATAGAAAAAAGAAAGACAGAAAAGGAAAATTAAAGCAAAACAAAACAGTTATGTGCCCAGCAGAACATTAGGGAGGATTCAGAATATATAACAATGAAATTCCATTCCAAGAAAGCATATATAATAGAAGAAACTGTAATCATGAGTGCTTATCTTTTTCTTTGCTTCCTTGTAGGTTATTTTGGAAAAAGCACTTTTTACTTTACTCTTTTTTCCCCTTTTATCCCTCTCATCTTCCCTAAGAAGGATACAGTTAAGCACAGATATATTTATATCTACATCATACATATATATATGTGTGTCTATATATGTATTTATATATATTCACACATTCATACCCAACTACAGATCCACCCATATATATATACATACATACATATACATATATTGATATTTACATATACATAGACCTACATGCATATATTTCCACATATATTCAGACACACATGCATATGCATTTAGTATATGTAAACATGCTTCTAAAACAATGTCAGTCATATTTAGATTTCTCTTTTGATTTAATCTTGTTTGATTTTGTTTAAGATCAATAATTACTAGCTATACTTTTTTTTTTCTAATAAATCCTACTCCTGATCCTTGTAGTGTTTATGTATATCTCTTCTTTGCTAACCCTGCTAACTCTTAGGCTTTAATTCTGCTCCTTAACTTGCCTTGCTATTACATAACCTTTCCCTATCCATGGATCTCTCCCTTGTCTTCTTCCCGCTCCCTTTGCTTTCCTCCTCCATTTATCCCTCCCCCCCTTATTTCTTTATAGATTTTGGAGAATAGAATACCCTTTGAGGAAATATGTAGTGTTGCCTATTCAACCCATTTCTGATGTGAGTAGATTTTCTACCTCTCTTACCCCCTTTAATGCCTCTGTTCTATTCTTCTGTTTTTACCTTTTTCTAAGCTGTTTTTGTTTTTAGAGTCAGATACCCAAATCCATTGGTCTTTCTTTCCAGGTACCCAATTGCTGATGTTAACTTAAGCATATGGTATACATTTCCATGTTAAAAAAAACATAAATAATCCATCCATGTTAAGTTCCTTAAAAATGATCTTTGATATTGGCTCTTATGTAAATTTTCTACTGAGTTCAGGTTTAGTTGAGAGAAAGTCCTGAAAATTTGCAAATTTGTTGAATATCCACAGTTTTGCTGGATATATTTTTGGCCACAGCCTTAGTTCTTTTGATTTTGATATATATGATTCCAAGACCTGCAGTTTTTTTATTGTGGCTACTGATAAGTCCTGTATAATTCTAACTGTAGTTCTAGCATATTTGAATTGTTTTTTTCTTGTTTCTTGAAAAATTTTCTCTTTGATCTAGGGGTTTCAAAATTTGGCAATAATATCACTATGTGTTTTCTACAAAGGATCTCTTTGAGGTGATGATTGGTGGATTTGTTCTATTTCTTCTTCTTCTTCTTTTTTTTTTTTTTTTTTTTTTTTTTTTTTTTTTTTTTTTTTTTTTTTGCTGAGGCTATTGGGGTTAAGTGACTTGCCCAGGGTCACACAAGATTTGTTCTATTTCAACTTTCCCTTCATAATCTATCACTCCATAACAATATTCTTAGATTATTTCTTGCATTATTGTGTCATGGTTCTTTTTTTGGTCACAGCTTTCAAGCAGTTGGTGAATGATGATGGCAAAGAGAGTCTTTGAAAAAAGACAGTGGATTTCAGGAAGAAATCTTGAGCTAATGTGGAGCCAAGTGATTGCCTACAGAAGGTCCATTGTGCTCCATTTCTGGGGTAGCCTTTCACCACATTTGACTAAAATTAAAGCAGATCAGTACAGATTGCTACACCTTGTTGAATGTCCAGAATTAGGGGTCTATGGCCCTAAACTGACTGAGCATCTCAGGTTCCAGATGCTAGAATTTCCAGCTATGGCTTTGCTTCCAAGTTGTGGTGACAAAGGATGGAGGAGACAATCTTTCTGTGGATCATTATAGCTGCCAGGAGGACTGTGTGGTGCAAAAACTTCTAATGCCAGTGTCTGAGAAAGTGGAGACAGAGTAGAGGTGATGGCAGCAGCAAAAGTACTTTCCTCTCCTCAGTGTTTCTGCAGATGTTGGGTTTCTTGGGAGGGTCCTGCCTGACAAGAGCCCCATGCCTCAGAGTCTCTGTCGGCACAAGCCCTTTAAATCCCTGTTTTCCATGGTCAAGTCCTTGGATAGATGACAGCTACTCCATTTACAAGGCATCTAATCTGCAGAGTGGACAGGAAGCAAAGGCATCAAGGAGAACAAGAAGGCCGCAGAAAGTCCTGGCAGGGCCAAGTTTCATTTTGGAGCCAGGGGAGGGAATCTTTCACTTTCTCCTTGAAACACAGAGGAGGAAGTGAGGTGGCAGTCAAGATTCAGGTAAAGGAGTTTGACTTTAAACACCTGGCATTCAGGTTGAAACTGATCTCACCTGTAGTATCAATTCTATGTCCTCATTCCTAATGGAAAAAGATGAAATTTCCAGAATTTAGCCAAAGTCAGCAAATGCCTAGAGTATGCAAAATACTGGGCATAAGACTAGTAGCAGCAGAAGAGTTCAACTTGTTTTGCTTGGACAATTCAGTAGAAGTTAAAATGAATATGATTTCAGTTTCTTTTAGGGGGGAAAAAAAACTAAAGCTGTCCCAAAGTGGAAGGGATTGTTTCAAATAGTAGAGTTTTGAAGAATGTTTATTAAGATATACCATGTTTTGGGTGCTCAGTGGGGGTACAAAGACAAAAATAAAATATCCTCTGCCCTTCAGAACTTGATATGCTTAGGGCCAGGAAGAAGGCATATAAAATATGATGAAAGAAATATAATAGGATGAATTTTTGGGAGGGAGAGTATCTTAACAAGTAAGATCAAGGATGCTGAAGGAAAGCAAAGGCTCTTGGATTATGCAAGAAACTGAGCACAAGGCTAGCAGCAGCAGAAAAGTTCAACTTATTTTGTTTGGACAATTCAATAGAAGTTAAAATGAATACAATTTTGGTTTCATGTAAAGAAGAAAAAACTTAATTCTTCTTTGAGTTATGGTTCAGACATAATTCATGAAGCAGCTATGTTGATGAGGTCCTGGGTCACTCTGTGGTGTTAGCAGTGAAAGCTGAAGTACTGATAAGATTAGTCCCTGAGGCAAGCAAGGAAGGGCATTAATGGGAACCAGTTCAATTTTACAATCCCATCCCTGTGGAGGGTTAGGTAATCCCATTTTACTATATCCAGTCAAAAAGCCAAATTATGTCAAACCACTGAGGGTAAATCTCCCTTATAAAACTATCCATGCCCTATGCCATCTTTGCTGAATCCCTTTGGGTTAGTCCACCCTAGCATTCTGCCTCATGATGTCTTTCTTCTTACCCCATCCCTCCCTCATGCTTCTTTGGTGTCTTTCTCCTTGTTATAGCTAATTAACTCTTTTAGGGTGCTAAACTCCCTTATGGATTTAGCCTGCTAGTCAATGGAATACTCCCACCTCATGGTATATTCCCTTTCTCTTTGTTAATTTTGAGTTCCACTAGGGAACTTGTCTTTTCCATTGTAATTGTTAAAAACTCTTTCCTTTCTAACTAAATGCTCTTCCAAATCTATTTCATATTTACCACTTCTGGTATCTATTTTTCCTCTTCATTTTATCTGTAACCTCTTCTTATAAATAAATGTACCTCAGGGCAGCTAGTTGGTGTAGTGGATAGAGCACCAACCCTGAAGTCAGGAAGACCTGAGTTCAAATTTGACCTCAGGCACTTAACATTTCCTGGATGTGTGACCCTAGGCAAGTCACTTGACCTCAGTTGCCTCCACAAATAAATATACCTTTTGGCAAAGAGAAAGGCAACTGTGAATAAATCCAACATTGGAGTGCCAACTCCAGTCTTGTCATTGGGAGTACCCACATCTGTTTCATCAAGGTGGGGAAGTAGATAGAACAATGGATCAGGAATTGATAAGATCTGAGTGAGTTCAGATCCAGTCCCAGTCACTTGCATTGTGTGTCATCCAGTTGCCTCAACTGAAAAGGGGGAATAATAGTATCATCTACCTCCTGGGGTTGTGATAAAAATCAAATGACATAATATCTATGAAGTGCTTATATTTTAAAACTGTGTAAAAAAGTTAGCTTTTATTGTTATTACATGAAACATAAATCTCTTTGATTCAATGAACCTTTAGAGAGCTAATTCTGGAAAGGGAAATTGAGGCCAACCCCAGCCTCAAGGCAGGACTTCAAATGACCAATTTCAGGCCATTCAAGCTGTTTCACTTTTTAAAGGCTCACACAAAAGGACACTCCTCCACCTGAAAGAAATAAAGGATAATGAGTCTGAAGATTCAGTGATTCTGTTAATAAAGGGATATGCAAAGTATCGGAAGATTTTAAAAGTTTCTATTATAAGGTGGGGGGGGAAGGTAATATTATCCTTTTACCCTGGCTTTCTTGTAGATAGGAAAATAAAACTGTATCAAAGAAAATCTCAGTCCCTTTTCACTTTTACTGCCCAAAGAGATATTGTAATATGCCTCAGAGTGTGTCCTCAACTGCTTTATATACTTGTAATAGGGACAGAACACTCTGTTATGCTTCACAAACCCCTATTCTTTGTAAATTTGGCTGCAAACAATGCATTCCCCTAACAGATTGTTTGCTCTAAAGCCTCCTTTAAGACACCACCATAGCATCTTTAGCCAAAGAACTGGGGGTGCTCACCCCAGGCTATTTGAGGAAATGCCAGTTCAGTTCCCACAGTTTGACAGGTTGCCAGTTCAGGTCATTATGCTTTGGCTTCTTTTCTCATCCCCTGCAGTGTTAGTTGGGCATTTTAGCCTCTACTACTACTCTCATGCTGCCTGATAATCACTGGGTTGGCAGGACTGCCTAGATAGTGGTCATAAAAGGACACTGAGCTCAGCTCACATTAAGGGTGGAAGGCAGCAATGCTGGCAGTGCTTGGAGTGTCCCAAAGTTCCAACCTCATTTTAACATCACCAGCAATGTTTGTCCTGCACTACCAAGAGAATTTGTTTTTGAGTAAAAGTAGTGATTTACCATTCTTATTTTCTGTCCTATATTTTCTTCTAGCCAGAAAGTAAGAAGACTTTGAAGATACAAAATCCTATCCAAGGGTTTTGTGATCAATTCAGTAAATATTGGATGTTACGCTCAAAGCTTCTCATGGAAACTCTGGACCAGCTCATGGACTGGACCAGCTTATTCTCAGGAATTGCTAAAAACAAGCCCCTTCTTTTATTATTTCCCTCATTTCTCTCAGACTGTCCTGCTTGCATAAAATGATGTGAAACCAGGCCATAGTTAATCTATCCATCCTGTCTCCAATTTTTGAGACAACCTTGATGAGAATTCAGTTTTCCCAGACTGTCTAGTTAGCATCTTTAAAGATAGTGATTCAATGCACATTTTGTAGCTCCTTAGAACTTGCCTTTCCTCCCCTACAATTTTAAAAATTGTGTACCCCTAAAGCAAGTTGTTCATTCAGTATGACTCTGCTTTGCCTACATGTATTTGTTTGAGCTGGGTGCTAATCATATAGTGAAATAGCAAATCTCTGCTGTCTGTGATGGGTGCTTCTGTCATGATTGTTTCATGTTGTGAGTCGAATCTCTATTATATTATTTTTATAATATTCTTTTACAATTATGCTCTCTCTAATCTATTCCATATCATCACTTCTCATATCTTTATATCACTTCACTTCTATAGAAGGATTCACAAGAATGGAAAGAAGAGTGAAATGGACACTTAAAATATTTGTCAAATGATTGTGTGGCACATGTAGGCTCTGAGCATCCTCATCCAAAGCAAGACTAGCTACATATCTCCTTTAAGTTCCCTGGACTATTCCTGAGGAGTTTGAGATATTTTCTCTAATACTACAGTCCATGAGTGCCCCACTGATATTCTTCCCACTACACTAATCAGTTTCAATGAATCAGTCAGATTAAATTAGGTTTAGAAAGTGATATTTACTATGGTGGCAGCATAAGAACAGTTGGTATAAAATATCCCTCCTACCCCACAAAAATCCATGAGAGTCCTTCACAAGTACACACAAGAGTCAGTTGGGCTCAAAAATAGAATTCACACATGGCAAAGGAGTAAATTCACAGCTCCTGGAGGTTCTTTTGTTGGAGCCCTCAGATTGTTTCCTCTAATAGTCTATTATTCTTGATACATAATTGCAGAGAGTACTTATGCAGACTGGGGCAACTAGGTAGCAAAATCGATAAATAGCAGGCTGGGCTTGGAGTCAAGAAGGTTCATTTCTGCCCTCAGACACTAACTAATTCTGGACAAGTCACTTAACTCTTTTTGCCTCAGTTTCCCCATCTATAAAATGAGTTAGAGAAGGAAATGGCAAACTATTCCAGTATCTTTGCCAGGAAAACCCCAAATGGGGTCATGAAGAGTAGAATACAAATGAAGATGACTGAATGGCAACAACAAAAAAGCTAGAATGAGTATGGAACAGTAAGTAACCCATACTGAGAAATATAAAGAAGTCAGGAATATTTTGCAGTTATAAAGTGTGCTCTGTGTGTTATGCTTAAACCCAGAGGGGAATACCTCCTGGGATGGGCTATACATTTCACTGGAGTAGCAATCTAAGTGCCCCCTGAGTGCTTTTCCTAATAAGGGAGAATCCCTGACAGGATGGTTCTGTACTGGAAGTTGTACTCAAGGGATACCTCACTGAATGAGTCCCAGTAGAAGGCATGTGAATGAAAAGTTCAAGATAAAGACTCTTGGGAGGGTATTTCCAGTTTATTTATTAATTGTACATTTTATCATAGTAGAGTCTATGAGGCTATTATGGACATTTCCAAATAGCATAGGTAGGTATACTTGAATACCAAATTTTCCTTTGCCAATTTCAATCACTGCTTCTGTCTCACTCCTCTCACATTCCCCTAGTTATTATATACTTTTTAGAAAGCCAATAAGAAAGGCACAGGCCAGAGCAGTGACTGGATTTGTCATTTTATGAGTTTAGGGAATTTGTGGAGAAAGAAATTCCCTCTACCACTGCAAGTGGGTGCTTCTCTTCAACTTCCAGTTCTAAGTAAAGTGACTTGCCTAGAGTTCTACAGTAAGTATGAATGAGAGGCAGAGCTTGAACTCAAGTTAATGGGGTCCTTGGTCTTTGGTAACTGGATCAGTCATTAGGAAGAATCATTAAAAGGAAAGAACCTGAATTACTGTCCAAGCTACTACTGACAGGATTATCTCCTTATGTGGCCTTTTGTTCTTAAATAGGCCTTTTGTTATCCTTTATTGAGGTAAACCAGGGTTGAATTCCTTGTGAATTCCTTGCATTGAAAAAATTATCACAGCCTCCTTTCCCCCCAAGTATAGTTACAGTGTTAGAAGGCCAAGTTATGATGTCAACCCCTTAGGTTATTTTTCCCCTACAAAAGAACCCACTGCTGCTCCACTATTTTGCTAAATCCTGTTAGGGTTAGCCTGCCAGGCAGCCAGGGTGTAATCCCTGCTTGCTCCTTTTAGCCCACACTTTTACTAAGCATCACAATGGCTAACTTCTTTAGGAATTTAGCCTACCTTATATGTTGTCTTATGGGCTGCTAATTCATTATGAAACTGTCACACCTCACAGCATCGTCTCACTTGTTATAGTGTCTTTCCCCTTGTTATGATATCTTCCTCCTTTTTAATTGCTAAAATTCCCTTATGGAAATTAGCCAGCAGCCAGCAGAATAATAAAATCTTTGCCTCTTTATTTGGAGAAAGCCTAAGTCTAAATAATTTTTTTTTTTTTTTTTTTTTTGCTGAGGCAATTGGGGTTAAGTGACTTGCCCAGGGTCACACAGCTAGGAAGTGTTAAGTGTCTGAGACCACATTTGAACTCAGTCCTCCTGATTTCAGGGCTGGTGCTCTATCTACTGTGCCACCTAGCTGCCCCGTCTAAATAATTTTTTAAGACACCTAGCAGACACTGGCCTGAAACCCCAACATATTTTTGGGTCCAAACCTAGCTCCCCAACATCTGGTATACTGTACTGAGAGACTCTTGAAACCCTATTTTTTTGATTCAGCACTTCTGCACCCCCATATTCCCTCCAAGTTTTCTGGCTCCTCAATAAGTTATCTGTCCATTATATTTTGCCTCATTAACCAGAATATATTCTACAAATAAGAAATTTTTAAATAGTTAATTTATTCTTTCCTCCAATGCCAATTGAGCATCTATGCATGTGAAACATTATATTAGACATGAAGAAGATGCAGATATTAGTAATGTAGTTTTTGTCCTGGAGGAGTTAAGAAATACATACATAAGCACACATAAATAATGCTATCTCTTAAATATGTATATACATACATACCAGCTGCTAGTGTAGTGGAGAGAGAGCTGGGACTGGCATAAGGAAGAATTGAGTTCAAATTTTGTCTCAGACACTTAGAATCTGTGTGACCTTGGGCAAGTAACTTTAGCCTCAATTTTTGCCTCATTTTCTTCGATTGTAAAGTAGGGATAATAATAGTATCTACCTTCTAGTTTGTTGTAAGGATAAGCTGAGATGAAATTTGTAAAAAGTATTTAGTACAATGACTGTCATATTGAAGCCACTATATATATATGTATACATATATATATATATAAATGCTGATTGTGTCCTTTTCACTCATATGTATATAGTTACAATGCATTGTAAAAACCTGGCAACAACAGGGTATGGAGCCTATTTTTTTGTTCTTAATCATTGATTTCATTAGTATGAGAAACTCCCATTGTAGAAATTTCCTATACTGATGCAGATTAGCAGTTTTATTTTTTTAATTTTTTGATAGTATTTTATTTTTCCAAATACATGCAAAGAGAGTTTTCAACATTCACCTTTGCAAAACTTCTCTCTCCCACCCCTCTCTCCAACACAACAAGCAATCTGATATAGGTTAAACAGTTTAGTTCTTCTAAGATATATTTTGACTTTTGTCAAGAAATTTCTGTGCAAGAAAAATCAGATCAAAAGTGAGAAAAATATAAAAAAAAAAAACCAAGCAAGCAAATGACAAAAATAATAACAAAGGTGAATGAAAATATTATGTTGTGATTCACATTCAGTTTCCATAGTTCTCTCTCTTAATGCAGGTGACACTTTCTATCCCAAGTCTATTGGAATTGCCTTGTATCAGCTCATTGTTAAAAATAACCAAGTCCATCACAGTTGAACATCACATAATCTTGTTGTTACTAAGTACAATGTTCTCTTAGTTATGCTCACTTCACTTACAACATTTCATGTAAGTCTTTCCAGGCTTTCCTGAAAGATAGAACGATAATATTCCATAACATTCATATACCATAACTTATTCAACCATTTCCCAACTGATGGGCATCCACTCAGTTTCCAGTTTCTTTCCACTACAAAAAGGGCTGCTATTTTGAACATGTGGATCCTTTCCCGTGTTTTATGGTCTCTTTGGGATACAGGCCCAGTAGAAACACTCCTGGATCAAAGAGTATGCACAGTTTTATAGTCCTTTTGGCATAGTTTCAAATTGTTCTATAGAATGGTTCAATTATTTCACAACTCTACCAACAATGCATTAGGGTCTCAGTTTTCCTACATCCCCTCCAACATTCATCATTATCTTTTCCTGTCAACCTAGCCAATCTGAGAGGTATGAAGAGGTACCTGACGTTTGTCTTTATTTACATTTCTATAATCAATAAGTGATTTAGAACATTTTTTCATATGACTAGAAATGGCTTTAATTTCTTTTGTCTGAAAATTATTCATATTCTTTGACCATTTGCAGATTAGCAGTTTTAAATTATGATACCTGTACTTATCCTTGTAATTATAAATTCTAGATTTTTAGCATTTCATCATCTTTACTATATTAGAAACATATTTTTTTATGCCAAGACAAGCTTTTACTAAAAATTTGAATGAAAAACAAACCTAAGAGAAAGCCCTATTGTTTTTTTCAGTTTCTTTTTTTTAATTGAAGTTTTTTATTTTCAAAACATATGTAAAGATAATTTTTCATCACTGAATCTTGAAAAACCTTGTGTTTCAAATTTCCTCTCTTCCCCCTACCCCTTCTCCTAGATGGCAAGCAATCCAATATATGTTAAACATGGTAAAAATATATGTTAAAGTCACTATAGGCATGCATACATATACAATTATCTTGCTGCACAAGAAAAATAAGATCAAAAAGGAAAAAAAATGAGAAAGAAAATAAAATTTAAGCAAACCATAGCAAAAAAAGTGAAAATGCTATGTTGTGATCCACCCTCAGTTCCCACAGTCCTTTCTCTGAGTATAGATGGTTCTCATCATCACAAGATCATTGGAACTGGCCTGAAGCATCTCATTGTTCAAAAGAGCCATTGTATAATCTTGTTGCTGTGTACAATGATCTCCTGGTTCTGCTCATTTCATTTAGCATCACTTCATGTAAGTCTCTTCAAACTTCTCTGAAATCATCCTGCTGATGTGAGAAAGCCCTATTGTTAGAGAAATCAGTGATTATATAATTTACAAGAATTAGCCAAACAGACATGGAGCCAAACATTCCTTATCTCCCATTCTATCACTAAAAAATGTCTGAAAATAATTCACAGGTTTTTATGGACAATAAAGAGTTTTCAAGCACTGCTTAGAAAATGGGGATCTGAGTTCAAATGTAGCCTCAGACACTTAATACTTCCTAGCTGTATGACCCTAGGCAAGTCACTTAACCCCAATTGCCTCAGCCAAAAAAAAAAAAAAAGAAAAAAGAAAGAAAAA
>JAJPUD010001224.1:167655-195010 GCA_023553655.1 Myrmecobius fasciatus
CAAGAAAGAAAGAAAGAAAGAAAGAAAGAAAGAAAGAAAGAAAGAAAGAAAGAAAGAAAGAAAGAAAGAAAGAAAGAAAGAAAGAAAGAAAGAAAGAAAGAAAGAAAGAAAGAAAGAAAGAAAAAAAGAAAGAAAGAAAGAAAGAAGGAAAGAAAGAAAGAAAAGAAAAGAAAACACATAATTTTTTTTCGATTTTGTGATACAAATTCACAAAAGCACTAGTTTTGGGCTCCAGCTCTACATCAGTATGGTATTGGGCAGGCTATATAAAATGATCTAAATTCAGCCTATCAGTACAGTGTATATCTAAGACACATCTCAGTACTTGCATTTGTAAGCATTCTTTATCCAATTAAATAAGTGCTTATTAAGTGTCATATATGTACTGGACTCTGGAAATACAACTACAAAAGTCACAAATAGTTCCTGGCTTCAAGGAGCTTATGTTTAACTGGGGCAATATAATTATGTACTCAGATAAGTAAAGAGATAGTAATCTGAGTAGTGAGAGAGAATTTCTAACTTGGGAAGACGCGCAAAGTCTCTCTATACTACAGAAGGTAGCAATTTATCTCAGCTAAAAAGCAAAGAATTCTAAGAAGGAAAAGAGGTGTGTGTGTGTGTGTGTGTGTGTGTGTGTGTGTGTGTGTGTGTGTGTTGGAGTGGGGGTGCAGAGGTGTAGCCTGGAAGGTTATTTCAAGCATAAGGGACAGCCTGAGCAAAGGAATGGAAGTGGCATATGGAATGCCAAGTTTGGGAATAGAAAATGGGTCTGTTTGTCTAGAAACTAGATTTTATCAAAATGATTAATATAAAATAAGTCTAGAATAGTACACTGGAATCTGATTTTTCAGGACTTTAAATGTCAGGCAAAATAGTGTGAATTTTATTCCAGAGGCAACAGGGAACCATTGAGGATTCTTGATCAAGAGAGATGCATCTTTTAAGAGGAAGGCAGCATGATGTAATAAGCTCTGAATTAGCTCTGCTATTTACAATATGTGTGATTTTAGGTAATTTGTTTAATTTTTCTGGCCTTCAGTTTCCTTTTCTATAAAATGGGATGGTTAAACAAATTGACTCTAAAATCCTTTCCAGATGTAACTTATGATCCTATAATATTAAGATTATTTTGACAATCATGTATAGGATGGACTAGAAAAGGGAAAAACTAGAAAATAGAAGAGCAGTTAGGAGTTATAGTTTAGGCAAGAGATAATAAAGGCAGGGGTAGCTGTTGTAATAGAGAGGCAGAGACAGTTGTAAGATATGTAGATGTAAGATATGTTGTGGACACAAAGTCAACAAAATATGGTATCTGATTAGATAGGAAAGAATGGGCTTCCAAAGAACCAGGGAGACAGATTAACATCTGCTCCTCAACTTACGCCTCACAATCAGGAAAATGTGGATTCAAATTTTGCCTCAGAGACTTATTGGCTCTGTAATCCAAGGCAAGTCACTTATTCTTTCTCTAAGTCTGTTTCTTCATCTGTAAAATGGGGATAATAATAGCACCAAATAATAGCACTTTGAGGATCAAAATAATAATATGTAACTTTGCAAACTATAAAGTGGTACATAAATATTAAAGGTTATTAGAATTGTGTGCATATTGAAAATTTTAATGTGTGCATTTTGAAATGTTAAATTACCCAGGGCCACCCAGACTGTATGTGTCAGAAGTGGGACTTGAAGCCAGGTACTTTGGGATCAGAAGCTGACTCTCTGCATTATACTTCTCTGCCTCTCATGTTGCTTGCTTACTAAATGTTCAAATAGCATAGAGATACAAATACATATATGTATGAATATCTATTTTTTTCTTATTGCATTCTTGAACTTTGCAAAAGCACTTACTATGCCAGATTTCTCATAGCTCAAAGAGTTAAGTTTATGAGATAACTGACCATCTGTAAAGCTATATAAATCTACTGTTTAAAGCTAACAGCAAGTTGTCAAACTCCATTTTTCTCTCTCAAACAAATTCTTCAGAGGCATAGCTCTTACAGGCAGAAGGATGGGGGTGGGATTTAAATATCTTAGAAGTGGAATCCACTCAACAATTTATGGCACCCACAGATCCTGAGGTATAGATTTTGAAGAGAGGAATAAAAAAAAATTCTCTCTCTCTCTCTCTCTCTCTCTCTCTCTCTCTCTCTCTCTCTCTCCCCCCCCCCCCCCAAAGCATAACTGAGTCACTTTGTATACTTTTTGCCTATGGATATCTTGTGTTTTGCCTTTGCATGTATAGCATAGAGTTTATACCCCTCTAAATATTCTTACTGTGATTATAGTAGTTTTGTCTAAAATGCTGTTCTATGACTTTGAGCATCTTGCCTTATGCTATTGAGCATTTTTTGTCTATGATTTTTGCTAAACTATAAACTCCATGAGTATAGGGCTTTTGTATCTCCCTCAGTAAATTATAATAATTTCATATTTTAAAATGCTTATTGAATTAATATCACCATTTCTATTCATGAAACCAACATTCTCCAAGCTCAAAACCTTGGTGTCATCATGAATTCTTCCTGCTATTTTATCCCCTACATCTTGTCAATAACCAAATGCTGTTGACTTGTCCTTGTCTCTCCAATCTATCCCCTTTTCTTCATTCTTACTGTCACTCATTTCCTTTGGAGTGGTCTATTCCCATAGCTTCTTAATAAGTTTATTTGTCTCCATTCTTTCCTCTAAACAGTTTATCTTAGATATTGTTACTAAAATAGCCTTCTTAAAATACACCTCCTTCTCAAGCTCAAACTTCTCCCCAGATTTCTTTGACCATCATTCTAGAAGACAGTGTTAGGAGTTTGGTCTATCTTTGTGTATTCCTGACAATGGAGGCAGGATGGGCTCATTGAAGTTCCTGCTCCACATCAATTCCTTTTAGTAAAAAAATCCAGGAGAAATTTGGTTGGAGAGCTGCTTTGATTACTATCGTTAAAATACATTAGTTTTTCTATAATATCTACTACATTTTGAAGATATAAATCCCTAAATTATGTTAGCATTTCAAAAGCAATCATGATCTCTCAGTATTTTCTAACCTTTTTCTGGGATGTCTCTTTGAGAGACAGATGGAGGAGAATTTGTATATTGAAGAGGCTGATCTTTAAAATAATAGAACTGAGAAAAAGATTCAAAATGTCAGGCTCTTCATCTCCAAAGGGCCTTTGATCAGGTGAACTGAAGGAGCCAAATAAACAGAACTCTTATTCCTGCCAAATTGATTTGGTCACTGCTTTGGCTCTGCTAAAGGGTTGGGCCCCCATCTTAGCTGCTGTATAGTGGAATGCTAAATACATAACATTTTTCTGTTTCCTCCTTGTGGAGCAAGCTTGTCTGTCCCAGATCACACTTGAGATGAAAAGAATCTTATTTTGGCTTAGACTATTTGTAGCAGAGACCACAAAGGAGGATACAACTACACTGGGGTGGAAGAGCTAGGAAGGAAGGGGAGAGGAGAAGACTTGAGAACTTTAGAATGACAGGGACAAATCCTTGAGAACATTTCCAGCTGAACCAGATTAAGAGTTGTTCATATGCCCTCTTTGCTCTTGTTAAAAAGGCTTAGACTCGGGGCAGCTAGGTGGTGCAGTGGATAGAGCACCAGCCCTGAAGTCAGAAGGACCTGAGTTCAAATCTGGTCTCAGACATGTAATAGCTGTGTGACCCTGGGCAAGTCACTTAACCCAAATTGCCTCAGCAACAACAACAACAACAAAAAAAAAAAAAAAAAAGGCTTAGACTCTAAATGGAACTAACCTCTACCTGTGGGTGATTTAATTGGTGTTCTCTTTTTCATCATTTCTATAGAGTGAAAGAGACAGAATAGTCTTTCTTTCTTTTGTAAAAATTATTTGTTTGTTATTAACATTCTTTTCTTTTTCAGTTTTGAATTCCAGATTCTCTTTCTCTTCCACCTCTCCTCTACCCACTGAGAAAGCAAACAATATGATATCAATTATATATTTGTCTAGAAACAAAACATTTCCATATTAACCATATTGCAAAAAAAGGAACAAAATCAAGTGAGAAAAATACACTTCAATTTGTACTCAGAGTTCATCAGTTCTCTTTCTGGAGATGGATAGCATATTTTTTAAAGTGATGAGTCCTTTAGAATTGTCTTGGATCACTATTTTGATCAGAATACCCAAGTCTTTCAGCTGATCATCATTACAATATTGCTGTTATATGTATAATGATCTCCTGGTCCTTTTCATTTCATTTTGCATTAGTTCATATAAGTCTTGTCATGTTTCTTCTGAAACATCTGCCTTATCATTTCCTATAGCAAATAGTACTCCATCACAATTATATACCACAACTTGTACAGCCATTCCCCAACTGATGAGCATCCCCTCTATTTCCAGTCCTTTGCCACCACAAAAAGAGCTGCTATAAATATTTTTGTACATATAGGTCCTTTTCCTTTTTATTTGATCTCTTTGGGATCTAGACCTAGTAGTGATTTTGCTGGATTAAAGGGCATGCACAATTTTTTAATCCTTTGAACCATAATTCTAGATTGTTTTCTATAATGTCTGGATCAGCTATCTGATCTACCTGATCAGTTACCTGAACTACCAATTGTTCATATATTTACCTATTTTTCCTCATTTCCTCCAGAATTTATCATTTCTGATAACTGTGAAGTAGTACCTCAGAGTTGTCTTAATTTGACTTTCTGTAATCAATAATGATTTAGAGCATTTTTTCATATAATTATAGACATCCTTGATAGCTTCTTTGGAAAACTACTTTTTTATATCCTTTCACCATTTATCAGTTGGGGAATGGCTCTTACTTTTATAAATTTGGCTCCCATGAACATTTAAGAAATAAGGCATTTACCAGAGAAAATTATTATAAAATTTTTTTGAAATTATTTATTTCCTATGGTACGTTTTAGCAAAATGTAATTTCTCTGATGATCTCTTTCTGTTTTTTTTTCTTTTTTTCTTTATTAAAGCTTTTTATTTGCAAAACATATGTATGGGTAGTTCTTCAACATTGACCCTTACAAAGTTTTCCGTTACAAATTTTACCCAATAGTCCCCACCTCTCCCCTAGATGGCAAGAAGTCCACTACATGTTAATTTTGTTAAAATACTTGACAAATCGAATATGTGTATACATATTTCCACACATCTTGTTGTGCAAGAAAAATCGTATCTACAAGAAAAAAAATCAGAGAAAGGAAACACAAGGCAAGCAAACATCAATAGAGAGCATGAAAATGTTATGTTGTGGTTCGCATTTCATATCCCTCTCTCTGGGTGTATATGGCTTTCTTCACTGAACAATTGGAACTGGTTTGAGACATTTCATTGTTGAAGAGAACCATGTCCATCAGAATTGATCATCATATAGTATTGTTGTTGCCGTGCATAATGATCTTCTGGTTCTGCTCATTTCGCTCAGCATCAGTTCATGTAAGTCTCTCCAGGCCTCTCTGAAATCATCCTGCTGGTCGTTTCTTATAGAACAATAATATTCTGATGATCTCTTTCAATTAGGTTGGTTTTTGCTATTGCTTTGTCTGATTATGATTGCTACTCTTACTCTCTTATCTGCAGCTGAAACATGAAATATGACTCAGCTTCAGCCCTTCATTTCAAATCTGTCCCAGGTGTGTCTCTTATATACAGTATATTGTTGGATTTTGGTTTCCAATCCATTCTGCCATCCACTTCTATTCTATAAGTTAGCTCATCCCATTACATTCATAGCTATAATCACTGTGTATTTTCATTTATCCTCTTTTCTTCTATTTATCCTTTTCTCTCTCTTTTTATTCTGACCCTTCTCAAAAATCTGTCTTGCTTCTTACCATTGCCTTCTCCAATCTGCCCTCATATCTTTTATCCTCTTTCCCTCCTCACTCCTTCTTGGGTAAGACAGATTTCAATTGAGTGTGTGTGTGTGTGTTCATGTGTGTGTCTGTATGTATTCTTTCCTCTTTGAACCTATTCCAATGAAAATGAAGTTCAAGCATTGCTCCTATCCACCCACTTTCACTCACAGTATAAAAGCTCTTCGTTGTATGCCTTCTTTTAAAATTTTCCCTATTTTACTTCTCTCTTTCCTCTTCCCCCAATACATCCCTCTTTTTTACCTCCAAATTTTTGGGGTGAAATCATGCCAACACAATCAACTCGCACCCTATTCAAACTCATTCTAACTACCCTAATAATGATAAAGTTGTTAGGAGTTGCATGTACCTTCTTCCGTGTAGAAATGTAGACATTGAATCTCTTTTGACTACTCTTTAATATTTACCTTTTTATGCTTCTCTTGAGTCTTCTGTTTAAATGTCAAATTTTCTATTCAGTTCTGGTTATTTCATCAGGAATGCTTGACAGTCTTTACATTTTTTCCACTGACAGATTATATTCATTTGCTAGGTACATTATTCTTGGTTGCAATCCCAGTTCTTTGCCCTCTGGAATTTCACATTCTACAATCTTCATTCCTTTGATGTCAAAACCATTAAAACATGTATGATCTTGATCGTGCCACCATGAATTTGAATTATTTCTTTTTGGCCATTTACAATGTTTTCTTCTTGATCAGAGAGTTCTGAAATTTGGCTGCAAAATTTCTGGGAATTTTCATTTTGGGATCTCTTTTAGAAGATGATTAGTAGATTCTTTCAATTTCTATTTTACCTTTTGGGGCTAGTATATCAGAATTTTCCATTATAATTTCATAAACTCTGATGTCTAGGTTCTTTTTTGATCATGGCTTTTAGGTAGTATAGTAATTCTTAATTTATCTCTCCTTGAGTTGTTTTTCAGGGAGGGTGTTTTTCTGATAAAAATGTTTCACATTTTTTCCATTTAAAAAATTATTTTGACTTTGTTTTATTGTTTCTTAAAGTCTCATAGAGTCATTAGCTTTCCTTTGTTCAATTCCAGTTTAAAGGAATTATTCTTTTCAGTGTGTTTTTGTATCTCCTTTTCCATTTGGCTAATTTTGCTTTTTTGAAGAGTTCTTTTCTTTGATGAATTTTTGTACCTTCCTTCTCCCTCCCTTCTTCCCCCCACATATATACCATTCTGTTTTGGTTTTTTTAAGGATTTTTTTCTCCAGTATTTTTTCATTTTTCCTTTACAAAGAAGCTAATGATCTTTCATAATTTTCTTGTATTTCTCTCATTTTTCAAAATTTTTCTTCTACCACTTATATCTCTTTAACTCTTCCAGAAATTCTTGCTGGCCTTGGATTCAAATACTATTTTTCTTTGAGGTTTTGTTTGTTGCTGTTTTCTTATTGTTCTTTTCTTCTAAGTTATTTCTTCAACTTCCTGGCCATTGTAGTAACTTTTTCTGGTCAAGTCCTTTTGTTGTTGTTTTCTCAATTTCCCAGGCTATTTCTTCACTTTGAATTTTATGTTAAAGTTAGACTCTGCTTTCCTAAGGGTGGGGAGGCACTGTACCAAACTTCAGGCTTTTTTTGTGCTTCTGGCAGTCTGGGTATCTGCAATTTTTTGGTGCTTACCAGGTGGTGTTATCCTAGGAAAGAATGATCATTGCTCTCTTTGTCTGCACTTAGGTCTTTATCCAGGTAGGGTCCTTGAAACAAGTGCTAATTCTTCACCCTGGAACTATGACCAAGGCTCCTGCTTTCTTGTAACTAAATCCAGGAAATGTGACCCAGAATTGTTTATGGGGAACTGATTATTTCCAATAAGTACCAGCTGTACTCAGTACCAACAAAAGGTTCCGTTAATCTTGTTCTGACCAGTTGTCTAAGCCCCTTAGTGTCTTTGGGATGAGAGCTTCTGAAGATGCTGCTGTTACTGTCATAGTTGCCTCCAAAGTCCATCCCTGGTGCTCCTGCCAAGTTCTGGCCTGTGCCCACCCTGATATTACAATCTCTCCTGTGACATCTTAAGTTGTCTAAGGCTAGAAAAGATGTTTCTCTCTGACCCTTTGCTGGTTCTGCTGATTCAAAATTTGATTTGAGGTATTATTTTTTAAATTGTTCAGAGGAGAAAGTTGAGTAAATGGAGCTCAGTACCAGCCTTTATGCCACCATATTAGCTCTGCCAATCCTACCTTCAGACCAGCCTTCAACTAATGGGCCCCATGAGATGAGAAAAATATTTTCTCAGCAAGGCTTATTTCTCCTTTTTGTGCTTGCTCTACCCTCCCTCCTCCCCCCACAAACAAACAAACAAAAAAACCAAAGCCCTGGTTTGGGGTTCTAACTATAAATAGTCTTCTTGTCAAAACTGCAGTCAGACCCAAATGACATTTCAAGTGCAGTATGTAAAAACCTGATAAGATAGGGAGTAGTTAAGTAATAATTATATTGAATGTGTTTTGTTTGAGGTAATTGTGATAATTATCCCATTTATTTTAAGAGATTATCTTTGGTGAGGAAGAATTTAGAAGGGGAGGTGGGAATCCATAGTCTTTTTGAGATTTGATTAGTGAAATTCAAATAGATAGTCTTCCAGAGATCCACACATCTGAATAAAAAGAGAGACTGACTTCCTGGTTTACTTGTGCTGAGTGTTTGTGGAATGCTTGAGATCTTTAGGGAAGATATGTCTACTTTAACTTTCAGACCCAGAATGAATTAAAAGAGTAAAGGATAATTATGGGCTAGTTCAGAAACTTTGTCTTACAAAGGCGGGAGAATTTAACACATGAAGATTAAATTCAGTCTACGGCCATACCACCCTGAACATGCCCGATCTCGTCTGATCTTGGAAGCTAAGCAGGGTCGGGCCTGGTTAGTACTTGGATGGGAGAAGATTAAATTCAATGCCTCTAGGCAGTATGAAAAGGCTGTTGACTTGGAAGTCTAAGGAACTGGGTTTGACTGGGGCTTTTAAGCTATGTGATTTTAGATAAATCATTGAATCTTCCAGAGCCTGTTTCCTCCTCTGTAAAATAGAAATACTAAGTGTCCTTCCCATTTACCTTGCAGAGTTGTTCAAATGAGATAATGGATATTAAAATGCTTTTGTAGCCATTAAGACCTCAACAAATGTAAATCATTTTCTGATAACTTTTGGCCATCTCTCCATGGCAGTAAACAAAAGTTTTGGGAAGAAATAGACTGATTGTCCATTTTAGCTTTAATGGCCAAACAATTTGAACCTTTTTCTTTTTTCAATTTAGCTCTTAGTCTCATTTCCCAAACTATTTTCTATCCATTTATGCCATCTTGAAGGAAGTTCCCCAGGTAAAAGCCAAAGAATGAGTTAGATTTATATCCTGACTTATTTTCAGCTTTGTGTAGACAAAGAAATCAATATAGGGAGGAAGAAAATGAAGAGGTAACTCATTTGGACATGCTTCCATTACTTTGGCCTTTTCAAAATGGTAAAGTGGGCTGGTGTTGGGCATTTCCAGAAAGGACGAAGTTCTCAGTCTGCTATACCAGTACAATTAAAATAACACCGTGAGCCATACTGCTGACAGCTTCCAAAACAAGCAGTTGGTTATTAACAGTTTATAGCTTGAAATATCAGATGTGTGAGTGGGTGGCTATGATCTCCCTATCTCTCTCTCACACACATCTTTCTAAAACTGGCTTTAGCTTCAGCACTTATGCGATCCTCCCAGGAGAAAAGGAGCATCTCTACACAGCTGTATTTTCTTAATGACTGGATGCAAAGGTGAAATATTCAGCCAAAGAACGTTAGCACAGTATAATGGAAACCACAGGATTTGGAATCAGAAGGCTTTAGTTCAATTTCCAGCCCTTCTATTTATTTCCCTCTGTGGGGTTGAAAAAATCTTTGGGTGTCAGTTTCCTTATTTGTAAAATGGAGTGGTTAAACTACATGATCTATAAAGTCTCTTCCAGTTGTATGAGCTTATGAATCTTGCCTGCAAGTTCAGTGTTCTTTCCACTATACTTGATCAATTTGATGATTTTTCCAGTTAAGTTAATGAGATTCCAGATGATAGCCAGTGGTGAAATCTAAAGGAGATCTCTTCAAGGAGCAGAACCATGTGCACTGGAACCTAGCTGATAGGAGCTTAATATGCCTAGTAGACTGAGTCTCAGGAAGATTGACACTTGTCAGAGGAACTGTTCCTACCTCTATTCACCTGTGGTTGAAAATAAATCAAGTTAACACATCATCTCTCTTAAACTTTAAAAGGACAGAAGCTCAAAGCAGAATGGATCTGCATTGTTGAGGGAGAGTGGCCAGTGATATATGAACTTACATATAGCCTTAGGGGAAAGATCTTGAGAGTAGACTTTCCCAATTCAACAGATGGTAGAAACTAGTACACTGGTAAATTTCTGCATGCCTCCTGGTGGAGGCAGATGTGTGCATGTCCACTTGGTTCAAGTGAGTAGTTCATAGATGAGGCTCATGAATCTGGATTACTGGGTGAAAAAACAAGGGATTTTAATTCCTTCAGTTGCATGAGCCCTGTCTTCTAGTCAGATAAGAGAAATGTTCAGTATAGCATCTTATGGGTATTCCCTAGTTTGAAAGTTCACAAGTCCAAGACTTCAGGGACTAGAAAGTTGTTTAAAAAGATAAGAATATTCCCCTTCCCTTCAAGACATGGCTATTGTACTGTCTTCTACCTAAAAGCCTTTCCTGATACTCTTAAATGCTAGTACCTTTCTACCCAAACTATTTTGTATATATTTTTTAAATTAGTTTTATGCATATGCTGACTACATTTTACATATACTTGTATCCTTCAACAGAATGTAAATTCCTTGAGAAAAGGAATTATTTCATTCTTTGTATTCATATCCCCAGGACTTGTCACAGAGCCTAGCCCATTGTAGATGTTTAATAAATGACTTGTTGAAAATTGAGGTGACCAGAACCAGGAGAACATTACACACAGTAACAGCAATATTGTATGATTGTCAACTGCAAATGACTTAGCTATTCTTAACAATACAATGATCAAAGACAATTCTGAAGGATCTATGATGAAAAATACTATTCACCTCCAGATAAATAACTGATAGAGTTTGAATGCATGTCAAAGCATGCTTTTTTGAAATTTTCTTTTTTCTTTTTTTTGGAGGGGGGGACCCTGTGTTTTCTTTTGCAACATGGCTAATATGGAAATATGTTTTACATGACTGCACATGTATAACCTATATCAAATTGCCTGCTTTCTCAAGAAGGGTGGGAGAAAATTTGGAAATCAAAAATTTTAATAATGAATGTTAAAAATTGTTATATGTAATTGGAAAGAAAATAAAATATAAAAATTACAAAAAATAAACTTTTCCTTATTGATTAGTTCCTAAGATAGCAGGCTCCTTTGAAAAAGAAGGGAATTATCCATGGAAATCCTGTGCCACATCCTACTTTAAGAGAGCAAAATCAATGAGTTATTTGGATAGTGAATGTAGAGGATTGCTTGTTCAGCATCTCCCACAGTATGTTTACCATTCTGTGGTAATGTAAGTCACAGGGTGATACTGTGAGTTTTGAGGGAGTGTGTAGGATTCTTGGGGAAAGAGGGACTCTGAAATATTAAAGGGCTGCTCTAATAGGAAGAAGCTCAGGTTCTCTTTTGGAGAGGAGCTTTAAGCTGCTTGTATATTAATGGACTATTGTGAGCCCTTTGCAACTTATACATTTTTTTCCTGAGGCAAAATAAAGGCTATCACATATCCAATACTTGTACCTTGAGTTCTTATTTAGAATCTATGGACCCCATTTACTCACATTTAGGGAAACTTAAACACATGCTATGCCCTGAATATTTGAAGAGATATTCTGGTAACAGTTTCAGGTGGAGCTCTGGGCCAAAAAGGTAGAATGGCTCTCTGGGGTTAGTCCTATTATCAGGGGCTTTAAATTACAGGTTACATTAAAGAGATGGAAAGCATGATTATCTTTGCTGTACAGTTGAGAAAAAGAAAGAATAAAACCATCTAATAATTTTCTGAAGGCTACCACATGAATCTAGTGGAGGCAGATCTTTAATAGTTGTAGCAATGAATGGTTGGAGTTAGAAGAGATAGATTCAAATCCCACATCAGAAATTTCCTAGTAAATATTATTGCTCTGTGAGAAACGACCAGCAGGACGATTTCAGAGAGGACTGGGGAGACTTGCATGAACTGATGCTCAGTGAAGTGAGCAGAACCAGGAGATCATTATTCACAGCAACAACAATACTATATGAGGATCAGTTCTAAGGGACATGACTCTCTTCAACAATGAAATGCTTCAAACCAATTCCAATTGATCAGTGAAGAGAGCCATATACACCCAGAGAGAGGAATGTGAAATGTGGACCACAACATAACATTTTCATGTTCTCTATTGAGGTTTGCTTGCATTGTATTTCCTTTATCGGATTATTATTTCTTGTAGATACGATTTCTCCTGCACAAAAAATGATGTGTGGCAATAACTATACATATATACGATTTCTTAAGTATTCTAACATAATTATCATGTAGTGGATATCCTGCCATCTAGGGGAGGAGTGGGGAGTAGGGGGGAAAAATTTGTAACAGAAAGCTTTGTAAGGGTTAATGTTTAGGAATTACCCATACATATGTTTTGCAAATAAAAAGTGTTAATAAATTAAAAAAATTAAAAAAAAAAGAAATTTCCTACTAACATGACTCAGGATCAACCACTTAACCATTTTCCTCTGTTTCCCCATCTATAAAATGGAGATGAAAATAGCACATTTCATAGGATTGTTATGAGAGCCAAATGAGAATGCACAGAAAGAGCATTGCAAAACTTAAAGTTCAGTAGATTTTATCTTTTGCCATTATAATTTTTCTTTCTTTTTTTTATATAAAGCTTTTTATTTACAAAACATATGAGTGATTTTTCAACACTGACCTTTGCAAAAACTTTTTTTTTCCCAAGCTTTTCCCCTCCTTGCCCCCACCCCCCGCCCCTAGATGACAGGTAATCTAATACATGCTAAATAGGATAAATTATATGACAAATACAATAAATGTATACATATCTATACAGTTATCTTACTGCACAGCCATTATAATTTTTCTTTATCACTTCCTATTCCTTGACCCTTTACTGATAATGGTTTAGAAATCTAATTAGAAATAACTTATGTCTCCTTCTCCCTTACATACATATATTGCATCATAATCAAACGATGTTTCATCACTTGCTAGGTTAGAGATTTCACAGAATATGCAATATTCTTTGATTATACAACTCAGTCATCATGACTTGTGTGATTAAGGAGCTTAGGTAGCTTTGACTAAGTGAGTTTCCTTCTAAGAACAAGTTTACCTACCTCTCTATCCTCATTTATGGAGTTGACAGTGCCCAGACTTGAATTTCAGGGCCCTTTCCATTGCAGTCATATGCTCATAAAAGGCAGGCTAGAAAAACATATTGCCAAGCAAGAGGAAGAAAAAAAATCAGGCCTCTTAATACTTAAAGCAAATTTTAGTTACTATGCAGTAGTGAAGGTAGACATCTCAGGCAAATTGTCTTATTAAGTACACAGAGAGAAGTTGACAGAAGACCAAACAAATACAAGAACAAAGAATATGAAATTTGGGGAGAAAATGAGAGGATATTTGGGTCAGATAACTAGGGAAGGAGAATGAGAACTGAATGAGCCTCTGGCAAAAGAACAAACTTGAGTGAACCTAATGGCATTTGACAAAATTAGCCGAGCTCTGGTCCTTTCAGAGTTTTTAATCATTTCTAAAAAAAAAAAAAAAAAAAAAAAAAAAAAAAGATAACTATTGATTATATAAATAGCTTTTTAAGATGAATGAAAAGGCTTTAATGATTAAGATATGATCCTGCTAGATTTGAAGTCATAATACCTGAGTTGGAATATAGGTGCTATCACTTCTTGTATGACTTTGGACAAGTCACCTAATCAATTTATACTTCAGTTTACACATTTGTTAAGTAAAAAATGGATAGTTACGTGGCATAGTGGATAGAGTACTAGGCCTGAAGTCAGGAGGATTCATCTTCTTGGGACCCTGGACAAGTGACTTGTTTACCTCAGTTTTCTAATCTGTAAAATGAGCTGAAGAAAGAAATGGCAAACCTCTATGGCAGTACCTCTGCCAAGAAAATCCTAAAAGATGTCATAACGAATCAGTCACAAGTGAAAAATGACTACATAATAAGACCAAAAAAAAAATGAAGGATTCAGAATGAATGATCTTAAAGAACCCTTTCAATCATTGCTACATTAGCAAAAGTTTCACAATCTGTTATCTAGAGGGAGGGGAATGGGGAAATATATACATGGCTCACTTTTAAGTTTAATCTGCATTAAGTTTTTTCTTCATTATTTTCCTAAATCTAGATAATGAAACATTAACCAAGCCTTGATTTCTAGCATTTGTCAATATCCAAGGGGAAAAATGCATGTAATAGAAATGTAAAAATTGGCTTTCAAGAATTGGTACAAGTAAATTCCACCACATCCCTGTTTCCAACTCTCTATCTATGACCTTGTCGTCCTTCAAACCTTTCTGTGTATACATGTCTAGCCCTAAACAAAATGATATAGTAAGGTATATTTCAAAACTTAGATGAATCAATCATCTTGCTGATGTGTGTAATTCTTTTAACAGTACATATTGTGAACCATCCAGGCCTTCTCATTCTGTTTTACAGTTGTCCAAGTCTTCTTGTAAGTTCTCCATAGGGGGGTCCTTGTGTGCCTTCCTCTATATCTCTTAATTCTGCTTGGATACCAGTAAGGCATGCAAAGAGTCAAAAACTTGTGCCTCATTCTATTTACATGAACAGCCAACCTCCTCAGAGGTTGTCTCCAATGACATCCTTTATATTACTTACATTGAGCAATTCTTTTTTGGTAATGTCAAGAGAAAACATGGCATTGTGGAAAGGGCACTAATGGTAGATACAGAGTTTCTGGGTTAAGCTATTTCTTGATTGGAGAAGTTATCTAACCTTAATCTTCTGTTCCTGAGAAGTCTAAATTAGAGTCTACTAATCAAAGCCCAATTAACTTTTTAATTTTGCTCTTAAGTCATAAATTAATTAAGTTATTTCAATTCTGGGGAAATAGAAGTATGCACAGCCCCTGTGCAGGCTAGCAAGGTGTTGTCTATTGCTAAATCCCCCATAATTTGAATGATAAGTGCAAGAAATGGCATTAAGGGACCACAGAATGCTCTGTACTTTTCCCAAGGCTGAGACTTCCTGTCCTTACAAGTAAGTTTCTTTTTTTAAACATAGCTTTTTCTTTTCTTTTTTTTTTTCTTTTTGCTGAGGCAATTGAGGTTAAGTGACTTGCCCAGGGTCACACAGCTAGGGAATGTTAAGTGTTTGAGATCAAATTTAAACTCAGGTCCTCCTGACTTCAGGGCTGGTGCTCTATCCCCTGTGCCACCTAGCTGTCTAAGCTTTTTATTTTCAAAACACATGCATAGATAGTCTTCAACATTCACCCTTGTAAAATGTTGTGTTCTAACTTTTTTCTCCCTCACTTCCTCCACCCCTTCCCCTAGATGACAAGTAATCTATGTTAAACATGTAATTCTTCTCTACATATTTCCATATTTATCATGTTGCACAAGAAAAATCACATCAAAAAGGAAAAAAAAATGAGAAAGAACAAAATGCAAGCAAACAACAACAGAAGGTGAAAATACTGTGCTGTGATACATACTTAGTCTCTGCAGTCTCTCTGGGTGCAGATAGCTCTCTCTATCACAAGACCATTGGAACTAGTCTGAATCACCTTGCTATTGAAGAGAGCTATGTCCATCAGAATTGATCATCATATAATCTTGTTGTTGCCATATACAATGATTTCCTGGTTCTGCTTATTTCACTTAGCATCAGTTCATGCAAATCTCTCCAGGCCTCTCTGAAATCATCCTGCTGGCCGTTTCTTACATAACAATAATATTCCATAACATTCATGTACCATAATTATTCAGCCACTCTCCAACTGATGGGCATCCACTCAGTTTCCAGTTTCTTGCCACTACAAAAAGGGCTGCCACAAACATGTTTGTACATATAGGTCCCTTTCCTTCCTTTAAGATTTCTTTGGGATACAGACCCAGAAGAGACACTGCTGGATCAAAGAATATGCACAGTTTGATAGCCCTTAGAGTATAGTTTCATATTGCTCTCCAGAATGGTTGGATCAATTCACAACTCTACCAACAATGTATTAGTGTCCTAGTTTTTCCCCATCCCCTCCAACATCCATCATTATCTTTTCCTGTCATCTTAGCCAATCTGAGAGTAATGGTACCTAAGAGTTGTCTTAATTTTCATTTCTCCGATCAAATAGTGATTTAGAGCATTTTTTTCATATGACTAGAAATGTTTTAATTTCTTCATCTGAAAATTGTCTACGACCATTTATCAATTGGAGAATGGTTTGTATTCTTATAAATTTGAGTCAATTCTTTAATATTTTAGAAATGAGGTCTTTATCAAAATCTTTGGATGTAAATCCCCCCACACACACCCTACCAGTTTCCTGCTTCCCTTCTAATCTTGTTTGCCCTGGTTTTGTTACAGTATAATCAAAATTATCCACTTTGCATTCCATAATGTATTCTAGTTCTTCTTTGGCCACAAATTCCTTCCTTCTCCACAGATCTGAGAGAGAGACTATCCTTTGTTCCTCTAATCTGCTAATAGTATCACTCTTTATGTTTAAACCACGAATCTATTTTGATCTTATCTTGGTATCTTGGTATCTTAGATGTTAGGTGTGGGTCAATGCCTAATTTCTGCCATACTTATTTCTAATTTTCTCAGCAATTTTTGTCAAATAGTGAGTTCTTATCCCAGAAGTTGGGTCTGTGAGTTTATCAAATACTAGATGACTGTAGTCATTGACTATTGTGTCTTGTGAACCTAATCTGTTTCATTGATCAGCTACTCTACTTTTTAGCCAGTACCAAATGATTTTGATAATTGCTGCTTTATAATATAGTTTTAGGTTTCTTAGGCCACCTTAATTTGCATTTTTTTCCATTGATTCCTTTGAAATTCTTGACCTTTTGTTCTTCCAGATGAACTTTGTAATTATTTTTTCTAACTCTGTAAAATAATTTCTTATGAGTTTGATTGATATGGCACTGAATAGTAAATTTAATAGTAAATAGTTAATTAAATTAATAAGTAAATTAATTTAGGTAGACTTGTCATTTTTATTATATTATTATTATTATTATATTATATTAACTCAACCTACCCATGAGCACTTGATATTCTTCCAATTGATTACATCTGACTATTTGTGTGCAAAGTGTTTTGTAATTGTATTCATATATTTGTCTTGGCAAATAAACTTCCAAATATTTTATATTATGTACAGTTATTTTAAATGTAATTTCTCTTTATATCTCTTGCTGTTGGACTTTGTTGGTAACATAGAAATGCTGGTGATTTATGTGGATTTATTTTATATCCTGTAGCTTTACTAAAGATGTAAATTGTTTCTAGTAGTTTTTTAGTTGTTTCTCTAGGATTCTCTAAACATACCATCATATTATCTGCAAAGAGTGATAATCTGGTTTTCTCATTATCAACTCAAATTTCTTTTTTTCTTATATTACTCAATTTAACATTTCTAATATAATATTGAATAGTAGTGGTGATGGGAGCAACTTTGTTTCACTCCTTATCTTACTGGGAATGATTCTAGGTTATCCCCATTATTATTTAGATACTTGCTGATGGTTTTAGATAGATGCTACTGATCATTTTAAGGAAAACTCAATTCGTATACTCTCTAGTGTTTTGAATAGGAATGAGTATTGGATTTTGTCAAATACTTTTTCTGCATCTATTGAGATAATCACATGATTTCTGTTAGTTTGTTGTAAGTTTCTTATTAATGATCTATTAGTGGTTTAAGACAGCTAGGTGATATGGACTTAGTACCAGGCTTGGAGTCAGAAAGACCTGAGTTCAAATCCAGCTGCAGAAAATTGCTAGTTATATGACCTTTGCCCACTGTTTGCCTTAGTTTCCTGATCTATAAAATGAGCTGAAGAAGAAAGTGGCAAACCACTTCAGTATTTCTGCCAAGACAATGACAATGTGGTCATGAAGAGCCAGATGTGACTGAAATGACTGAACAACAGTCATTGGTTTATTATAAGTCACACGGGGTTAGGAATGCCCCCCAGGCAAATTTAATGATCAATTTCCATATTCTTAGCATACTTCCTTTTTTCCCCAATAATATTTTATTTCTCCAAATACATGCAAAGATAGTTTTCCACATTTACCTTTATAAAACTTTGTATTCCAAATTTTTCTCCCTCTCTTCCTCCTCTTTCCTCCCTAAGATAACAATCTGATATAGATTATGTGCAATTCTTCTAAACATATTTCCATATTCATCATGCTGTCCAAGGAAAATCAGATTAAAAAAGAAGAAAAATACAAGAAAGAAAGAAAAAAAGGAAAAAAAAACAAATAATAACAACAAAGGTGAAAATATTGTGCTTTGATCCATGTTCAATGCCCACACTTCTCCTTCTGTAGATGGCTCTTTCCATCACAAGTCCATTGAAATTGCCTTGAATCACCTCATTGTTGAAAAGAGCCAAATTCATCAGAATTGATGATCAAATAATCTTATTGTTACTATGTGCAGTGTTCTCTTGGTTCTGCTTACTTCACTTAGCCTCAGTTCAGGAAGTCTTTCTAGGCTTTTCTGAAATGAACCTGCTTGTCATTTCTTATAGAACAATAATATTCCATTATATTCATATACTGTAAGTTATTCAATCATTCCCCAACTGATGATAGGCATCCACTTAATTTCCAGTTCCTTGTCACTATAAAAAGGTTTGCTACAAGCATTTTTTCACATTTCCCCCTCTTTTATGATCCCTTTGGGATATAGACCTAGTAGAGACACTGCTGGATCAAAGGATATGCACAACTTTATAACTCTCTGGGCATGTTCCAAACTGCTCTTCAGAATGGTTGGATCATTTCACAACTTCATCAGCAATGCATTAGTCATACCTCCCTTTTCTGGTAAGCTCAAATATTAATAATATGAATATGTATTAATCTCATGAATGTATTTCTTCTTTATTGACTAGAGAAATGCTCTCTATAAACTCCTCAGTTTGCATTTGGCTACCGAGGAGCCACTGTCCCAATTATTGGTAATTGTGCTTTGCTAATAAATTGATCATACTTGGAACTTTGTGCCTTAGTTTACCTTTATTTCTCACAGAACATCCTCAAATGTGTAAAACAGGAAGATTCGACTAGATGATTCAGAGGAACCTCTTAGCCAATGGTATACTAGAACCACTGGCTACTGCTCATTTGCAAAATGTTCAGGAATTTTGTGAGCTGATTGTTAAATATACTCAGGTCATATACTAGTAATGTTATTAAATTATTTATTTATTCACTCATTTATTTATCTAAAACATTCATTTAAAATTTTTTTGAGTTCCAAATTCTTTTTATCTTTTAAGCCATTTTCCTACCAATTGAAAAGGCAAGCAATATGATGCCCATTATATGTGTGAAATCATGCAAAACATGTTTCCATATTAGCCATGTCACAAAATAAGTAAATAAAGTGAAAAACAACATGCTTCATCAGTTCTCTCAGATTTTCTATTTTGTTCTTTAAAATAACTGGTTTTAATCATAGCACAGTATATTTTCAATGCATTACTGTCAACTTTAAATAATTTTGACTTTAATTATGCATATTTGAAAGTAAACAGAATTACATTTTGATCTGATAGTCCTAATATAATATTGAGGAGAAACTTTGGTGTAGCTACAAAATTGTTTGAATTTTTTACTAAAATCACAATTTGCTACTGTTTAGATCATTGTTCATAATCATTACTTAATAGGATCTGAAATAAAACAAGTTAAGTAATTTAAATCATTAAATAATTTAAAATATTTCTGGATAAAATTTATTCTATTTATTACCAGCCTTAAAAAAATCAGACTGAGCTAGAAGCTAGCTAAAGAATTTAAAACTGAAATGATTAAAATTGGTTGAGTACTGGTACAGAGATAGGTGATAATGTAGTTTATGAGCTGCACCTTTCCTGTCTACATCATATCTGCATTTTTCTTATTCTTGTTCTTATTATGACTTGCAAAGAGTTTAGTGAACATTAATTTCTTATATTACTTTGCTTTAATGATAGACACATGAAGAATCTTTGTTATTTCCAACTACAATACAGTCAAGATCATTTGACATTCAGAAAACACAAAAATTAATCAAACATATCTTAAGAGCTTTAGGGAATTTGAAGATTGATACTGGAAAGTCTGAATCTCAAATTGAAGATTTGAATAAATCAGAGAACTTTAAAGACATCACAGTCAATTAAAAAATAAATGTTAGTGCTCTTCCTGGGAATATGTTGTCAAATAATATAATTTGATACCTAAACATACTTTTAATTGGACAAAACAACAATGAAAACATTTAAAGTTATATTTGTTTATTAGAACCATCTACTTAGCCTTATGAAAAATTAAGTTCATCATGGACATCTGGTTAAAAAAGTGTCATTTAAATGAAATTTTAAAATATGAAATTGATTTTAATGTAGAATGAAACAATGTTATAATCTCTGAAAAATAAAAAAGGCTAACAATTTAGCACTATTGCAATCAGTAGGGTTGAGGCTGAAAGAAGATTCAGTTTAATGAGTATAATTTGTATGAGAGTGAGAAATAGTTTAATAGTAGATCACATCAGATTTAATGACAATAAATACTGGGAAAAGAGTTAGTGTACTGGAATGCAACTGCATTTTTCAAAGCAAAGCTGTTACGGATTGGCTATAGATTCAAGAGTTCAATAAAAATCAACAAAAGTATTCTGTGAGAATCAGTTTGCTATATGGAAATTACAATGAAGAAAATTGAATTTTATTATTAGTTGTAAATTGCATGCTATACATCCTTTATTCAGTAAAACTGACAAATACATACATGCATACACATTATATATACACACATACATGGCCCCATACACACATGCACACTCATATATATATAAACACATACATAAAGGCATTTTTTTCAATCGGTTAAACTGCTTCCAGCTGAGATCTATGATCTCATGTGTCAGTGCACTAATTTTTAGGTGACCTGTAACTTAAATCTCTGGAGGCTGTCATGTTCCCTTACTTGAAGCCATTTGTTATCCCTGGAAGAATATTGATCTTTAAAAGACTGGCCTTTGTTTTGGAGAGAAACTTGGGATCATTGAGAGTACTATGTAATTTCCCAACAATAACCAAGCCTGTTTTCCATCTTCTGTTCAATTCTGGAGCAAGCTCACATGAAGTATCTGGCTAAGTATTGATGTACCATCTCTATACATTGTTTATCCAATTGCATGTCAAAGTATGTACAATTGACCTTCTTTGTCCTTTTTTCCCATGAGGCTCATTACACTCTGTTACATGATTATGAAATTCATTTAAGATATTCTTTAATATTTCAGGGCTTGATGCAATCAGTATAATGTCATAATATAGCAGAAACATCTGGAGGATCTTACCATCTATAGGGAATCCTTTGTCTATTCAAATCCTTTATTAGATACTCTCTCCTAAAGGAGAAAATGGCTTTGTTTTGTTCCTTGCTTTATATGAATAAACAGGTCATTGAACAAAATTATCCTGGTAAAATTTTTCAAGGTGCCATGGAAAAAGTGCTAGTTTTGAAAGACTTGAATTCAAATCCAGTCCCAGATACAGATTAGCTATGTGATCTTGGGCAAGTTATTTAACTTCTGTTTGCCTCAGTTTCCTCAGCTATAAAATGGGAATTATGAAGATCAAAAGATCCTTGTAAAGCATATAAGTAAAAATATTTCTAAAACACAGCACAATACCTGTCACACAATAGGCTCTATCTAAATGCTTATTCCTTTCGCCTTTCCCCTATTTTGCCATATGCATGGGCACCACATTATTTTTGTTTCTTTGTTTTGAGACTGAGTTTCCCCATCTTCCTCAGTCTAGAAATGCAGTGGCCATTTACAGACCCAATTCCATTACTGATTGTCATGAATTTTAATCTGCTCTGTTTTTCTAATTTGGATTTGTGTTCCCTTAGGTATCTTAGTGACCCTCACCTCTGAGAGGCTTAATACATTGGTGGCACTCTTAATGATCATTAAAATTGTCATTTCCCAGAGGCAATCTAGTGTTTTCTTCTACTCCTATTCAGTTTGGGGCTTTATTGTTCATTTGTGCTTTCTATAATACACAGTAAAATGGACAAATTCCATATGTTGTCCATCCAATTGCATCTCATAGCCTGTGCAATAGAATTCTTAATCTGTCTAGTTTCTACCATGTAGATAGGTCAGACTATGAAGAATAATTATTACATTTAGGAATCTGAGTAGTGTTTAGTTAGTATGTCATTCACAAACATCTGTGTGAATTATTAATTCTTCCCTAATGTCAATTTAGTGCTGTATTTGTAGCATCTAGGAGGCTTAGTGTATAGAATACTAGGCTTGGAATTAGGAAGCCCTGCCTTAATCAAACCCAGCCTCACATATTTACTAGCTAAGTGATCCTGGGCAAGTCACTTTGCCTTTGCTTCTATTTCTTCAACTATAAAACAGAGATAACATTGACATTTACTATTGTGAGGATAGCATAGTATATGACATTTAGTAGTCACTTAATGAATGCATGCTCCTTTGAGCATGTCTCTTTTCTCCGTGAGAGTGATGAATACTTTTGTGAATATATGTCTTAATATTTTATTCCTTGCTTTTTCAAATATTCATCAAGATATTCTCAAGGTCTGTGCTGATTATTCTCATAGACTTCTGTAGGAATAGGAAAGTAGATATGTGTCAATAGTTACTGATAGTATATGTGTCAGTAGTCAGTAGTTAGTTAGACAGTGATTTGCAGATGCCTTTGAAATATATTCCTTAGTATCCTAAAAGTCAACATCTCTAAGGTAGATCTTTTTTTTTGTTATATTTGGTTTTGTTTGCTAGCTTTTTTTCCAGCATTCCTTTAAAAAAAATAATAATTATATAGGGGAAGCCAGGTGGCACAGTGGATAGAGCACTGGCCCTGAAGTCAGGAGGACCTGAGTTCAAATCTGGGCTCAGACATGTAACAGCTGTGTGACCCTAGGCAAGTCACTTAACCCCAATTGCCTCAGCAAAAAGCAATAATAATAATAATTATATAAGTATTCATTTTCTCTTTCTCCCACTTTCCCTCCAATCTAACAACTATATAAAAGGGGAAAGGATACACATAATAACAATAACAATAAAAAGCTTTATTTTCTTTACTACCCTTTCTACATTTTCATGTAACACTTCAGAAACTGTGATGCTGAGTCCAAATTTGGGAGTATCACTGGCATTGTTGGAGAAAAGAATTTTTAAAATGAATTTGCATTTGTTGCTTGTGGCTACTATATTTCTCTGCTTCACAAGAACAAAAGGTCATTTTCAGAGGAAGTTTCTAGATGTGTTTGGTCTCTATGACAATTATTTATGTCAGTTATATTTTTTTCAGAAATAGTGATATTCTTTAATTGGCTGTTCTTTAATCTATTTACCATTTGGCAGACATCAATAACATTTAAATTGTAGTTGCCTCAGTTGTGAGTCACATTATCTCATTTTTCTTCTCTTATTCTAAAAATTTGATATCTTCACAGAGCTGATTAGCAAATGACTCACCCAGCAGTAGCAGCATACCAAATATTTATTTGTCACTTAAGAGTTTACAAATTGCTTTACATATCTTCTCTCATTATCTCCATTTTGTAGCTGATAAATCAATAAACACCAATTAAGTGGCTACTATGTGCTGGGCACTGTGCTAAGTGCTTTGGATACAAAAAGAAGTAAAAGGTATTCTTTGCCCTAAAGTAGCTTACTATGTAGGTGATAAAATTGAGGCTTAGGAAAGTTGTGCTTTGTTCAGAATAAAAACAGCTAGTAAGTGTCTGAGGTGAGATTTGAACTCAAGTTTTCCTGACTATAAATCCATCATCCTATACAGTCATTTCATGCATGTTACAAATAAAATCAATTCCATTTTTGGGAAGATATTTGTCATGTCTAGGGCCTCTTGTTTCACTTTTCCATAAAAATATCTATGGCATGTAGGTGTAGGCTTGTCTATAGTTGGCTTACTTTTGCCTTTCTTGTTTTTTATTGCTTAAATGTTTTCCACAATTTTTGGCCCTCCTCATTTATTATCATCTTTGCATTGAAACTTTTGAGTAGTTAAGTATACTTATTGAATTTGGAGAGTCAATAACTGGCAAAATTCCTCTATTGCCTCATTCTTTGCATCAGATATAGGCACAAAAACCTACAATTTTTTTTCGTGATTGTCTTTTTTGCAAATGCTCATTATGAGTCAATATGATTAAGTTTCTCATAATATAATGTTTCTTATTGCCTTTGGAAAGATAATAAAAGCAGCTCTGCCCATCTTTTTTAAATTTCCAAGGAGAATTTAGTTTTTGTCATTTGACTTTATCATGAGAATGTCAAGATTTTTATGATTCTTTTGCTCCAAGAAATATGTCCACTAATTGGTAACTGAACAAGAATCTTCCATTTAGAACCCTAATAACTACATTATTGTTTGTAGCTAGTCTAAAGACAAGATTCTTACTTTGCATCTTCCATGCCTTTGGCTACTCTCTCATTGTCACTTCAGAATGATTTATTGAGTTACCATTCAAGGGTCATTCATATTTTCACAAAAATAAACAGCTTTAAGCTAAAGGCATGTAACTCTAACAGGGGAATTTTAAGGGCCAATCAGTGGGTAGTAAAAAAAATTACTTTTGGGCATCAGAGTCTAAAAATTATATCTTATATCAATTTTATATCACAATTATTATATTTATATTATATAAATTATATCTTAAGAATACTCTTCTCCATTAACTTACTCTTACTCTATATGCTCTACATGCATCTTCTTGACACTGAACCAGTGGAACTTGGGTACCCATGGAAACTTGGGGAATACATGGATAGGATGATTGCATCCTGCATGACTTGAGGGAATATTTGAATACTTGAGAATGCAGATATATATCTATATCAATAGATATAGATATAGTTAAATGCATAGAACTTCTTCCTGGCTTTTACAATCCTATTCTGTATATGTCATTTCAAAACTTTCCTAGATAAGTTCATAAATATTTATCATCAGAGATTGGGTCAACAGGTGATTATATTTTGGCTACAGTAACAATGTCTACCAAGACATATAATGTAGGAGTAATCTTCTTAATTAATTCATGGATTCTTGAATATAAATGAATCTCAATGTTTATTGAAAGAATGAAAATGTGAAATAATAAAATTGTTCTTCTTAGACAATACATGAGCATATATTACACGAGCAAGATGCATGCCCAAATTCTGGCTCAAGGAATTCAATCTTGGAGGTCTCCAACTATAAATCCTATAATTTGGTGAATTGTTAATGTTTCCATGTTTTCAATGAAGCAAGACAAAGACATTCCCATGGTGCCAGGCCACTAGGCAATGTTCCTAGCAGCAACAGGCTACTACTTCTCTCTTTTTTTTTTCCTTCATCTGGAAAAGTGTAAAAAGTAAAACCTACACCACAAGCAAATGCCCAATTGTGCTTTGAAGAAAATAAAAACCTCTGTTGCTTTTGCTCTCAGGTCAACTAGTTTGGTTTCTGCCTTTGCAGGCTGCTGAGGCTATTTCAGTCATTTTTGAGTTACTGACAAAGACTTCTAAGAGAACTATTTGGCATGTGAAACTTATTAGTAAGAAAAAAGTCACTTCATGCCTAAAGTCCAAGTTTAGACATCATGCACCAGCCGACAGCTGGTTATATAAGGCTCTGCCTTTGTTCCCCTTAGCCATGTGTGACCTTTTCATTTCTTTCTCCTGACACCATTCCCAGCAGAAAAATACAATCTGTTCAACTTGATCTAACATTTTACTTTTTCTTTTATTTTGTTGGGGGATAACAGAAGCAACTGTTACATTTACATTATATAAATACATTATTTCATTTTATGTTTAACTTATAGATCTGTAATATTTATACTTATTTTATGTTTATGAATTTAATATTTGGTGTATTGATATTATCCATCTTAGACTGTAAGAATTTGGAAGGCAAGAAACAATCAGCAAGATAATTTTAGAGAGGCCTAGAGAAACTTAAATGAACTGATGCTAAGTGAAGTGAGCAAAACCAGGAGATCATTATACATGGCAGCAATAAGATTATATCACGATCAATTCTGATGTATGTGACTCTTTCCAACAATGAAATAATTGAGGCCAGTTCCAATGATCTTGTGATGAAGAGAGTCATCTACATCCAGAGAGAGGATCGTGGGAACTGAATGTGGATCACACAACATAGCACTTTCACTTTCTGTTGTTGTTGGCTTGCATTTTGTTTTTTCCCTTTTTTTCCTTTTTGATCTAATTTTTCCTGTGCAACATAACTGTATAAATATGTATATATATATATATTGGATTTAACATATATTTTTAAAAAGTTTAAAATACATTAAACACTAAAAGTTAAAAAAAAATTGGAAGGCAAGAGGTCCCAATGTTTTCTATACACCTTCTAACAGCATTATCACTACAATAGAGATCAATTAATTTAATTAAAGAGTTTACTGCAAGTGGAATAGGATAGAATCACAAGACAAACTAGGCAATAACTATAGCAATTTGGTTTTTGATAAACCCAAAGACCCCAGCTTTTGGGATAAGTATTCACTATTTGACAAAAACTGCTGGGAAAACTGGAAACTAGTGTGGAAGAAATTAGGGCTTGACCCACATCTAACACCACATACCAAGATAAGATCTAAATGGGTTCATGATCTGGATATAAAGAGTGATTTTGTAAACAAGTTAGAGGAACATAATATAGTTTACCTCTCAGACCTGTGGAGATGGAATAAATTTATGTCCAAAGAAGAACTGGAACTTTTAATTGAAAACCAGATAGATAACTTTGACTATATTAAGTTAAAAAGTTTTTGTACAAACAAAATCAATGCAGACAAGATTAGGAGGGAAGCAATAAATTGGGAAATCATCTTTACATTTAAGGGTTCTGATAAAGGTCTCATCTCTAAAATATATAGAGAATTGTCTCATATTTATAAAAATTCAAGCCATTCTCCAATCAATAAATGGTCAAAGGATATGAACAGACAATTTTCAGAGGATGAAATTAAAACTATTTATAGTCATATGAAAAGGTGCTCCAAATCACTATTGATCAGAGAAATGCAAATCAAGACAACCCTGAGATACCACTTCACACCTGTCAGATTGGCTAAAATGACAGGAAAAGTTAATGATGAATGTTGGAGGGG
>JAJPUD010001224.1:200010-219277 GCA_023553655.1 Myrmecobius fasciatus
TATATCGTTTGTGTAGATAAGATTTTTCTTGCACACCAATGATAAGTTTGGAAATATGTATACATATATTCGATTTGCCAATATTTTAACATAATTAACATGTAGTGGATATCCTGCCATCTAGGGGAGGGGTGGGGAGTTGGGGGGAAAAATTTGTAACGGAAAGCTATGTAAGGGTTATTGTTGAAGAATTACCCACACATATGTTATGCAAATAAAATAAAAATTTAAAAAAAAAAGAGTTTACTGCAAGCTCATTGAATCATGTTTCTTTTTTTTTCTCAATAGTATTTTATTTCAACTGCATTTAAAGATAGCAACATTCATTTTTGTAAGATTTTGAGTTTCAAAATTTTTCTCCTTCCCTCTCTTATTCCCCTCTCCCCAAAACAGCAATCTGATATAAGTTGTAGATGTACAATCATTTCAAACATATTTCCATATTTGTCATATTTTGAAAGAAAAAATTAGAACAAAAGGGAAAAAGATGAGGAAGAAGAAGCAAACAACCAAAAAAAAAAAAAAGGTGAAAACAGTATGTTTCAATCTGCTTTTAGTCTCCACAATTCTCTCTCTGAATGCAGATGGTATTTTCCATTCTAAGTCTAACGGAATTGTTTTGGATCATTGTATTACTGAGAAGAGCTATGTCTATCATAGCTGATCATTACATAATCTTGTTACTATGTACAATGTTCTCCTTGTTCTTCTTGCTTCATTTAGCATATATAAGTTCATGTAAGTCTTTCCAGGCTTTTCTGAAATCAGCTTGCTCATCATTTCTTTCTTTCTTTCTTTTTTAATTAAAACTTTTTATTTGTAAAACATATGTATGGGTAATTTTTCAACATTGACTCTTACAAAGCTCTCTGTTACAAATTTTCCCCACCTAGTTCCCACACATCTCCCAGATGGCAGGAAATCCACTACATGTTAATTATGTTAAAATACTTGACAAATCGAATATATGTATACATGTTTCCACACTTATAATTGTTGTGCAAGAAAAATCATATCTACAAGAAAAAAATCAGAGAAAGGAAACACAATGCATTGCTCATCATTTCTTATAGAACAATAATATTCTATAATATTCATATACCATAACTTATTCAGCCATTCCCCAACTGATAGATGGACAGACACTCAATTTCCAATTCCTTATCAATACAACAAAAGTTGCTAATGGAGCAGGAGTATGTCCCTCCAAAAATATAGCAAAAGATAGGTGCAGATTATAGGAATCAGTAAGGTTACTTTGTAAGAGAAAAGTGACTGATTGTGAGATGAAATTGGATTGGCAGCTAATCAAAATCTTGAACAAAGGAATAACATGTGAAATGACAGGGGCATTATAACTCAGTCTTGGACACTTTAATGTCTTAGGATAGAGGGCTTCTTTGTTATCAGTTTCTTTTTGATGCTATATTCTTTTATAGATAAAAACAAAACAACAACGAAACTAGTAGCCTTGGCTGATGAATCTCTTAATCAGTCATTCAGTCAGTAAACATTTATTAAGCACCTACTAGTGCCAGACATTGTGCCAAGTATTGGGGATACTAGGAAAGGTAAGACAATCCCTGCTCTAATGTAGAGACAACCTACAAATAACTACTTATAAACTTTATGCACACAATACACATATACACACATGACATACAAAATTCATTGAGGGATAATTAATAGAGGGAAAACACTGACAGTAAGGAGGATAAGGAAAGGCATATTTAGATAATGAGACTTGAAGGAAACCAGGAGGTGGAGATGAGTAGAGAGAGAATTCCAGGCTTGGGAAAGGACACTGAGAATGTCCAGTTATCACTATTTGCAGATGATATGATGCAATATTTAGAGAACCCTAGAGTTTCAAATAAAAATTACTTGAAATAATTAATACTTTTAACAAAGTTGTAGAATACAGGATAAACCTATATAATCATCAGTATTTCTTTATGTGAGCAACAAAGCCCATCAGCAAGAGAAATTTGATTTAAAATAACTATAATCAGTACAAAATATTTAGGAGTATACCTGCCTAGACAAACCCAGGAACTATATGAACACAATTAAAAAATACTTTTCACACAAAATATAAACTATTGGAAAAATAGCAATTGCACATGGGTAAACTGAGTCAATATAATAAAAATGATAATTCTGCAAACTAATGTATTTATTCAATGCCATATCAATCAAACTACTAAAAAAAACTGTTAGAACTAGAAAAAATAATAAACAAAATTCATCTGGAAGAACAAAAGTTCAAGAATATCAAGAGAATTAATGAAAAAAAAAATACAAAGCAAGGTGGCCCAGTAATACCAGATCTCAAACTATATTATAAAGCAGTAATAAACAAAACTTTTTAGTACTGTATAAGAAATACAATGATGGATCAGTGGAATAGATTTGGTACACAAGATATAGTCATCAATGACTAAATTAACTTAATACTTGGTAAACCTAGATGCCAGTTTTTGAGATAATAACTCATTGACAAAAATTGTAGAGAAAACTATAAAATGATAGGATACAAACTAGGTAGACCAGCATCTTACATTGTATGCCAAGATAAGGTCAAAATGAGTACATGATTAATACATAGAAGGTGACACCATAAGCAAATTAGAAGAGCAAGGAATAGTCTACCCGTCAGATCATGGGAAGAGGAAAAATTCATGATCAAATAAGAGATAGAGACCTTTATAAAATGGAAAATAGATAACTATGATTATATTAAATTAAAAAGCTTTTGAACAAACCAATCAAGATTAGAAGGAAAGCAGAAAGCTAGGGGCAAAAATCTTTACAGCAAATATCTCTAATAAAGGCCTTATTTCTCAAATATATCGAGAACTGAATCAAATTCGTAAAAATACAAGCCATTCCCTCTTAGATAAATGGTCAAAGGATATGAGCAGGCAGTTTTCAGATGAAGAAATCAAAGCTATCTATAGGCATATGAGGAGGTATTTTAAAGCTTCTTAAACTGCATCATGACCTTAATGGGGTAGTATAACTGAATATAGGGGTCATGAAAAATTTTTGAATGCTCAATTACCAAAACTTAATTCAAAATCAAATACATAATGAATCTGAGATGTTCTGGCAGTACTTATCCATGACATATTGCACAAGTTCACCGAAGCTTAGTTCTGAATGCACAACATGCACAGTTTGCACTTCAGCTCAGAGTTGAGACTATTGTATGTTACGAATTGAAGTGTCTTTTAAAAAAAAATCATATATGCAAAGTTTCTGTTCTTGCAGAAATTATAGTTTAATTATGGGGGAAAAACACTTTTAATATTTTTCTACCTCAGCATGTAAGTATCAGATTAGTATATCTTTGGAATGTGTTGTGTTAGAGAATGTTTGATTTTTAAAATTGCTGCTACATCCTGTTACAGAAACATAATTTTGTAACTGTGGCAAGTAAACACAAAAACCTTTTAATAATACTTCTTCATCATTATCATTATATATGTTATAAGTGTGAACATAAATTTTTTAAATTAAGCATGAATGTGATTTCCTAAATGAAAACTAATATTAATTTTAGAAATTACTAACAATATTTATTAATATTTTAGGACAAAAATTTTTTTTGGTTATGGATAAGTGGCTAAATTTAGACAGAAGATGTCTGATGACAATGTGGCAGAGTTTTCACTACCAGTTTGTATGTAATATACCTAAATTAACAAGAAAAAGAAAATATGCTGAATCATTTTTACAATATGTACTTATTTCCAATCATGATGATGGTGTAGAAAAAAAATCTCTTTGCTTAATTTATAATGAAATTTTGGCTGAGGAGAGCATTACACCAGTCAAACTAAAGGGACATCTTAATAGCAACCATACACAGTACTGCAATAAACCAAAAAGATTATTTTGTATGATTTTTAAAATCTTCAAATAAAGAAAAACAATTATTTGAGAAATTTGTTAATGTCAATGAAAAATATTTCTTGCATCTTATGAAACTTCTTGTTTAATTCAAAAAACTAAAAAATCATACAAAATAGAAGTTCTACTGTTACATGAAAAAATAGTTCATGGGAAAAGGTATGGGGATGAAATTCATAAAATTCCTTTACCAAATGGTACTGTTTCCAAAAAAATTTCTCAAATTAGTCATGACCAATTTCTTATTACCAGTCTTAAGGGCAGCCCAAAGTTTAAAATTAAGTTAGATGAAACAACTGGTATTTCAAACATCACAAAGGTATTACTTTTTATAAAATATGTTCATGAAGTAAGCCCTTTGGAGGGGAAGATATATATATATATATAATATATATAAATATATATAGCATATATCTTAAAGTTGATGAATTTTTTTTTTTTTTTTTTTACAAATGAAGGTTTACAGGGGACAAATTGCATTAAAGCTTGTACAAAACGCGCTGGAGCAATGATGGATGAGAATGTTGGATTTACAGCAAAAATTAAATTTGGTAGAGATGAATATGTCACTTTTACTCATTGCATGATCCATTGAGAGGCACTAACTAGTAGCTAAAAAAAATTATTAGAGCTAGATGTTGTGCTTCATGATATTATCAAAATCATTAATTTCATTAACAGCTATACCCTTAATAGTCTTTGTAACCTTTTTAAAGATACAGATTCTGATTACAAAACTTATTACTATATGTAGGGGTAAAGTGATTATCAAGAGAACAAAGTTTAAAGATTACTGAAATTGAAAGATGAAGATGTTATATTTTTTACTGAGCAGAAAGATCTTATCACTTTAAAAAACTGCTATTTGTCAGATATTTTCAAAAAACTCAATGCTTTAAATATGTTGCTTCAAGGAAAAAATTGCAACTTATTTATGCTAAAAGATAAAATTGAACATTTTACTAAAAATGTTAACATATGGAAGAATAGGGTTGGAAAATGTTTTTTTTTTTTTAAAGAAATGTTTACAAGCTACAGATAAATTTATAATTGGAAATAACCTTCTCAAAGACTTAATTGTAAGAGTTATAATTGATCATCTGAACTTACTGGAAACACAGGTACAGAAATACTTCCCTTCAAATTTTGATTCTAAAAAACTAAGGTTCATAAATCATATTAAAATGAAATAAAACATATCAGTCATTTGCTATTAAAAGTTCAAGAAGCATTTGTTGAGTTATCAAGCAACATAGGTTTGAAAATTGAGTTTTCTATAAAATCATTAAATTAATTTTGGCTTGGAATTAGGACAGATTTTCCAACAAATTCTGAAATGGCCTTAAATATACTTCTGTCATTTAATAGTATGTATTTATGCAAAGCTGTGTTCTCAGCACTGAAGAGTATAAAATCAAAATATCTATCAACTCTGAAAAATTTTGAAGATGCAGTATCAAATGTTCCACCAAGATTTAATTCTTTATGTAAAAATAAGCAAGCACATACACCTTATCAGTATGTAAATGTGTTCATCTTTGATAAATGGTAAAATCACATGTATACCAAAGAATTGTTTTAAAAGATTTCTTCCTGAAGTCAGGAGGACCTCAATTTAAATCTCGCCTCAGACACTTAACACTTCCTAGCTGTGTGACCCTAGGCAAATCTCTTAACTCCAATTGCCTCAGGAATATACATATATACATATATGTATATTCTTTATGATATATTATCAGTAGGTGTTTGATATATATACCTATTTTACATAACTAAATACTTGGGGTCACATAAAATTTTCTCAGGAGAAAAGGACTTGTGAGAGGCAAAAGTTTAAGAAGTCCTGCTCTAAATCACTTTCGATTAGATAAATGTAAATATTAAAAACAACTCTGAGATAACATTTCACAACTATCAGATTGGCCAATAAGACAAAAGAAGAAAAGAAGAAAAGTTGGAGAGGATGTGAGAAAATTGGGACAATAATACATTGTTGATGGAGTTGTGAACCAATTCACCCATTCTGGAGGGAAATTTGGAACTATGCCCAAAGGACAACTAAATTATGTATATCCTTTGACCTAGCAATACTACTACTAGGTCTGTATCTCCTAGAGATTATAAAGAGAGAAAAGGACCTACATGAACAAAAATATTTATAGCAGCCCTTTTATGATGGCAGGATATTGGAAATTGAGAAAATGACCACAAATTGTGGTCATTTTGAGCAATGGTTGAACAAACTGTGACATGTGAATGTAAAGGAATAGTATTGTGCAATAAGAAATGATGAACAGGAAGATTTCAGGAAAACCTGGAGAGGCTTGTATAAATTGATGCAAGCCATTGTCACCATTACTATTTAATATTGTATTAGAAATGTTAGTTTTGGCAGTAAGAGAAGAAAAAGAGATTAAAAGAATTAGAGTAGGTAATGAGGAAACCAAATTATCACTCTTTGCAGATGATATGATGATATACTTAGAGAACTCTAGAGACTCAACTACAAAACTACTAGAAACAATTCACAACTTTAGCAAAGTTGCAAGATACAAAATGAATCCACATATATCATCAGCATTTTTATATATTACCAACAAAGTTCAGCAGCAAGAGATACAAAAAGAAATTCCATTCAAAATAACTGTCGATAGCATAAAATATTTGGGAATCTATCTGCCAGGGAATAGTCAGGAACTGTAGGAACTAAACTACAAAACACTTTCCACACAAATAAAGTCAGATCTAATCAGTTGGAAAAACATCAAGTGCTCATGGGTAGGCCAATCGAATATAATAAAAATGACAATACTACCCAAACTAATTTACTTATTTAGTGCCATACCAATCTGACTCCCAAGAAATTATTTTACAGATCTAGAAAAAATAGTAGCAAAGTTCATCTGGAAGAACAAAAGGTCAAGAATTTCAAGGTAATTAATGAAAAAAAAATGCTGGCCTAGCTGTGCCAGATCTAAAACTCTATAAAGCAGCAGTCATCAAAACCATTTGGTACTGGCTAAGAAATAGAATAGTTAATCAGTGGAATAGGATGGGATCACAGAACAAAGTAGGCAATAACTATAGTAGTCTAGTGTTTAATAAACCAAAGACCCCAGCTTTTGGGATAAATACTCACTATTTGGCAAAAACTGCTGGGAAAATTGGAAACTAGTATGGAAGAAATTAGGGCTTGACCCACACCTAACACCACATACCAAGATAAGATCTAAATGGATTCATGATTTAGTTATAAAGAGTGATATTAAAAGCCAATTAGAGGAACATAGGAACGTTTATCTCTCATACCTGTGGAGAAGGAAGGAATTTGTGTCCAAAGAAGAACTGGAACTCTTAATTGAACACCAGATAGATAATTTTGATTATATGAAGTTAAAAAGTTTTTGTACAAACAAAACTAATGCAGACAAGATTAAGAGGGAAACAATAAATTGGGAAATAATTTTTACATTTAAGGGTTCTGATAAAGGCCTCATTTCTAAAATATATAGAGAATTGACTCATATTTGAAAGAATTCAAGCTTCTCTCCAATTGATAAATGGTCAAAGGATATGAACAGACAATTTTCAGATGATGAAATTAAAACTATTTCTAGTCATATGAAAAGGTGCTCCAAATCACTGTTAATCAGAGAAATACAAATTAAGACAACTCTGAGATACCACTACACACCTGTCAAATTGGCTAAGATGACAGGAAAAGATAATGACAAATGTTGGAGGGGATGTGGGAAAACTGGGACACTGATACATTGTTGGTGGAACTGTGAATGGATCCAACCATTCTGGAGAGCAATTTGGAACTATGCTCCAAAAGTTATCAAACTGTGTATACCCTTTGACCCAGCAGTGTTTCTACTGGGCCTATATCCCAAAAAGATCTTAAAGGAGGGAAAGGGACCCACATGTGCAAAAATGTTTGTGGCAGCCCTTTTTGTAGTGGCTAGAAACTGGAAACTGAGTGGATGCCCATCAATTGGAGAATGGCTGAATAAATTATGGTATATGAATGTCATGGAATATTATTGTTCTGTAAGAAACGATCAGCAGAATGATTTCAGAGAGGCCTGGAGAGACTTGCATGAACTGTTGCTAAATGAAATGAGCAGAACCAGGACATCATTGTACACAGCAACAACAAGATTATATGATGATTAATTCTGATGGACATGGCTCTCTTCAACAATGTAATGTTTCAAACCAGTTCCAGTTGTTCAGTGATGAAGAAAGCCATATACACCCAGGAGAGGCCTGTGGGATCTGTGTGGACCGTAACATAATATTTTCGTGCTCTCTATTGATGTTTGCTTGCATTATGCTTCCCTTCTCAGATTTTTTTTTCTTGTAGATCCATTTTTTCTTGTACAGCAAGATAGCTGTATAAATATGTATACACATATTTGATTTGTCAAATATTTTAACATAATTAACACGTATTAGACTTCCTGCCATCTAGGGGAGGGGGTGGAGGGAAGGAGGGAAAAATTCGTAACAGAAAGTTTTGTAAGGGTCAATGTTGAAAAATCACCCATGCATATGTTTTGCAAATAAAAAGCTTTAATAAAAAAAAAGAAAGCATAAAGTAAAACAATAAATAAATAAATTGATGCAAAGTGAAATGAGCAGAAACTGGAGAATATTGTATACAATATCAGCAACATTGTGTGATGATCAGCTATGATTGACTCAGCTCTTTTTACCTACAATGATCCAAGTGATAAGTACAAAGGACTCATGAAGGAAAATGCTATCATAAACAGATAAAGATGGATTAAGAATGCAGATTGAAGCATTTAAAAAAAATTTGCTTTTTTCTCACTTGTGTTTTTTTTCTTTTTGTGATCTATTTCTTCTTTCACAACTGTAATTAATATGAAAATATGCTTTAGATGATAGCATACATATAAAGTATATCAAACAACCTTTTTCAGAAGAGGATAGGGAAGGAAAGGAAAAAAATTTGACACCCCAAATCTTGTAAAAATGAATGCTAAAAATTTTCTTGACAAGTGACTGGGGAAAAATAAAATTAAAAAAAAATTTTTAAAGAAAAAAGAAAGAAAATGTCCAGAGTTCAGAATGTTTGAAGAACAATAAGGAGGATGGTGTTAACTTTATCACAGGATAGGTGGGGAGGCAAAGAGGGAGGAGCTTACAGCTGAGTGGTGAGACATTTTTATGCCTAGGATAGAATTCGGTAACATCTGAAGCAAATAGTGTTAAATTTAAATTCTGAGAATTATTATTATTAAATTAAAGTCCAAAAAATGTTATCCAAAGATAACATCTCAGAAAAGGTCTACTGTCCTAGGTTAACTGCAGAATTAAAAAGTCTCTAGTAATGGAAGGAGCAGAAGAAAGTCTTCTGCAATGTAAAATTATTTAAATGTAAGCATTCTTTAGGCACTATTTCTACATGCTTGATGTGCCCAGAACACAATCATCCTGTACATTTTGGTTTGAGTTAACATTTGATCGGTATCAGAAATATGAGAGGTTGTTAGAGAAACAAGGAGACTTTAGATGATGGCATTTAATTTCAGAGTTTTATCACTCTATTTGTCAGTTTCCTTCAATGAAAAAAGCTGACTTGCAATAGTAAATCAGAGACTGTTTAATTTCTAATTCTAAGGATGCATGAATTGCTGAAATACTAACAGGGGCAGCTAGAGGGCACAGTGAATAGAGAACCACCTCTCAATCAAGAGGACCGGAGTTCAAATCTAGCCTCAGGCATTTAACCATTATTACCTATGTGACCCTAGGCAAGTCACTTAACTCCAATTCTCCAATTGTCTTACCTATATACATAGCAGTGGATAGAACACCAGCCCTGAAGTCAGGAGGACCTGGGTTCAAATCTGGTCTCAGACACTTAACATTCCCTAGCTGTGTGACCGGGGGCAAGTCACTTAACCTCAGTTGCCTCAGGGAAAAAAAAAATTATTGTGGATCCCTATTACCATCATAAAAATTATTGAGGACCCCAAAGAGTTTTTGTTTAATATGAATTATATCAATTAATGTTACCATGTTAGAAATTAAAATCAATAAAAATAATTTATTAATTCATTTAACTAAATATTAATATAAATAAAAATTTAAGTGAAAAGTATATTTAGCAAAAAAATGACATTGTTTTACATATTTTTGGCAATCTCTTTAATGTCTTCATGGAAGAAAACTGGAGTCTCATATCTGTTTCTGCATTTAATGTGTTGCAGCATATTGTTAAAGTATATGAAGAAAATTTGGCCTCATGAAGATATGTAGTTGGAAAAGGGAGGAAAATTTTAATAGGCAAATGATGATTTAATATTATTATGAAAAGAATAAAAATATTATTATGAAAATAGTTTTGACTTCTTGAACCCTTAAGAAGGGTCTCCGTTTGAACCATACTTTGAGAACTGTTGGTCTACATGATCTCTAGATTTCCTTTCAAACAGTAAATGTCTGGCTTATATGAAATAGTGTCTATTACTTGTTTATAAATTCTTAGGAGACTTCCTGGTGAAATGTGTTATTCCAAGTACAAAGCAAAGTGAACTCTGGCTTATCTGAATTGCAAATTTTTCAAATTATTATTGACACTGTCACTTCCATTTAATTAAATACTCTGTTGATGTAAGGAGAAAGAAGACCTTTTAAGCCAATACATTTGCAACATGCTCCTAGCTAGGGAAGAAGAAAATCAAAAGCTTCCTAAAAATCAAACTATGAAGCCAACCCTCCCAATTATTACAAGGGGTGAAGCAGTTCATTTCTAGCATGAAGTGTAAAATTGGAGAAATTGAGTAAAGGAGCAAGGCGAAGAAACTGAGCAGATTTTTACAACCTGGCCTCATTATTTTGTCAAGTATTATCATTTTCTAGTACATCAGAGATATAACCAAAGATGTGCACAAAAATCACTTTTAAAGAATATTAAAATTGAAAAATTCTAACATTATCTGCAGTCCAGTGCTACTTTGTTAACACAGATAATACAGAATTTACTTTTTTTAATGTTAGCATCAGAAACAAATTATCTGCATAAATGTATTTTGAATACAGCAGAGAAACACAGATGTTTCAAGGCTTTTGTGATACATTAAGAACTATAAACTGGAAACCATAAAATATAAACTCATGGGAGGGGAAGTGAAGCTAGCACCCTGGGGAAGAAGCAGCTCTTCAGTTGCATGACCTTCCTTTGATCTTTTGCTTTTTCTAGCCACTTTCCCATGCACTTATTGTGCTGGCCTTAGTTGTTTCAAACTACAAAGCTTCAGGATTGGAGGCCATTACCCCATGTCTGATTATAGTACTGATTCTGAGTTTTGGGGGAATGGATCATATAGGTTGCCTCCAAAAGGATGTTTCTTTTGTATCAGTAGAAATGAGACGAGCCCAAATCCTTCCTGAATTCCTTTGGATTTTTGCTTGTCTAGGAAGCAGAATGAAGTTTAATACAAATTTTCTTTATGATTCAGACATCTGGAGGTACCATCATTTCCTGGGTCAAAGTTTATATTTAAATGTAAATAGGACAATGTATTGTTCTAAGTGACAGGAAAACAATAGAGGCAAGAGCTCAGAAAATTAGTATAATATATTTATTTGGGTTGTTTTATAGATTGCTTTTTCTTGTGCCCTAACCCATTCCATATTCCTCTGCCCCCTAACTTTCTTTTAATCTTTTTCAGAAGTGGAGTTCTACCCTGGCCCCCCCTTTCTTTTCCTGAAGTTCATCATTTCAAAATAATGGACAAAGAATTTTTGGACTCATAGAGGTTGACAAAGGGAAATGTGACTAATCATTGGAATTTTCACATTTCCTTTCTCTTAAAGTACTTTAATATGAATTGTTTTGTTTTGGCTTATTTTTTTCCTCAGTAATTTAACAGTATTTTAAAAGAGCCAGCTAAGAACCAAGCACTGTGCTAAGTGTTGGCATCCAAAGACAAGTTACAAGCTATTCTTTGCCCTCATGAGATTCTTATTCTATTGAGTATTTCCAATCAAGTATGGATTTTTACATCTTTGTAAGGTGGGAAGACAGAGAAAATTATTTACATTTTTTTGTTTCAGGAAAAACCAAAGCCCCAGTAGATTGTGACTAGTTCTAGTGAATAAGTAAGTTCTGAGAATCATGATCTTCTTATAGCAACTATAATCTTTCCTCCTCATGCTGTGCTGATTTTTAGCTGGAATGAGAAAAACTGGTATTTATTTCCTTTGTCTTCTTCAGACAACAGCTGTCTTTAATTCTTCTGTACCTAAAATCAGCATATGAACATTATTTCATTGTGAGGTTAGATTGTGAACCCACACTATAAGCAATAAATATCTGGTAGTTTTATCAACTTTGAGTGTATAAAGCAAAATTGTATGCTTTGTAGTGTTGTCATGGGATCTTTAATCATAGATTTAGGAGGTGGAAGTGACCTTGGATGTCATCTAGTTTAACCTTTCTTAATTTACATATGAAAAAATTAAGGCCCTGATTTGCTAAGCAACTTGTCCAAAGCCTCATAAATATGGAGAAGCAGATCAAGAATTCAAATCCAAAGTCTCTGACTTTAGAGCTTCATTGTTTCCACTGTGCCATAAGTAAATTTAGCATTGACCTTTATGGATTTTTTATTTTATTTAACAGGAGTGCCCACTTCATCAATGCAGATTGAAATATCTACACCCAGTCTTATCTTGGCCAATTCTTATCCACATATGTTCATAAATTCTTCATAGAAGATTGGTTTAAGATTTTAGAGATGGTTTCTCTAATATTTCAGAGGGGTGCCAATGTGTCTACTATTTTCTATCACACTACATAATCAGCTAACTTCATTTTCTACAAACCCTCAGAATATGCCATGATTTTACAACATGAAAACATTATAAAGATAACACCATATCAGCAATCAGTGGCAGATAAGTGAGTAAACACTCTTAGATGAATTGGGATCCCAGCTTTGTATTTTGATTTTTTTTTTTTTTTTTTTTTTTTACTGACTTGTCTAAGGGAACAGAAATAAATAGCCAGGTTCAGTTTCAAAATTTTAAAAAGTCTGCAAGAGTCACACAGAACCCAAGAATCTCATAATTTGAATCATTTTAAAGGCCATAGGGTCCAAATTCAATTAAAGAGTAGTATCTTTTATGGCATCCTCAATAAGTGGTCATCCAGCCTTTAACTGGAAACTATAGCGATAAAGCACTCATCTTCTCCCAAGTCAGCATATTTTACTTTATTATATTATATAGGTCTAATTGTTGGGAAGTTTTTCCATATATCAAGGTGGAATTAGTCTTTGCTTTGGCTTTCACTTGTTTCTGGATTTTGGGCTAAGCAGAACAATGTAAGCCCTCTTCTACACAAAATTCTTTAAATACTTGCATATTTATATGTATTCCAGCATTTGTCAGTTTCTTTTTTGTCATCTTAGCCATTCTGATAGGTGACAGTTGGTATATCAGACTTGTTTTCATTTCTTTAATTATTAGTGACTTAGAGCATGTTTTTCATGCTATCATCTTGATTTTTTGTGCCACTACTAATGATAGCTTGCATTTCTTCTTTTGAAATTTCCCTATTCATATCCTTTGACCATTTATCACTTATGGAATGGCTCTTATTCTTGTAAATTTGGATCAATTCCCTATATATCTTAGAAATGAGACAATTATTAAAGAAACTTGCTGCAATTTTTAAAAAATTTCTGTTTTCTTCTAATTTTAGTTGCATTGGTTTTGTTTGTGTTAAATCCTTTTAATTTTATATAATCAAATGATCCATTCTATATCTTATATATGAGCCTTTTTATCTCTTATTTGGTCATGAACTCATCTTTTATCCATAGATCTGACAGGTAATTTCTTCCATGCTTCTTAATTTGATTATGATATTTACCCTTTATGTCTAAATCATGTACTCATTTTGAACTTATCTTGGTATATGGTATGAGATGTTTGTCCACATTTAGTTTCTAACATTTTCCCCTATAATTTTTGTTGAATAATGGGTTCTTGAACCAATAACTAAAATCTTTGGGCGAATCAAATGAAAAGTTATTCTTTTCATTTGCTTCTATGTACTGTATGCCTAGTCTTTTCCATTCTTGTTTAGTACCAAATTAATTTAATAATTATAGCTTTATAGTATGGCTTGAGATCTAATACTTTTAGGCCTTCCTCTCTTTTTTTCTTGTTCATTGATTTTCTTAATATTCTTGAGCTTTTGTTTCTCCAAATAAATTTTAATTATTTTTGCTAGCTCTATAAATAATTCTTTTATAATTCAATTGGCATGGCACCGCATAAGTAAATTAATTTAGTTAATATTGTCATTTCTATTTTATTGGTTCAACTTACCAATAAACAATTAATTACTTAGTAATAGTACAATAGTAAATATCGTAAATATTGGCCCAATTATTTAGATATCTTTATTTATGTGAACAGTATTTTATTACTGCATTCATATAGGTTTTCTGTGTTTCTTGACAGATAGATTCTCAGGTAGCTCATACTGTCCATGGCTATTTTTTTTTTCTTTTTGCTGAGGCAATTGAGGTTAAGTGACTTGCCCAGGGTCACACAGCTATTACATGTCTGAGACCAGATTTGAACTCAGGTCCTCCTGACTTCAGGGCTGGTGCTCTATCCACTGTGCCACCTAGCTGCCCCTGTCCATGGCTATTTTAAATGGAATTTCTCTTACAATCTCTTCTTGCTGGATTTTTTTTTTTTTTTGGTAATATGTAGAAAATACTGATAATTTGTATGGTTTATTTCATATCCTGAAATTTAGCTGAAATTATTATTTTGATTATTTTTTGTTGATTCTCTAAGATTCTTTAAGTAAACTATCATATCTGAAAAAAGGGATAGTTTTGTTTATTGTTTTCTTAAGCTTATTCCTTAAATGTCTTTTTCTTGTTTTATTCCTATATTTAGCATTTCTGGTATAATATTAAATAGTAATGGTGATAATGGATACTCTTGCTTACCCATGATCTTATTGGAAAAGTTTCTAGATTATCTTCATTAGAGATAATGTTTGCTCTTGGTTTTAGATAGCTGTTCTTTATTATATTAAGGAAAGCTCCATTTATTTCTATGCTTTCTAAGGTTTTTAACAGAAATGGGTGTTGAATTTTGTCAAAAGTTTTGGAAGCAATCATATGATTTTTGTAGGTTTTATTAATAATATAGTTAATTATAGTTTTCACAATATTGAACCAGCCTTCCGTTCCTATCATAAATCCAGTATGATTATAGCATATGATATTTGTGATACATTGCTAGGATACTTTCTTTACTTATTTTTCAAGTGAGTTATGTAATATTGGAATTATTCTTTCAGTATTGGGTAAAATTGACTTGTAAAATCATCTGGTGCTGGGAATTCATTTATGTCTTGTTCAATTTTTTTCTAAGATAAAGTTATTTAAATATTTATTCTATTTACTCATCTGCTAAACTGGGCAATTTAAATTTGTGTAAGTATTCTTCAATTTAATTTAGGTTGTCTTTTGGGGAGCTATTGTTGAGCAAAATAGCTTCTAATAATTGCTTTAATTTCTTCTTCACTGGTTGTGAATTTATTTTTCCTCTCATTTTTAATATCTTAATTTGTTTTCCCCTCTTTTTTTCATTCAAATTAGCTGGTTTATCTACTTTACTGTTGTGGGTTTTTTAAAATCCCAGTTTCCCTAAATTTTCTTATTCAATTTTTTCAGTTATTTTTCTTTTAATTTAGTTGATTTCTCCTTTGATTTTAAGATTTCTATTTTGGTGCTTAATTAGGAATTTTTAATTTGTTGGCTTTCTCACTTTTAAAAAAGTTGTCTACCTGATTTGTTGATCTAAGCTCTCTCTCTCTCTCTCTCTCTCTCTTAGTTCTTAACTCTCTTTTCCTAATCTTTCCTCTACTGCTCTCAACACCACTTTTAGGTTCCTTCTTTAATTCCTGACTTGACTCTTCTAGGAATTTTTGTTGTATTTCTGTCCTACCTGCAATTTATTTTAGAAGCTTTGCTTATAGATGTTTTGGAGACATCATTTTTCTTCTGTGTTTGCTGAGCTTCCTTGTCACTAATAGCTCTTTATTGTCAGGTTCATTTTTGGTTTGCTCATTCTTCTAGCCTACTTCTCAAACTTAGACTTTATGTTAATGCTAGACTGAGAATGGGACACTGCACTCTTTCAGTATTTTCAAAGTGCTAACATCTGATCACTCTTCTTTTGATCTGAATTCTGAAAGTTCCTGCCCCAAGTTTGAGTCTATCAGCTTATTTCTATTGTGAGTTTCAGTAGACTGAGCTTGACTTGGCTCCTGTTGGCTTGATATAAGACTATATAGTTTCAGGGTGTCTTGGACTCCCCTTGAGTCTAGGAGATTGTTTTCTGCTCCAGGAATTAGATACATTCTCTTTGCCCTGTATCTGTAACCAACCAGTGGATCTGTGAAAGCTTCTTCATGAAACAAAATTCTACCTTTAAATTCCATTTATGCTACATGTATGTGAAGCATGCAACATCACACTCTCTGAAGAATCAAAATTAAAGATTACCAAAGAGTGATGGTAGGTAACCCTATTCCTGCACCAAGTGCTTGCTTAGAGATCCCCTGGAATCTTTCTTGGGCTTTGTCTTAGCCAAAGTACCTTGGTTATAGAATACTCCCTACTAGCAGTGCTGTGCTCTTGGCAGGAATCTCCTACCTTAGTTGTATGCAGGTAGATCTGTCTCCCTAAGCAGCCCTGGGGCTAGAAACATGACTTAGTGTGATTTCTTTTTGGTTTTCCTGATTAGAATTCAGCTTGGTGCATTCCTTAGATTTTTGTTGAGTAGGGGGTGTGTGTGTGTGTGTGTGTAGCTGGATTCTATTACCTCATTCTACCATTTTATCTCTATCTGGATTAGATTGTAATCTAATTTTCACAAAATTATGGAAGGTTGCCTACTACATTTGTCTTTGAGATTCATGTTTGACACCCCTACTTTACAAGATAGAACTGAGGGCATTCCTGAACACCTGCACTTGATTCTCCTTTGTTCTCTCTCTCTATGCTTTTCCTTAGAAACATCATTCATTCCTAAGACTCCAGATTTCTATATAGTCGACTCTTTAAAAGGTATCTTCAGTTTATAATTCTCTTCTGAACCATGGATCTGCATCTCTAGCCACCTACAAAACATTTCTATTTATATGACCCATTGGTATTTTAAGCTTAACAAAACTAAAATTAAGCTGATTATCTTTTTTTTTTTTTGCCTAAACTTGCCCTTCTTTCTGACTTTGGTATTTCTATCTGTGACATCATTTATTTGGTTTCCCATGCTCTCTTTTTTCTTTTTTCTCTTCCATATACATTGTTTCTAAACTTTGAGGATTCTGCCTATGTAATATTTCTTGCAACTATTTCCTCTGTCCTATTTCCCTTGCTTCTACTCTATTACAGGGCTTTATCCTCACCTTCCTAGACTCCTAGACTCCTAGCAGATCTTGCTTTTTCTCTTCTTTCCCTCTTTCTCTCCATCAATCATTCTTCCATACCCTCTGGCAGGGTAGTCTTTCTTAGATATCTTATGGTATGATGGAAACAGCACTAGACTTGGAATTATGAAGACCTTGATTCAAATTCTACTTCTGAGATTTACAGTTGCATGATTGTGATCAAGTAAGAACTCTGAGCCTATTTCCTCATTTGCAAAATTGTATAATAGCACCTGGAGTATTAATAGCCTCATTAGGTCTTGGTGAAGATCAAATGAGATCTTGTATTATTACAATCATTGCATAGTAGATTTGTAATATGCTGAGAAATCTACTTTAAAAGTTGACTAATCTTATCTCTTGTGTAGTGAATGGATCTATTTTTTGTTGTTGTTGTTGTTTTTTGCTAAGGCAATTGGGGTTAAGTGACTTGCCCAGGGTCACACAGCTAGGGAATGTTAAGTGCCTGAGATCAGATTTGAACTCAGGTCCTCCTGACTTCAGGGCTGGTGCTCTATCCACTGCACCACCTAGCTGCCCCAAATGGATCTATTTTTTTTTTTTTTTTTTTTGCTTTTTACTGAGGCAATTGGGGTTAAGTGACTTGCTCAGGGTCACACAGCTAGGAAGTGTCTGAGACCAGATTTGAACTCAGGTCCTCCTGACTTCAGGGCTGGTGCTCTATTCACTGCACCACCTAGCTGCCCCTAATGGATCTATTTTTAAAGGGAATACGATATCAATATCTTTATGGTATCCCCCAAGTTTTAATCTAGTTAAAAAGTATTGGGCATATTATATTTTCACCAGAAGAATATTATACAGCATTTCCTTTTATCCATTCCATAGTCCTTGGTCAGGGAGACATAATGCTGAGTTGCATCTTTCAGCAAGAATAAGGGAAGTCAATGTCAAATCCTGCTTAGGGAATGCTCTCTTTTGAGCCTACGGGGCTTTTAGCAGGGGAAACATTTCTCAAGCCAGCTGCTTTACATTCATTCTTGAAATGCAAATAAGTTCTTTTCTTCTCCTTCAGTGAATCCCCAAGCTCTCTCTAAGACTGGAGGTTAGATGTGAGTACTGCAGTCATTTTGGTGGGCTGCTCCTTTCATTGGTTTACTTATCTGCACCATGACTCTGCTACAATGCCTGGAGGGGACTGCAATGCAACAGATCTGGGGAAGCAGTGAGTGAACACAGATGCTACCACCCAGAAGACAGCAGTGGCAGAACTGGGAGAGGAAGCTGTGCCAGAGAGCCCTTCAAATATTTTAATGAAGGCAGGAATTTGCCTCTTCTTTCTCCTGAGCTTCACCCCTGGGGGATGAATTCAGCCATAAACAGATATGCCAAAGACAGTAATTTAGCATTATGTTTTATAATTTAGAAGTTTAATTTTTAGGCAATGCTGAGATTCTAGGATTTATCTTGCTTCATTCCTGGAATCTGATATTAAGGCCTATTTCATGTTGACTGATAATTTGCTACAAACAGTTGAAAGGTGATTGCATCACTGCTTCAGCTTAAATACAGAGAAGTGGCAATAATTACATATGTTTAATTTGACTGTATATTTCAAATAAAGAATATTACATGTTGGCTGGACAGGAGAGTAAGAAAATTAAAAATTCTTGAACTGGAATCCTCTTTTGGTTATTTACCCTTATTTTTTGGAAATCAATTCAGCAAAAATATATTAAGCACCTACTATGTGCCAGACTTTTTCCTAGGCCTTGAGGAAAATACAAAGATAAGATAGGTCTTGTTCTGAAAAGGATTATAATCTAGTAGTACACTTGCAAAATAGGATATAATGGATGACTAAGAGACAATGCTGAGTTCACT
>JAJPUD010001224.1:224277-269392 GCA_023553655.1 Myrmecobius fasciatus
CGGCGAGGGCGCAGGGGCTGCCCGGCACAGCGGCGGGGCCGGGGGCCGGGGTAAGCACCGGGGCGGGGGCGAATGTGTGTGTGTTATGTGCATGCATGCGTGTATGTGCTTGCGTGTGTGTATATATGTGCGCGGGGAGGGAGAGCATCGATCTCCCGCCCCTCCAGGCGCAATCGAGTTTTAAAATCAATTTTACAACCTAGGTGGTTCGCTGCCTTCTAAAACATGATGGGGGGGGCGTGATAGTAGATGACCTTCCCGTGTTTTCATTTCCCCTCTGATCCCCCCTCTTTCCCCCCCCCCAAAAAAAAACCCAAACCAAAAAACCCAAACCCATAAAACAACCAACCTCCAACCACCCCTGGTGCTTCTGGACAGTTGCAAAGCCTGCTGAATAATCTCCTCGTTTCTTTTGGGCATTTCAGTTTAGGCTAGAGCCTTTACTACGCTGTATAAGCGACTCTCCTGGAATCGGGAAAGCGGGGTCCCCTCCTCTCCTCCTTTTCCTCCTCCCCCCGAGACCGGAAGCTCCCGGGAGAACCTCTCCCGGTGGTTTGCCTCTGCTGCCCACGGGAGAGATTGCAGGTTTGCCTCTTCCTTCTCGGGGCTATGCCTGTGCGTGTGGGGGCCAATTCTGAGGAAGATGACTGTGTTCTCAGGGACTCCTGCGGCGGAGTTCTCCCCTTCCTTTCTTTCTCTCCGAGAGGGACGTGGCTGTCATATTATCCCGGTTCTTTTGGTAACTCCTTATTTCTACGTGAATTTCCTTCCAACTCCCTTTCTCACTCAGTTGTATTTTATTAGCTTAGCTTCGCGCCTCCTTTTGTGTTGCCCGAATATTTGTTTAAAAGATTTTGTAAACAAAACAAGTGGAATTCAGTAAGTAGATTTAAAAAAAAAATAATAAGCATGGTTTCACAGCCTAAGCCAGAGTTTGGATCTTTTCTAACTGTAATAGCTTTAGTCGCTGAAGATTAATGGAGGTGGAGGTGGAAGATTCAACGGGATAATTTATACCTTTTAAGGGATAAATATGATTTCCTTTTGTATCTGCACATTGTTAGTGTTCTTTTAAATTGCCTAAGGCCTTCCATGAAGCTTCTTTGGAAGAGAGCTGGTAACTGTAGTTGTAACACTGGATCACTTAAGGTTTTCCTTCTTCCAGGAGTCTATTTTGGACCGTTTTCAGACCTCTTAACTCAGGAAGCTTTCCTTTTCTGAGCAACATGTGTTCATGTTTCCAGTAGTATTTTTTTAAAGCACCTAAATGGTAATGACATTAGATTCCATGAATTCCATGGAATTCACTAGTTTTGGTTTAATGTTTAATTTGTTATAATCGAAAAAGATCAGGCTTTTAAAGAATAGCAGCTGTAATTGTTTATACTCCCTCCCTCCCCCTCCCCCATTTTGTTGGGTAAACTGAAGTCTATCCAACTTGAGGTCTTGACATTTAGTACTTATTCTCAATGATAAACAAAGTAGAGGATGTAATTGTGGTCAAAGCCCTGATGCCAATGCTTTTTGAAGGATCATTATGTTGAATCCTTTTAATGAATTTGCTTGTAAATTATTTGACATTATAGTGCTATGGACTTATGTTTCAGTGATCCTCTGGAACTTGATCTTTTTCATGAAATTGAACAAGTAGATAATATCAAGCCGGAGCTGAAGTTATTTATCTTCTGCTTACTCTCATCTCTATTGGAATGTATGAAATAAAGCAGCACTTTGGACAGAGACTTGCTTGTATACTGGCTGGGGTGGAAGCCTAGTTTATAGTAATAAGGGTATAAATTGGGATTAGAGGGTTAATTAAGAGGGTTAAGGAAGTCAAAGAGCAAATAGCAAATTGGAAGACTCTTCAATCATATAACTTTTTGTTGGTGGGAAGGGGAGATAGGGCTTAACACTTCTTGCAAAGAAGCTCAGCTGTTATACTTTAAAAATATCCATTGTAATTCTTGAAGTTGCTGGTACCTTGCTAGGTAAACGTGTAATTTTTTTCAGGAATGTACTCCTAAATATTTAATGTAACTATATATACATACATATATATGTATACATATATATGTATATACACACATATATACATACACACATATTTATATATACATATGCAATGTATATATGTGCATATACTGTGTATAGTATTTATACATATTTACATACTTACATACACACGTGAAGTTTTTTCCTCCTCTGTACAAGGTATTATAATATGGGTTGGGGGTTTACATATTTAGTTGCATTTCACATACATAGAAAAGTGAGAGCTGTCCTAAAAGGAATGATATCAGAAGAAAAAGGAAACAAGAATTCAATAGTAAAAGACTTAGAACAATTTAGGTGGTCAGTTTATAGAATTTAATCCTTTAGTAGTTAGGTAGAGAGAGAGAGAGAGAGTGTATGTGTGTGTATGTATGTATGTGTATGTGTATGCATGCATACCTATGTGATAGATACTCAGGTGTAAACACAATATCAATTTTAGATGTTTTACCATTGACCTATATCAATATGGTATTAAATTGATTAAACTGTTAAGGGTAGTTGTCTAATATATTCAAACTAGCCGAATTTTAAACTAGACGCAGAAAGTTAAAGACAGGAACACACTACATATAGTTTTTCCAGCTTTAAAATTCCATGATTGGTTTATTTCTTTTTTTGGAAATATTTTTTAAAAATTATATACAGTTTCTGTTGTTTGAGCCAGTTTCCAATTATTCTGGAACTGAATATGATTATTCAGTTTGTGGCAGCCCTTTTTGTAGTGGCTAGAAACTGGAAACTGAATGGATGCCCATCATTTGGAGAGTGGCTGAATAAATTATGGTATATGAATGTTATGGAATATTATTGTTCTGTGAGAAATGACCAGCAAGATGATTTCAGAGAGGCCTGGAGAGACTTGCATGAACTGATGCTGAGTGAAATGAGCAGAACCAGGAGATCATTATACACGGCAATAACAATACTATATGATGATCAATTCTGATGGACATGGCTCTCTTCAACAATGAAATGTTTCAAACCACTTCCAATTGTTCAATGAAGAAAGCCATATACACTCAGAGAAAGGGATGTGAAATATGGACCACAACATAACATTTTCATGCTCTCTATTGATGTTTGCTTGCATTGTGTTTCCTTTCTCTGATTTTTCTTTCTTGTAGATATGATTTCTTGCACAAAAATGATGTCTGGAAATAGGTATACATATATTCGATTTGTCAAGTATTTTAACATAATTAACATGTAGTGGATATCCTGCCATCTAGGGGAGGGGTGGGGAGTGGGGGGGAAAATTTGTAACAGAAAGCTTTGTAAGGCTTAATGTTGAAGAATTATCCATACATATGTTTTGCAAATAAAAAGTTTCAATTAAAAAAAAAAAAGAATATGATCATTCAGACTTTCTGTCTTTCCCATTAGGCTGCTGGCCTTTGGTGCATTTCCCTGCTTGACCTCACTTCCATAAGAGGTGAACCCAGAGGAGATGAAAATTAAATGAAATCATCTTATAAAGCTCTAAAGAGAATCTTTGTAGCCATAGAAAAGGTTGGAAATACTTTAGGGGAGGGTCCATGTCAGAACTGCTGCTTACTTGGGCCTTGTTTTTATTTACACATTTAAGAGTAAGTAGGTGACTCTGGTCAGTACAGATTGTTTGAAGCTTTAACAGTTCTACTGAGCCCCTGTGTAGTTTTCTCAGTCTGGACTCTGTGCTAGCTGTGTGACCTTGAATAAGTCACTTAACTTCTCTGGGCTCTTTGCAATTCTTTAAGATGTAAGTTTCCGCATGAATTAATAGAGGGAGTCTCCTCATGTAGGAATTCCTTGAAATCATAGATCTACTTTCTCTGTTTGTCTTTTATCATAATCCTTCTGTGCTAGCCACTGAAGGATTACTATGGTGATTTTGAATAAACCTGCAATTTGTTTTTAGTTTTGTTAACTTGCTAATAATAACTGGTTAAGAACTGAAATTTTCTACTTTTTTATATATTCCTCTTTTGTAAACTGATTTTAAATACCTGTCCCATTTTGAGCCTTTCAAAAGGGGTGGGATATGAATCTTGTTCTAATGAAGCTAGGATTATATGATAATTTTGTTTTGTTCTTCATATATTTTGCATTTTTCTGAAGCCTTCTGTGTTGTGTCAGAATTTAAAGTATCTTTTCCAGGTGTGAAAAAATAAGAACATTTAACCCATTTTGTCAAAAAAAAAAAAAGACATTATTTTTTACATGTTAGCATTTGGTTTTTAAGTTTTCTTTCATTTAATGACATTGCCTAAACAAATAATGGACAAACAAACAAAAATCACCTTTTTTTCCTGTCCATTATTTAAGGGAAAACTTACTTTCCTACAGCTGGGGAAAAGGTTTAGTCACCATGGGATTTGGAGGCTTAGGAAGTGAGAATAAATGGAATTTCATTGCTTTATTTAATTCTGGAGCACTGTGGATCATAGATGAAGAAGGAGGATATGTGACATTGTAGGCATTGGTGGATATGAAGGCAGAATATTATTATTACACCTGGAAAATTATACCATTCCAGTTGCTATATCTCAAGAAAAGTAATTCAAAGAAGGGAAACTGAAATGACAAATTACTACAACTAAGAAAAAAGTAAGATCTGAAAATTAAGCATCCTGACTTGTGATTTTACTGGAAGAAAGGCGGCATTGTGTAAATCATTTGACAATATATACCAAAGGGCAGCTTTTTTATTCACAAGCTGAAAAGCATAGGATAAGTAATAGGAGATAGGAATAAAAAAAAAAAAAACCGGCAGGAAAACAACTAAAAGAGAGCCATAGATATAACATTGACAGGGTACAAATAGATACTGATGGCAGAGAAAAGAACTATCATGAAGAGACAGATGATAAAGTAGATCTTTAATCCACTTTGATGAGTGGCAAATAAATACTTAAACCTCAACTTTGAAGGGCATCATTGTACCACCCTAAAGGCACATCATTGATGGAGAAGCTTTGTATTTGGTTGAGAAAGGTATAATTTAGTGTGCCATGAAAGCCAGTAATTAGTCATAGGTAAGTTAGTCTGTGCCCATGTTTATGCAAGGCAGTTGTAACCCTCATCCTCTGGAAAGCAGGGTTAATGTCTGGAAGTGTGTGATTCATTCCATGGACCAGGATGTTGGCTAATTATCACAGAATGAGATTCACAATAATTTTGGTCTGTTAGGCAGATTTTAAAAAATATCATAAGAGGCAGCTAGGGCAAAGTAAATAAGCACTGGACTTGGAGTCCTTAATGTAAGTTGACCTTCTGTTAAATATAGCCGGTCCACAGTCAGTTCTAACTTCATGAAACTTATCTGAAAACTGGATTTATTACAAGAGAAATGTGGCAAAGAGTTCCCAATCCATATATGAGTTTGCATTTTTATAACAGTAGGACAAAGGAAGGAGGCAAGTTCAGGAAGGAGAGTAGTATAGGAGGGGAAAGGTGCAGTAAAGGTAGGAAAAGGACAAAATTCCTCCCAAAGGGGAGGAGTAAGGCCATGGCAAAAACGGAATTCTTTTTCCTTGGTCACTGCTAGAGTACGAAGATAGGACAGTTTGTTTATCCACACAGAGCCCCAGCTTCACTGTCCTAGTACAGACTATGTGGTACCTGTCTTGATTCCCAAAGACACAATGAGAGTCTAACTTGGAAAGCAAACAACATATTATGTCAGCTCAGGTGGGGTGCTTTATCCTGGTCACATTAAAGGTCTCCTACATGCTGTAGGTCCAGTGTTTCTGGAAAATATGGCAACTCAAGAAGTTCAGGCGATCCCTTAAACCATTACAAGGTCAATTACTAACTGTGTGACTCTGAGTAAGTCACTTAAGCTTTTTGCTTCAGTTTCTTCATCTATAAAATAGGTATAATAATAGCAATGACCTCTCAAGGTGGTTGTGAGGATCAAATGATATACTATTTGTAAAATACTGTGCAAACTTTAAAGAACTATAGATGTTCACTGTTAGCAACCTTAAAGTTAAAATAATATTAAAAGTATAATGTTTAATATTGTTTATGGTATCATCATTTTTGCTTACCTTTCCTCCTCCAAATTTTGTAGATCACTCTTAATAGTTTTTTAATTCCTTTGAGAAAATGGTGCTGGTTGGTTAAAAGACTGGAGGATAGCTCACAAAATGATTCAGGATGATTTTGTTACTGATGCAAAAATTTATCAATTATGTTTTGAATAGTACAGGCAATTCAAAAGTATATTAAGAGTCTGGAGGTGGATAATTACATGAAAACCAAGAAAACTTGAGAAAAGGTTGTTTCGGACTTCGACTAATTTTATAGAAAAAAAATTTATTTTATCCAGGAGGTCATGCCTTCAAATTCTTTTACATTTATTTGAAAGTGGCAAATGATGAAAATAGAAATAGACAAGACCTTTTTCCAGTAAAGTTGTCAGGTAACTGCTGAGGTCAGTGTTCATTTAGGCATTTGACCCATATTATTTGTAGTTACATTTCTAGCTATATTAAGTAAAGATGTACCTTCGGGGTTGGAAGGTACAAAGTTAGTTCAGATTAGATCACTGCTGATGTAGCTTCCAATGACTATTCTAGAAGTCTATGGATTTCTGGAGAAGTGTGATTGTTCAAAAGGAATTATTTTTCTACATATTTCTACCAATGGAAGGGTAATGAAATGCCTTGGTGATGAGGAGGAGGAGGTGTGGAAAGGACACAGATTACATTTATTTCTCCACATTTTCAGTTCTTCTTTGTCTCTCCCTTTGTAAAGAAATTGTAAATGAATTAAAGTGGACAGAGTTCTTGGAAGAAGGTCTTTAATGGAATACCCTAGAGAGACTTCGTTACAGACATTTTTATCTGTGATTTTAGACAAAGGATTAGATATATTTATCAAATATTCAGATAAGATAGAGGTAGGAAGGATAGCAAAATAGATACAGTATGCAAAAAGTTCTTAGTGGGTTAGAATATTAAGCCAAATCTTATTATATGAATGGATTTAATAGGGATGCATGTGAAGTCTTAGATTTGGGTTTAGAAAATCGACTTCAGGAGGAATTTGTGACCAAAGAAGAACTGAAACTCATTATTGAACACCAAATAAATAAATTTGATTATAATCTTGTTGTTGCAGTGTATATGAAATCCTGGTTTTGCTCATTTCACTTAACATCAGTTCATATAAGTCTCTTCAGACCTCTCTAAAATCATACTCCTGATCATTTCTTATAGAAAAATAATATTCCATAACATTCATATATCATAATATATTTAGCCATTCTCCAACTGATGGACATCCACTCGGTTTCCAGTTTCTTGCTACTATGAAAAGGGCTGTCACAAACATTTTTGCACATGTGGGGATCCCTTTCCCTCCTTTAAGATTTCTTTGGGATATATGTTCAATAGGAACACTGCTGGATCAAGGGATATACACAGTTTGATAACTTTTTGAGCATAGTTCCAATCTCCAAAATGGCTGGATCCATTCACAGTTCCACCAATCATATATTATAAGACCTCATTTCTAAGATATATAGAGAATTGACTCAAATTGATAAGAAATCAAGCCATTCTCCAATTGATAAATGGTCAAAGAATACGAACAGTTTTCAGATAAAGAAATTGAAAAAATTTATAGTCATATGAAAAGGTTCTCTAAATCACTATTGATCAGAGAAATGCAAATTAAGACAACTACAAAGTATCACTACACACCTCTCACATTGGCTATGGTGGCTGGAAAAGATAATGATGAATGTTGGAAGGGATGTAGGAAAACTGGGACACTGATACATTATTGGTGGAATTGTGAACAGATCCACCCATTCTGGAGAGCAATTTGGAACTATGCTCAAAAAGTTATCAAACTGTGCATTCCCTTTGATTCAGTAGTGTTTCTACTGGACCTACATCCCAAAGAGATTCTTAAAGGAGGGAAAGGGACCCACATGTGCAAAAATGTTGGTGGCAGCTCTTTTTGTAGTGGCTAGAAACTGGAAACTGAATGGATACCCATCAACTGGGGAATGGCTGAATAAGTTATGGTATATGAATATCATGGAATATTATTATTCTGTAAGAAATGATCAGGAGTATGATTTTAGAGAGGCCTGGAGAGACTTACATGAATTGATGCTAAGTGAAGTGAGCAAAACCAGGATTTCATTGTACATGGCAATGGCAAGATTATACAATGATTAATTCTAATGGATGTGGCTGTCTCTAACAATGAGACGATTCAGGCCAGTTCCAATAATCTTGTGATGATGAAAACCATCTACATCCAGAGAGAGGACTGTGGGAACTGAGTGTGGATCACAACTTAGCATTTTCAATCTTTTTGTTGTTGTTTGCTTGAATTTTGTTTTCTTTCTCATTTTTCTCTTTTTTAATCTGATTTTTCTTGTGTAACATGATATTTGTGCAAATATGTATAGAAGTGGTGCATATGTTTAACATATATTGAATTACTTGCTATTTAGGGGAGGAAATGGGGGAAAGGAAGGAAAAAAATTTGGAACACAAGGTTTTGCATAATATTCTTTTGTATTAATTTTTTTTTTGCAAATTTGTACATCCATTCCACAGTTGTGTAAGAGGCAATCCAAGTCACCCCCTGAAGTTTTTTCAATTTTTTTTCTTTTTTTAATTCCTGATTGAGGATTAGAAAGTTCATTTTGTTTACAGTTATTCTATTCCCTTCTTACTATTATTCTTTCTTAATTCTCTCCCCTGTCCCCTCAAATCCCATTTTTTTCCTTGTGGAGTTTGTGGTATTTCTACAAATGAAGACAATGGTGACTTAGGAATCTTGCCATAATTTATGGATATGTATGTAACAAGCTTTTAGAATCATTTTCTTTTGTCCATAAAATTAGCATCTTTTTTTTCTTCAAATTTTCAAATTTCTTGTTAAACCTGTCTAGAGCAATCTTAATCCCTGTGTCGATTTGTCTGAATTGCACATTTCTGATCTCTTATTTCTTCCTTTCTGCAAACAGAATGATCTTTAATTTTGTTTCTTTCCTTATTTTAAACCTAATTATCTTGTTTTGGTATTAAATTGAGTCTCTTTCCTTTGAGGACTGTGGAATTTAACACATTGTTGGTCATTGGAAAATGTTATTTTCATTTGAGAAGAATTTTATTGTCAAGAACCATTCTGGAAAGTTTTGGATATGTGAAGAAAACCTTTCCTTAACTTTTCTTTCTGCTGGCATTTACAATCTTCAATCCATTTATTTGTTTTTGCACACTCAGAAAGTGTCTCAATTGGGACTCCCAAGATTTCTTTCTACTGATTCTATTAAAATCATGTAATTTGTTATGTTTTATTTCTGCACAGTACCATTTTGTAACATTATAATCTTGATTAAATTTTCTCATTATTTTGAGAAATTTTCTGGAGTTTAATTAATTTTATTTACTTAAAACCTATTTTAAGAGGTCTTTAGGTAAAATTTTCATGTTAGTTCTTGGGATACCATTGCAACGTAGACACTTCATGTGTCTTTCCTAGCAGAACTTTTGAAGACTGATATTATGTAGCACATTCAAATAAGTAAATGGAAATTTGTTTTTTTTTTTAAATAAGTCTATAGGATATAGAATAAAGAATATTTCTATTTTATATTACTGTACTAAGTTGCATATCTGTTACAGAGTCAGGAAATGAAATGAAACAGACCTGATAGCTTTAGGTCAATACATGTACATAAAAGTATCTTTATTTCATAGAACAAATTGTGATTTTAAAATAGAATTTTTAAATTATTTGCAAATGTATTTTATTTGCATAAATATTTACATAAAATTGCATTTTAGAAATGTATTATTTAGATGTAATGTCATTTTAAGAATTTTTAGATCTGTGTCTTCATATACTGAAAAATTTACACAAAAGGGTTTTTGGTTTTGCCCTCCTTTTCCTCTTTAGAAAACAAATAGAAAATTCTCTTGGGTATGTTCACAGCCTTTCGTACTTTCTCTCATTCTTTGATATGGTGATATTAACCTCTTTGCTATTCCTTGAAGAAGTTTGTCAGTTTTGGTCATTTTCACTAGCTGTCTCCCATACCTGGAATGCTCTTCTTCATCTCTGCCTTCTGGCATCTTTGATTGACTTCCTTTAAATCCCAGCCCAGATTCCTACCTTCTATAGGAATAGGATCCTAGTTTCTTTTCTGTTCTCTCAATTTTAGTGCCTTCCTTTCCTGTTTATAATTTGGTTTGCACATAGTTGTTTACATGTTATTTCCCTCATTAAGTTGTAGGCTCCTCAAGGACAGGGACTATCTCTGTGTTTCTTTGTATTATTGCCAGTGCTTAGTACAGTTCCTGTCTTAGAGTAAGCTTAATAAATGCTTTTTGACTGAGTGATGTGGATATGGTTTAACATGAAAAAAACGAAATCTTTGCCATCGTAATGTTAAAATAAGATGGCATTTTGTTGAGGTTCTAGGAATGTTTTTTTTTTTGGGGGTGCATTTATGTGATTAAAAGCATAGGTGATTCAGTAAACAAATTATTTTATTTGAAAAAAGAAATTTAATCATTTATGGTTGAATGAAGTACTATGGTTCTTTAGCTGAGTAATGCTCAAGTAAGCCTCAGATGTAAAGTTCAATCAGTGTAGTTGTTGCAGCCCATTTCATTGAAGAAATAAGAACAAAAGTTTGTTTGTAACTACCACGGAATTGAGTACAAAGACTCCAGTGACCTTTGAACTTTGTGGCTGTGAATTTGAACTGAGGAATTGTTCAAGAATGGGAAAAGCTGCCAGTAGACTAAGGATCTACTTTCTGCCTGCTTTCTCCAGAACTGTTAAATGACCCCACTGGGAAAAAAGGAAAAAAAAAAAAAAAAAAAGAATCCTCCTCCCCTAAGAAAACAAAAAAAACAACCCAATCTCTAATTGGAAGAAATTCTTTCTGGCTTCAGAAGAAATTATTGTCTTTACACTAAAGTCTAATTAGATATTCATATCCCAAACTGCTACTCATTACAAATATTGCTTTTGTAGTTAGAAATGCAACAAAAATTACTATCCTTTTGTGAATTTACAAGACTGGTAGAGATGCTTGTGGCTCCTTCCCCTGCAATTTTTGCTGTGTTCTTTGCCAAAGCTATATTTAAGCTCTGTGTATTGAAAAGCCCTTCTGTTTCTGGGTCACACTAATTCCCTAGCTTTCTTTGCTGCTAGAGTATGTCAGGCAATAGTCAGCGAATGAAATTTATATCCATAAAAAGTTATTTTTTTGTGAGAAAATAAGAATAGTATTCTTATTCATTTCATAGTGTGGCTATTGCCATTAATATTCTAACATACCTCACTGAAAAATATTAATAAAACCATTTTGCAAATAGAGAACCTCAATCTTAGAGTGGATGATAGACATGTAGTATTTTGTACAAGCTAGTAGGAAAATTGACACTGAAGAGCCTTGAAATTATTGGTATTGAATGTTTGAGATTCCAAATTTCTAGAAAAACTGATTTTGAATGATTTTGTTTTGCATCTTTTTTTTTGCTTTGCATATTATCTCCCATATTGCTCAGTGATCAAAGCAATTTGTTTACAAAGATAATGCATCCAATCCCACATTAAACAGAGCTTTTTGCTTGTAGAATGATGATATATTTATGCTAATCTATCCATACATACTTTTGCCTCATTTTGCTTATGGCTAGTGCATAAACTCAAGGTAGAAAATATTGAATGATGTAATTTCAGTGAATGGTAAGTAACGTTTTGGGAGTGAGAGAGCAATCCAGTTATTAGTACTTCAGTATGTGTAAAGTCAGGAAATAAAAACCCCATTTAAAGTTTGGGACATCATTTTTTTTTTTATAATTAATTCGTTACTACCAAGAAAATATTTTAGAAAATTTCATCCCTTTTAAAATATTTATTTCTGAGGTTATTCAGATGGAAATGTGAAAAGAAAACAGAATATTGATCTTTAGCTGCTAGTTAGAGGAATGGTGGTTTTGGCCTTCTAATTTTATAGTGCTTGAGTATTTACATTTTATCCCTGTGGTAAATAATATGAAAAATGTTTTGAAAGTTTGTAACTGCCAGAAATGAACCACATAAAATCCTTTCTGGTGCCATAAGCCACACTGTTTTTAATCTATTAAATTTCTATTGGGAAAAAAAAAGTCAGACCACATAAAAATTAGAAGTAAGATCAAGTGGGTGCTCATCTTGCTATAAATGTGCATTGTGATGTGGTTTGAAGAAATTTGGAATTTTTTTTATTGTAGTTTAACAAGGAATGTTTTTAATTTAATATCCTCTAACTTCAAACCCAGGATAATTTAATTTATTTACCAGAAAGGAACTGAATTCTATTTTTCAGTTTTGAGTGGTCCTCAGAACTTTCCAGTGGCTTTCTACACAATCCATGTCTATTGTCACTGACCGGAGGTTGCAAGAAACCCAAGAATAAGATAGTTATACTATAACCTTGTCTTGTCTTTTCTTTTAATCCTGTCTTTGTTTCTCCTTCATTCCCATCCTTCCCCACTCCTATCTCCATCAATTCAAGTTGAAATCACCAGAAGCCTAAGGAAGGTAGAGAACTAGACTATCATTGTAAGGAAGAATTAAGTTTGCCTACATTATGAAAGGATTTCACAGCTTACTAAATTTCTTGTACATTATGGCAAACTTTGAAAATTGTCAGTTGACTGTATTTAGGCCAGAAATATAGAAATGGGGCTAGAAAATTTTCCCCTTCTTGCTAGATCACCTGCTACTTGGGTGAGATTTTGGCAATAGTCTTCCTGACCTCTAAAAAGCACAAATAAAGACCTCTGACCAATTATGGATTTTTCACACATGTGGAAACAATAGAAATGATTTTTTTTGGTTTAAGTAAACTATGTCAAGTTTAAAATAGTACGCATTTTACACTAATTAGTAATTTCAGTGCCTAGTAAATCAAATATTTAACTCTGATTTGTGCAGTTAATTGTATTGGTACTTAATTTTCTCATTTCCAGATAATTAGCTGTTTATTTGCATTATATATCATAGTTTTAGGTACCATATATGACTGGGGAATTAGTTTACTTTAAGAAGATGAAATAGGAATAGTGAAATAAAAATAAGAATCCATCTGGAAGGATGAATCATTTGTGCATGACATTTAAAGGCAGCAGCCATTGTTAGTAACATTGTGATTTTTGTCATCATGCCTTTCTCTTCTGTCATTTTGCTTTGCTTTTATGGGAGGAATTCATTATCTTTCTACCTAAACCCACCTCTCTTTGAAAATTATTTTTGTTCAGGGCACTACTAATATTTTATCACTTTGGTTTGCATCCTTGGAGGTATCATTGCCTTCTCATTGCCCCCTACCATAATTATCCAGTTAGTTGCCAAGTAGTGTTGATTATCCCTCCATAATGTCTCTTAAATCCATCTTCTTCTCTGTACTATTATATTCTTATATCATTAAACTACAAATCTGTCCATACTACTTCCTAATTTAAAATCTCTAATGGTTCCTTTCTCCTTTAAGGATAAAATATAAATTCTTTTGTTTGATGTTTACATTTCTTCTGACTTCCAGGCATGTTTTCAGACATGCTGCACGTCACTCTTCCATATGTGCCTCTTTGTGTGTGTGTGTGTATGTATTGCACTTAAACTGATCTACTTTCCATTCTTCACACACATCATTCAATCTTCTGCCTTTTTGCTGTACCTTCCTTCTAGGATGCTCTCTATTCTCAACTTTGCATCTTAGAATCCCAAACTTCCTTTAAAGCTGAGCTCAAGTTGTGCTTTGTATATGAAGACTTTCCTTATCCCTCCCAGCTGCTAATGTTTTCTGCTTTGATTTTTCCTTTGCCCTCCATTATATTTGCTCTTATATTTTGCTTATATCTTATATCTTATGTTTATATAAAAATTGTATATATTTCTCATGTTTCTCTTGATAAAATGGAAACTCCCTTAGAGACATTAGGGACTGGAACTTCAGGACTTAGGACAGTGAGTGGTAGGTGCTTAATAAATTTTTAAAAATCAATTCTTAAATCAGATATTTAATATTTTCCTTTAATATTAACCTAACAAATAGCTCCTATCTAAGATTTTCTTCTTCAACAACATCTTGAAGAATCCATAACATGTTTTATAAATTGTCTATTGCATTCTTAGTTAGTAGGCAGTCATAATTTTTGCTGTAGTTAAGGAAGAAACTTTTCATACAGTGCACAAGTGACTTATTCTTATGCTTTGAGGATACATACATCTATGTGTATACATACATATAAAGTCTTTCATTGTGTGTATGTTTGTATTCATCTATCTATCTATCTATATCTATATGTTGGGCACCATGTTTTTTATATTGACATTTATTTAAGAATAGTATCCTTCCCTGCTGGTCTATGAATTATTGGAATAACACTTTTCTGAGAGAATAAAAATTTTGAGTTAACAAAGGGCAGTGGATATGAATAGGCAGCCACATGATGATATCAGTCAAGAAATACATGATTGGATGAACAGGGACATGGATTGAATAAAAAAAAAATGTAGGATTCTAATCTCAACTAGAGGGAGTACTTATATTGTGATGTTACTAATCCACTAGAAAAAAAATGAAAATAGGATTTGTTAATGATATAAAATTAGAATATTAAACTGTGCTCATACCAAATAAATCTAATTTTGAGTGCTTATGTTAAAATGAGTGATGAAAAGATAGCATTTTACTTGGGCTAGGAGAAATTTGAGTCTTGTGAATATAATTTTACTAAGTTGAAAGTGTGTGGCAATGCCAGATACAAGATGCCCCTAGCATAGCTTCATTTTGTCCCCTAGTCAGTTTCTGCTTAAATATCATCATAGAGCTACTTCCTTTTAGAACCCATTCAAGCCTTTTCAACTTTCCTGTCCCCGTTACTTCACTATTTGGGGAAAGAACAAGGTTTGAGGGAAGTTTATAGGCTAGATTGTTTTTTCTCTAAAAGGTAGATAAATGTCTTCAAGACCTGATTGATTCAGGTTACTAGGATTTCAGCCATTAATACGATTTCTTGAGCCCAGTCCAAGAGGAGTCCCAGCTGGATGTTCTTCTATTGTGAAAATCAGTACACCCTTAAGACAATTAGGTGGCACAGTGTTTAGAGCACTAGAACAGTGGAGACATGATGACCTGAGTTCAAATTCTACCTTAGACACTAGCTGTGTGATCCTGGGCAAGTAACTTAGTCTCTGTTTGCCTCAGTTTCTTTATCTTTAAATTGGGATAAAAATAGCACTTAGCTTCCAGAATTATTTTGAGAATTAAATGAAATACTATTTGTATTTGTAAAGTGCCTTTTTAATAAATTTTTTATTTTTTTTATTAAAGCTTTTTATTTGTATAACATATGTATGGCTAGTTTCCCAGCATTGATCTTTACAAAGCTTTCCTTTACAAATTTTACCCCCAGTCCCCTCCCTTCCCCTAGATGGCAGGAAGTCCACTACATGTTAATAATGTTGAAATGCTTGACAAGTTATGCAAGAAAAATCCTATCTAAAAGAAAAAAAAAGAATCAGAGAAAGGCAACAAAATGCAAGCAAATGTCAATAGAGATCATGAAAATGTTACGTTGTGGTCCATATTTCATATCCCTTCTCAGGATATATATGGTTTTCTTCAGTGAACAATTGGAACTGGTTTGAGACAATTCTTTGTTGCAGAGAGCCATGTTCATCAGAATTGATCATCATGTAATACTGTTGTTGCTGCGTATGATGATCTCCTGGTTCTGCTTGTTTCACTCAGCATCAGTTCATGCAAGTCCCTCCAGGCCTCTCTGAAATCGTCCTGCTGGTCGTTTCTTACAGAACAATAATATTCCATAACATTCATGTACCATAATTTATTCAGCCACTCTCCAATTGATGGGCGTCCCTTCAGTTTCCAGCTTCTAGCCACTACAAAAAGGGCTGCCACAAACATTCTTGCACATGTGGGGCCCTTTCTCTCTTCTAAGATCTTTTTGGGATATAGGTCCAGTAGAAACACTGCTGGGTCGAAGGGTATGCACAGTTTGACAACTTTTTGAGCATAGCTCCACATTGCTCTCCAGAATGGTTGGATCCGTTCACAGTTTCACCAACAATGTATTAGTGTCCCAGTTTTCCCACATCCCCTCCAACATTCATCGTTATCTTTTCCTGTCATTTTAGCCAATCTGACAGGTGTGTAGTGGTACCTCAGAGTTGTCTTAATTTGCATTTCTCTGATCAATAGTGATTTGGAGCAACTTTTCATATGACTAGAGATGGTTTTAATTTCATCATCTGAAAATTGTCTGTTCATATCCCTTGACCACTTATCTATTGAAGAGTGGCTTGAATTCTTATATATATGAGACAATTCTCTATATATTTTAGAAATGAGGCCTTTATCAGAACCATTAAATGTAAATATGGTTTCCCAATTTGATGCTTCCCTCCTAATCTTGTCTGCATTTGTTTTATTTGTACAGAAACTTTTTAACTTAATATAATCAAAATTATCCATCTGGTGTTCAATTAGGAGTTCCAGGTCTTCTTTGGACATAAATTTATTCCATCTCCACAGGTTTGAGAGATAAACTATATTACGTTCCTCTAACTTGCTTACAAAATCCCTCTTTATATCTAGATCATGAACCCATTTAGATCTTATCTTGGTATGTGGTGTTAGGTATGGGTCAAGCCCTAATTTTTTCCACACTAGTTTCCAATTTTCCCAGCAGTTTTTGCCGAATAGTGAGTATTTATCCCAAGAGCTGGGGTCTTTGGGTTTATGGAACACTAGATTAAGGTTATTGCCTAGATTGTCCTGATAACCTTAAAGTGCTTTTCAAACCTTAAAGAACTATATAAATGCTTGCAAATTATTATGAAAATGCTAGCATCTGATAAAATGCATTTCTGTTTTGAGATAAAGGGCTAAACCAGTGGTGTTTCCTTCCTGAAAATTCTTTCTGTAAAGCTCCTTTTTAGTACGTTTGATTGCCTGTGTATGTGTGTGGTGATAACTGTGACTTACAACACAGTTATATCTAAGAAAAATTAAATGACAATTGAATTAACTACTAGAGACTTGGGTGTCTAACATACAAATAACAGGATAAGTATAACCTTCTTTATTCTTTTATGGGGCTCACTTGAGATTTTTAGCAAAAATGATTTTAATCTGATTAACAAGTATTCCTTAGTTTACAAACCAGTAGAGTATAATCACTTGGCCCTGTGAGAGTATGTTCCCTTTCATGAAATTGCTTGAAATAAAAACTGAATTATCAGTAATCTGAAAATTAGAATTAGGATATATTTTGATTGAATTTGCTCCATACAATTCAAGAATAGTTCATTTTCATTAAATGCCAATACTCTCATTGATTTCCAATGACTACCAATAGTCACATATAATTTGTTAGGTGTTAATTTGGGTGCTGATGATAGACAATCAAATAAAATATTTTTTGCTCTCATGGGGTTTGTATTCTATTTGCCAAGACAACATGAACTCATATGAGTGTATTGATAATGGAGAGGAAAACTAACAAATGTTTGGGATAAATTAAGAAAAGCTTCATATAGAAGGTGGCATTTATACTGAGAAGAAAAAGGCAATCTACTCCTGAATCTTTGCTGAGAAAACCCCAGATGGGGTAATGAAGAGTCCGACATGATTGAAATGTCTGAACAACAGCATTTGCACTGGGTTTTAAAGGAAATGAAATATTCTAAGAAGCAGAGGTAAAGTGGGACTGCAGTCTAGTGAAATCTAGGAATGGGAGACATCTAGGTTGTTTAAATGTCAAGCAATGTTTTACTAGATTTTAAAGTCAAGAAGGAGTCACTCGCTGGAACCTATGTACACATATATAGACATGTATGTGTGGACATATATGTATATATGTATGTGCACACATTTAAATACATTCATATAAACACACATTTTGGTTTTCCTCCATTACATGTTAAAACAATTTTTAACACTAAAAAAAAGTTTTTCTTTTTAATGTTAAAAAAAAAAGTTTTGCTTTCTAGATTATGTCCTTTCCTCTTTTCCTCCCCCCCGAGACAGTAAGTAATCAGATATAGATTGGCAGGTTTCTTGTCCTTATTTCCTATTTCTTGAAGAGGACCAAAATGACATCATTTTGTTAGACTTCAGTTATAATGTGCCCAACTATAGTTGATCAGACCAATATGAGCTCGGAATACATGTGCAATCATGTAAGACATTTCCATATTAGTCATTTTGTACAAGAAAACTCCAAAGAAAAAGAATGAAAGAAAAAAGTGAAAAGTAGATTCAGTCTGTATGCAAACTATCATTTCTTTCTCTTGGATCATTGTATTTCTGAGAATAGCAAAGTCATTCATTGTTTTTCATCTTATGATATTGCTGTTACTGTGTACAGTTTTCTGGTTCTGTTCACTTTATTTTGCATCACTTCATAGAACTCTATTCAGATGTTTCTGAAATTACCCTGCTTGTGTTTGACCTGTTCTTTAGGGGGGAAATGCCATTAGGCCTGTAACTGTGTAATTTTGCATGAATAAAGTTAATTGACATTTTTAAAAATAATTCAATATTTAAAAGATTCATGATTTCATTGATGTGGAAATTGCTTCAACCAACATAAATTATGCCCCTCTCACATTAACTTGGAGATGGTTTTTGAGAGTTACCCTGGCTGGAAAATTTACCCTTCTATAGTTAACTGGCTGATGATACTATTCTAAAGGCTGGTTCTCAGATGACAGATATATATTCATTAGAGCTGTAGTTGTAGCCTCTTAGGATCTGCCCAATATTTTTAAATTTATTAACATAACCTCTGAAAACCCATCATCCTTCATATGATAATCAGGTATTAGAGAAAAAAATTTGTATTGTTGCTTTTAAAAATTCATATTTTTAAATAATAGGAAATATTTTTCTTATCAATAAAAAATTAATATGGCTCCTACCAAATGGATTTCTTATAATGTGGAGTTTGGATGTCCTTGTGCTAAACAGAGTAAAGAGACAAACCTTGCTTGAAGAATAACATAGGTAAATTTGGTTTTGGCACTTTATCATTTCCCACAAATCTAGCATTCTCATGATAGTTTAAAACATTGGAATTGAGTTTGAAATTGATTCCTAATAAAATTCTAGATTTAGTTTATTAAAAGAATCATTTGTAAGCACTTTGGAATAGAGGCAGTGATTAATAATGAGCTTTCATGGGTTCATTAAGAGTAAGTCATGTCAGGCTAACTTAATTTGCTTTTTTTAATAGTTATTAGATTAGTTGTTGAGGAGAATATTACTAGTTGCAAATGATTCTTCTCCCCCTCTCCAAACCTCCCCCCACTCCCTTCCCTACCTTTTGAAATTCTACTCCTTTGAAGGAAGTACTCAAAATACCATTTCAGTGAACCCTTTTCTGTTTCCTTACCCTTTTTCTTCTATTTGAAAGTATTCCCTCCTCTTAAATTTCTCACTCCAGTTCTGACTTTTTTGTATGGATGATTAAACTCTTGGAATTTAGGCAATGTTTCTTATCAATCAAGCCACAGATTTATTTTGCACCTACTATATGTCCAGTTCTGTGCTGATTTGTATGTCCTCTCATAGTTCAGCTTTTAGCATTGTATTCATTTAACAAATGTTTGTTCTGTTTTTGTTGTTTTGTATATATTTCTCCCCTCCATTTTAGATTGTGAGATTTATTTTATCTTTGTATATCCTGGCAGTGTGCTTTTGTGTGTTGTTTTTTAGTTATTCCCAGTTGTGTCTGACTGGAATGATTTGCCATTTCCTTCTCTAACTCGTTTTACAGATGAGGAACTGAGGCAAACAAGGTAAAGTGACTTGTCCAGGGTCCCATAATTGGTTAGTGTCTGAAGTCAGATTTGAACTCGGGAAAATGAGCCTTTCTGACTCCAGGCTGAACATTCTATCCACTGTGCTACCATAATAGGTGCTTATTAAATGTTTGTTGTAATAAATAAAACTTCCAGCTTTGTCCCTCCATCTTTCCGTCTTGTAAGCATGATGATGTTCCCAAGTTCTCAAGTGTTCACAGTTTATTGGGTAAATTAAAGTGGATGGATTAATGGAAATCCATTATTACTATATGATCTCTGAGATCTGGGAATAACACAACACTCAGTACTCTAATAAAGCAACAGTATAACTTTCCCAGATTTTCTTTCCAGAAATGTAGTAGAGCCCAACCTTAATGTTAAGTCCAAAGTCAAAAAATAGATTGGAATAATAGGCAAACAACAGTTAAAAAAAAAAAAAAAGAATTCCACTATCATAAGCTATTTTGTGTTTGGGATGCTAAAGACACAAATGCAGAAGAGAATGATTTCAAAGCTTCTATAAGCAATGCCTCAGATTATAACCCAATTTGCCCACAATTTCAACTAGAATTCCTGGAAGAGATGAAGTAAAAGTTTAAAAAAATGTTTTAATAGATGAAATGAAATCACTTGAGGAAAAAAAAAATTGGAAAAGAGAGATGTGGAAAAAAGAATTAGAGAGTTAATGACATCGTGCAAGAGGTACAAAACCTTGTCCAGCTAGCAAAGTCCCTGAAAATGAGAATAACCAAATACAAGTCAATTAACTCCATAAGACAACAAGAAATATTAAAGTATAAAAGGCTGAACAAAATAGACAAAAAGATAAGAGACCAAAAAAATAACTGATTTGTAAAAAAGATCAAGGAAAAAAATTAAGAAATATTGGACTGGGAATCTAGATATCCTATTTCAAGAATCTTTATTTAAAAATTTCTTGCAACCAGAGCACAAAAAGGAAATAGAATGTACTGGTCTTAAAAATAATAGCTGATCAAAATAATGTCAGAACCAGAAAACATGAAACATTTCTCTAAGAATTTGGGGATTAGAGAGAGGTGAGTAGTGATTGAGTTGAAAGTGAGGAGAAAGTAAGGTGATTAGATATGGTATTTATGCCCTAACACATGATCAATTTTCATATAAGTTCCATGAACCTCTGAGAAAAAAGTATACTCCCTTTTATCGCCATTCAATTTCCTCCAGAGATTTATCATACCTAACTTTTCTAACATGTTGTTTATCTCCCTAACTTCTTTCTTATTTATTTTGTGGTTTGATTTATTTAATTCTGAGAGAGCAAGGTTGAGATCCCCTACTAGTATAGTTTTACTGTCTATTTCTCCTTGCATTTGTTAGTTTCTCCTCTAGGACTTTGGATGCTATACCACTTGGTGCATATATGTTTAGTATTGATACCGCTTCATTGTCTATGGTACCTTTTAGTAAAATATAGTTTCCTTCCTTATCTCTTTTAATTAGATCTATTTTTGCTTTTTCTTGATCCGAGATAAGAATTGCTACCCCTGATTTTTTTTTTTTTGTTCACCTGAAGCATAAAAAATTCTGCTCCAGCCCTTTACCTTCACTCTGTATGTATCCCTATGTTTTAAATGTGTTTCTTGGAAACAACATACTGTAGGATTCTGGCTTTTAATCCAGTCTGCTATCCGCTTCTGTTTTTTGGGAGAGTTCATCCCATTCACATTCACAGTTAAAATAACTATATCTGTATTTTCTGCCATCTTATTTACCCAGCGTTATGATTTCTCTTCCCTTTCCCCTTTCTCCCTTCCCCCCTCCCCAGTATTTTGTTTTTGATGACCAAGGTGATTAGATATGGAAAAGGAGGGTTTATGCTTGGAAAAGGTTAACTTGTTGGTAAATTATACAGGAAAAATTTTTTTTCCCCATCATGGATTCCTTTGGCTGCCTAATGAAGTTTGCATATCTCTTCCCAGAATAATGTTTTTAAGTGTCTAAAATAAAATAGGGTTATAAAGGAAACCAATTATTTTGAAATAATTATCAAAGCATTAAAAAAACCTTAAGTTCATAGACCATAGGATAAGGAACCCCTACTCTTATTATTTTTTATTTTCCCCCACTTAATAATATTTTATTTTTTCCCAATTACCTATATAGTTTTCAACATTCATTTTTGTAAGATTTTGAGTTCTGAATTTTTTTCTCCCTCTCTACCTTTTTCCCCTTTCCCCAAGAAAGAGAACAATCTGATAAAGATTAACACGTGTACAATTATTTTAAATATATTTCCATATTAGCCATGTTGTAAAATAAAAATCAGAACTAAAGGGAAAAAAAACACAAGAAAGAAAAAAACAAAGTAAATACAGTATGCTTTGATCTGTATTTAGTCTCCATAGTTCTCTTTCTATATATGAATGGCATTTTCTATTTCAAGTCTATTGGAATTGTCTTGGATTATTATATTGCTGAGAAGAATTGTCTTGTTTCAGTTGATCATCACACAATGTTGCTGTTACTGTGTACAATGAGGAACCCCTACTTTGTCTTATTCTGTATCATATTTTCTCTCTCTCTCTCTTTTTTTTTTTTTTTGCTGAGGCAATTGGGGTGAAGTGACTTGCCCAGGGTCACACAGCTGTTACGTGTCTGAGACCAGATTTGAACTCAGGTCCTCCTGACTTCAGGGCTGGTGCTCTATCCACTGCGCCACCTAGCTGCCCCTGTATCATATTTTCTATGCCTCCTAGTAAATGACCAGGATTAGTATTCCAGTAATCATAAAGAGTGTGTGTGTGTGTGTGTGTGTGTGTGTAGCCAAAGAAGCACTTTTCTACATACTGGTTACTATGAGCAATTTCTTTAAAGGGAAAAGAAACTTTACATTCCATATTTAAATACGTGAATTGAATGGATTGGTTAACTCATTGATTTGAGTGTTCCCTCTAAAGTTGCAGATTGCCATAAGTATTTTTCTGCCTGTCTTCTGTAATGCTTCTCCATGTCCTGTCAGTAGTTTCCCAGAATAGGAGTTGGGGTATATCCAACATGCTTGATGCCTTCTCCTTTCTCCTGATACCTTTAGGATGTGAGTAGAGCACTCTGATCATAGATCTGTCATCCCTGCATCTCCACAAGTAACCAACCCATCTTTTCTTTGTCATATAATTATTCCATGGCATTGTTTATTCCTGATCTTTGGAGTTGCAGCCTATTTATACCACAGTCCTTTATGTTGCTTTTTGTGTGAGTATCATGTTTAGTTCTTCAAAAGTGGCAGCATTCCACATTTCTCTGCATATCTGCAAAATTGGTAAAAGAAATGGGTTAGCAGAAGTGCTTTTCAGTTTTACAAAAGAAATCCAGCCATTTTTCTCCTCTTGTACTCTGGCCCAGCTCATTGTCCATTGTATTTTCTATTCTCAATCTGTGTGTGTCTACACATACACACACACACACACACACATATACATATACACACACACCCATAAATATATATATATATAAAGAGAGCAATCTGATAAAGGTTACACATGTACAATAATTTTAAACATATTTCCACATTAGCCATGTTGTAAAAGAAAAATCAGAACTAAAGGAAAAAACCACAAGAAAGAAAAAAAAAAGTAAATACAGTATGCTTTGATCTGCATTTAATCTCCATAGATCTCTTTCCATATGTGCATATGTATATATGCATCTATATCTATATCTATCTATCTAGAGAATGAGTTGCAAAAACTCTATGAGATTTCTATCAAAATGCATTTTGAAATCTAGGCAATAGAAATTGTTCATCCATTTGGTTTTCTCTTTGCTTATGACTAGATTAAATTCATTTGAATGATTGCTGATCTCTTCAGGAAGTTTTGCTGTATCTTGGGGATTGGTATAATAATCAATACAGTGTTGGGAAGATTCACTACCACCTAGAGAACATTTCCCCCCCTTTCCTTTTCCCTTCATAACCTGGGGGATTTATGATCCATCTAGTCTGCTTAAGTACTCATATAGCTTAGATGATATTCCTTCCTTTGAGATGGATGATCACTAGACATCTGTCTAGCTACTAGACAGTACAGATTTCTGACACTATCATATAACCTACTGTTGAAACTTAAGGTCTTCTGAGCCTTGGCTATTTGCTTCTCTCCTATACCCTTGAGACTTAATAGGCTTTTCTATCTAATTGAGCTTTCATCTAGCTTTACTTTGTTTTCTGTGTTGTCTCCCTAATTAGAGTGAACTCCTTGAGAGGAGAGATTGCCTAGCCTTTTCTTTTTATGTAACACATGATGCTTGGCATAAAGCATGTGCTTAAAAATGTTTTTTCATTCATTCATTCTTTCATTTATTTGTTCATCCATCCATCCATTCATTCATTCATGTTATCCTCAAACAGGAACACCTGGAGATTCTCACACTCACAAGGAATTTCTCTTTGACCTGAACTTTGCACTGGAACTCCTCCAACAAAGTGGAAAATTCTTTTGGTAAGTATATCTTCTTGTTTTATGCCTGGTCTGATATTTATTGCAAGATGGTCATTAAATAATGTTATTTTTGTTGTTACATCTTCCAAGGAATCTTGAATGGTTTTATTATACAGATGGGAATCACTTTGTTATAAAATGAACGTTTTGTTTCACCAAGTTGAATTTTCTTTTTCATCCTCAAAAAACAAGTACAATGGGATATTATAGTCTCTATGTTTTCAGTCATTTATGAGAGGTAAAGGTGTGGTCCATTGTTAATCATCCTTTGTAAAAATCTACTAGTTTCCTTTTAGTTTCTTTAAAAGTGTTCTTAATTTGTGAATAACACACTTTTTTTTTAAGAGTTTATATTATTAGGCCTGTAGGCATATTAGAAATTGCTAATATTTTCTTGGTCATATTTTTGGAAGCAATAAGATCAGAAATTTTTCCCCATGTTTTTGGTATCTTCTTTTTTTTGATCGTATAAGTTGGTCTCTCAATGTCCTCATACTTGTATTGTGTCTTGTATGTCTGAATCCTTCTGTAAGTAGTTGATCCAATCCAGTTTCTTTGCCCATGCTTGTTCTGTTTAGTGCTGTTTCTCTGTTCTTTTCAGGCATTGGAAGGACCATGCAGTCTAAGCATAGTAATTTTACCATCATTGATGGAGAAAACAGTTTGTTGTAATAATTTTTTGTTGGTTTTTTTCCATTTTTCTTACGTTTATACTCCTATTTCTGTTTCCATCCTTTTTTGAATTTGTTTAGTTGAATATCTTGGTAAGCTTTCTTTAGAGTGCTTTTCCTCTCTGTTGTTTCTCTCTTTTATGAGACAACATTGCTCATAATCATCTGCCATCCTTTTTTTTTTTTTTAAAGATATGAGGGGTAAGCTCAGCTCATGGTAAAATGGGAGAGACGTGAATCATAATCTAGCACAGGAGACTGAGAAGGAGTGCTTAATTAGGTCAAAAAAAAAAACAAAAACTAAGGCACTAACTGTTGGGGAGACTAGGAAAGTCTTTCTGCAAGAGTTGAGATTTGAGCTGATTTATGAGCCAGGGAAAGAGAGACCGAAGGGAAGTGAGCATTTCAGGTCTTTGGGACAAATAGTGCAAAAGTGCAAAGATGGGAAGTAGAGTATGGTGTAGTATTATATGTAAAGAACAGCAAGAAGGTCAGTCTTGTTGTAAAGAAGTAAAAAAGAAGTAAAAAAAAGTAAAAACAATTGGAAAGATAAGAATAGGCTAGATTAGGAAGGAAGAACTTGAAGTTCCAAACACAGAAGTTTATTTTTGTGAAAAATAGGGAGCCTATGGAGTTTTTTGAGTAGAAGGCAAAATGATCATACCTATGCTTTTAAAAAATCACTTTGCATCAGCTTTTTCTGAGAGCATCCTGTTCATCTTTTTTATTGCACATTAATATTCTATCACAGTTACGTAGCATAATTTGCTCAGTCATTCCTCAATTGATGTGTATTATCCTAATTTCCAGCTCCCTGGAACCCTCAGAAAAGAACTGTTATGAATATTTCCATACATATAGGTCCTTTCCCCCCCCCTTTTTTTTTTAAATCTCTTTTTTGGATAGAGACTGAGTAGTGGACTGCTGGGTCAAAGAGTTTGCACTGTTTTATAACCTTTTGAGCATAGTTCCAAATTACTCTAAAGAATGGCAGAATCAGTTCACAACTCCATCAACAGTGCATTAATGTCTTATTTTCCCATATGCCCTCCAACATTTGTCATTCTCCTTGTCATTCTGTCATTTGTCATGTTCTCCAATCAGTAGCAATTTAGATTATCTGGTGATAGCTTAGATGGCTTTATCTGATTCGTATCTCTTGATCATTTATTAATTGGGAAATGGCTCCTATTTTTTGTAAATTTGACTCATTTCTCTATATATTTGAGAAATGTGCTTCAAAATTTTTTCACAGTTAATATTACTAAATCTATTTCCTTATATCCTGTTTCTCTCCATTTATTCTATTCTCTATCTTTTTACCTTGTCCCTCCTTAAAAAAATGCTTTGTGTCGTATCACCTCCTGCAATCTGCCCTCCCTTCTCTTACCACTAAAAAAAAATCTCTTCATCTTCTTCCCTTTTCTTATTTTCTTTCTCTCCTAGCTTCCACTAGAGTAAGATAGATTTCTGTGTCCAAATGTGTTTGCTCTTCCTTCTTTGAGCTACTTTTGATGAAAGATTCATTTATTTCCCACTTACCCTCCCTCATTTTTTCCTTCACTGTAAAAGCTTTTTCGTGCTGCTTTTATGTGAGATTTTATCCCCCTTTACATATCCCTTTCTCTTTCTCCCAAAACATTCTTCTTTATCACCCCTTAATTTTATTTTTTTAGATATCCCTTCATATTCAACTCACACTTGTGCCAAGAGAAGAGATAATTGAAAAAGCAAATTCCTGTAGTTTTATATGACTCCGTCAACACAGAGAACTTTTTCCAGTGGTTTGGTAGTATGGGAAATAGGAATAAAGGAGGATGGTAGTGATAGTGGCATAATCTAGACCATTAAGATTTTGAAAGCAAGGAATGAGAGAGTAAAAGATTTGAAGATCAAGGATAGTGACTGTAGGGATGTGGTCTACAAATAGCAGAGAGGGTTAGGGAGGCTGGAGACCTAGTCAGAAGGAACAATAATAATAATAATTATCATTTACATAGTGCTTACTAGGTGCCAGAGAGGAGATAAAGAGAGAATGGTAGGACTAGAGGTTGTAGTCAGAGTAATTTCAGGGTTCTCTATGATGGAGTTAGAATACTTGTGTGTGATGATAAGATCAAGGGTCTTATCATCTCTGTGTATGTCTGAGGTGAATTGAAAGTGCATCCTGGGATTTGAGCAGGTTGATGGAAATCTTATGTTGTTCAAAGGTTTATCAGTATATATGATGAAGTTCCCAAATATGAAGGCAGGAGTGGACCTGGATAGGAAGACTCTTAGGTAACTATCACCAAGGTCTGACTTAGAGGATTTATTTGGGGGGAGTGAATTTTAGAGGAAGAGAAGTTAATAAATTATGATAATGGCAGGAGGGTCTGGAAGGAGCAGTGAAAACCAGGAAGATGCTTCTTTTCCTGGCCTAATGTTTTTACATCCTATATTTAGGAGAGTGGCTTAGGGACACAATATTTTCAGGGGGTGTTTATGCTTGTGGCAGGATAACCAGTTTTTGTGTTGGGAAAAATAGAATTTAAGTTCAGTTCTTACAGCGGCAAATGTTAATTATGTAAATTATTTTTTGCACATATTTACTAAAAACATGAAAGTATTTATTGGTAGAACATCACAAACATTTTGAAGTGTGGAGAAATATGCTGATAGATTAACAAAGGAAGAAATAACTTCAAAAGGAAAAAGTGAATTGATAGTACCAGATTTGTCTTCTTATTGTCTTTGTAGTTTTTATACTTGTGTTTTTTGAAATCATATCATTTTAAATGTGTTAAGATTGAAAAATAGTTAAGAGGGGGATTTTCTGCTGAAGCCTTTCTAGGTCATGAAAAAGTGGGTCCATCTTGGGAAAATCACTTTAATTTTGTCCTTATGAATTAGCATCATTGATCATTTTATCTCTGTAAATTATTCTTTGATACCAGCACTATTTTCCTTGCCTTTTTCTACTAGAAATGAAATCTTCATTGAAATTGATATGAAAATGATATATCTGAAATCCTTTTCAATCAGTCTTTGAAATTTTCCTTTTACACACTGGTTTTTATTTTCCTCTTTGCATAAAGTTTTTTTTTTTTTTTAAGAAAAAATTTATTCTTTCTTGGTAAAAATCAGCCTCTCATCTTTCATGCAGATAAATAGATGTAATCTTGTGTCTTTTCTTTTATGTCTGAGCTGTTAAAATAGCATGTTTAGAAAACTTTGTTTATGATGAAATTCACCAGAGTCAGTAATATTGTGTTACTATGTGAAGAAAAATTCACCCTCTTTTGGAAATATTTCACAAGGAAGATAACATGTAAAATCTGAGAAGTAATTTTTTTCTATACTCTGAATTTTGATGTTTTTAGAATGCAATATACAGTTTTGGCCACCACACTTTTAAAACTCATGAGGAGATACCAGAAAAAGTATTTGGAGCACTGGAGCTGAATAGAACAGCAACAAAAGTGGTCAAATGGAAGACTTTTTATTTTTGAGGGAAAGTTTAAAGTAATTGGTGTTGGTGACTTTAGAGAAGGTAAAAGTAGAGATGCTTACAACCATATAAAAGGTTTTTATATGGGAGAATATATGATGATTTCTTTTTCATATTGATTGAAATAAAATAAAGTAGGCTTAGATTAAAATGGGAGAGACTCTTTTTGGATATTAGGAAACCATTCATTCAACAAACATTTCCACCATGTGCAAAGAAAGCATTGTGCTTCTTGATGGGGAAACAAAGATATGACACAGATTTTGTTGTTAAGAAGTTAAAGTTTAATAAGTTGAAAGACATATGCATGCCATTATACCAGTTAGATTGAAGTAAATTCAAGGAAAGGTCTAGACAAAGTGTTAGGAGAAAATTGAAGAGATCACTGGTACGGGAATCTTGTAGGCTTCTGACTCAGAAGGAATTTGATTGAAGATTAAAAAGTACTTGTTAGTGAGGTTGGGGGAAATCCATTCTTTGCATGAGATTGGTGTAATACAAGGCCTAAAGAATAATCCAATTTGATTAATATAAAATATACGAGGAGGGGAGAATATGAATGAATGAATGAATGAAAAACATTAAGTGCTCACTTTGTATAAAGTACCCTGCTGAGTGCTAGGGGGTACAAAATAGGGTAGAGTAGGGATACAAAGAGAAAAACGAGATAGTCCTTGATCTCAGAAGAGATTAGTCTGAGATTGGTAAAGAAAAGTAGCATGGAGCATATGAAATGTCAGAATCAAGAATTTATGCTTTATTCAGCAGGCAATAAGGAGTCATTGAAGATTTTTTATTAGAGGAATGATATGATCTGAGAAGTATATTAGAGCACACTTCTTAAATCTGAATTTTACAAGTGGCCTATAAAAAGTGGCCAGTGAAAATATAATTGGGAAATGTTTAACAATAAAATACAATACAGCATATGTAATGCTTATTGACTTAAAAATTTTAAGTCAATATGCAATCTCAGGGATCCATTTCTATTGGAGTTTGTTATTAGTGCTTTAAAGTACTTAAATACTGGTAATGAGAAGTGAAAGATTTAGCAGTTATGGTTCTGTTGAATATGTCTTAGTGGGGTAATTAAAACCATATAGACATTTAGAAATACTGATCTATCATGCTGGATGAACTTAGATTTGGAGATATAAATTTGGGAGTGTTCTTCACAGAAATAAATTATTATTGAAACTGTGTGAATGGAGTGAAATAATTAGACACTGGTGACAAAATGTTAGACAGTTATGGATTATTATATTTTCTACTTCTTTATAAAAAATTATAATTTTCTTGGATGGCCTAACATGAAGCCTGTTTAATTATTCCATAGTCATTGGACATCTACTTGGTTTCTAGTTCTTTGCCACAGTTCACACTGCTGCTTTTCTTTTTGTCATTGGTCTTGTTGCTATGTATGGCTAGCAGTAAAATCTCTGGGTCAGAAAGTATGAAAATATACTTTATGTAGTTATAAAATGCTTTATAGTATGATTGGACCAATTTATAGCTCCACTAACAATGCATTAATATGCCTCTCTTTCTACAACTTCTCCAACATTGAATATTCTCCTTTTTGCCAATTTTCTGTGTTGTAAGATGAAACTTGAAGCTTTTTTAAATTTGAAATTTTCTAATTATTGGTGATTCTGGATCATTATATAGTTAATAGTTTACAGTTTTTCTCTTGAGAACTGTTCTTATCCTTTGACTATTTTTCTAATGGCGATTGACTTATGTTCCAATTAGTATTTGTAAATCTTCTATTTTAGATTCTTTTTTTTTTTAGATTTTAGATTCTAATAAGAGATATTTAATGCAAAGATTTTCCTCAGTTGACTTTCCAGTCTTGTCCTGCATAATGTCACTTTGCTTTGTGTAAACAGTTTAAAATTTCACATAATAAAAATAGTCTGTTATATTTTGTAATTTGTTCTGTCTTTTGATTGGTTTAATTTACTCTTAACTGTGAAAGGGACATAATCTGTTTTTCTTCTAATGGTATAATTTTAATATTCAGGCCTTTAAAAAATTATTCTAGAGGGTGGTGTAGATTGTTGACCTAAACCTAATTTTTGTCAGGTTATTTTTCACTTTCCTTATTGGTTTTTGTCACTTAGGGCCAGGCAAATTGTTTTCAGGCTTATTGAACATCAGTGAGTTATTGAATTCAATGATTTCTTATTCTTTCTGATTTAGTCTGTTCTGCCTTTGTTTTATGTTTATATTTTGTAACCATACCAAATGGTTTATATTATGATTTGTGGTCTAGAAGTTTCATTTTCCTTTATTATTATCTTTATTTAGTATTTTCTTAATTTTCTAGATCTTTTGTTTTTAAAAATGAATTATTTGTTATTTTTGTGTAACTCTACAAAGTATCCCTTTGGCAGTTTGGGATAACACTAAATATGTAAATTTATTTTGCTAGTATTGCTAGCTATAACAGTGAATATTTCTGTCATTATTTACATTTGTTATTTCTATAAGGAGTATTTTATAGGACTGAAAATGCTTTGGTAGTTGGACTCTCAGATTTTGTAGTTATTTTGAATTGGATTTTTCTTTCTACTTCTTTCTCATATATATATGTATATATTCACACATACACATATGTATTTTATTGCTATGTAGAATGTTGTGATTTTTTTTCTTTTTAGGATTATTTTATAGCCAGAAACTGTACTGAAGCTATTGTCTGTTAGCTTCCTTGTAGTTTGCTTAAGCTATTCTTAATAAAGTATCACATTATCAATAAATATATAGTGTTATCTGTTTGCCTTTCTTTGCCTTTTAATTTCTTTTGTATTATAGTTATTGGTAAAATTTCTAGAACCAGATCAAGTAATACTGGGCAAAACGAACAAAACACCAACCAGATTTCCTAGGGCTTCCCATTAAGCATATTTCATACTAGTACCAAGTGACAACATTCCTCTTCTGCCTAACTGGAAATCATGTGTTTACCTCTGAGGTCAGCAAATTTTCCTCCAGTAAGGTAGCAAATCTGTCAGTCATCAACATTTCACTCAAGTGAATATGGCTAATGCTACAGTCTCTGGTTTGGGGAAAGCAGGAGTTTTGCCTCCATTGTAACTCAAGGACAGACTAGAGGTTGATGTCTCATGTAAGTTTCTCGTTTTAGCTATAGGTGTTACTTGGTAATACTAAAATTCTTATTGGTGGTCAGTGACCTTATTGGTTTTTTACTTAATTTAATTGGTATGTGATGATATAAACTGAAGAAAATTGTTTATCACATTTTATTAGTAGTCTGTTCTTTTTGGGGGGCCCATATGTTTATGAGTTGTGTCTGAACACAAATAATGTTTATCAACTACTACACATATTTCTTTTTTTTTTTCAGAAAAATAAACCTTTTAATAGAAGAAATAACTCTTTATGCATCTAGACAATTGTTTACTATCATTGTATGCAACATGTCTCATGCTCCATTTTTTTCTCTTTCATTAGTATTCATCACTTTATACTTTGAAAATTGTAATACTATGTTGGTGGGTTTACCTACCAAAAGTCTCTTATCACTATAATTCATCCTTTGTTCATCTGATAAAGTGATTTTCCCAAATTACAGGTCAGACAATTCCACCCTCCACTCTTCCCACTCAATCAACTAAGTAGCTCTCTCTTACTTTCAGGTTCAAACCTAAAATTTGTGTTTTGGCATTCAAAATCCTTCATAACATCTACCTCCATTATTTCCCCTATCAGCTTAAACCTTATAATTCCTTCTATCTGAAACATATTTCTTTTAATATTGGAAAAAAAGTTAGGAAAAACAAACACTAAAATACTTCATTATAAAAGGGTGTTCCAGTGCAAATGGAGTCAGTTATGTCAAGATAATTATATATTACCCTCTGGCTGCTGGCTATTCTTGAAGCCATCTAGGATGGCCTATAATTAATATTATAATTATGATGAATATATTCAAATAGCAATTCCAAACATATGGTATTTATATTGCTAAGGGTTAGAACACGTGGTAAGACCAACATCAATACCATACTTAATGTTAACACATTATTAAGTATGTTTTTAATAATGTATCTTTCCAGTTCTTTGTGGTCTTTCATGACAAGACCTCTGCAGACCATACTAAATACCAGTATTGCATGGTTTAAAAATTTTTCTTCTTTCTTTCCATTTTTGTCCATATTCAGCAATCTTTTGCCTATTGTTATTGATCATGTAAATCCTAATATGTGTACCTTTTTGCAAAGTTTGACTAAATTCTTAATTGTCTCTACTACTTCATTAATCCCTAAGAGGAGAAGAGGGAGAATTGTGCGTGAGACCTATATAAAGAACCAGAGAAGGAAACTAAGAAGGTGTGATCATATAGCTAGTAGGGAATTGTGAGAAGAAGTTGTCATGGAAATCGGAAAGGGGAGAAAGTGTCTAAAAGGAGAAGGTTGTCAACAGTGTAAGATTATAGAAAGGTCAAGAAAGATGAGAGTTCAGAAAATAATAGCTAATTTTATATAATAATTTAAGATGTATAAAATGCTTTACATTTATCATCTTGTGAATTATGTATTAGGATAAATTATCATTTTATCCTTATTGGGTAATAGAAGTGCTTTTATTATCTCCATTTTACAAATGAAGGAACTGAAGCCAAAAGAGGCTAAATGACTTGCCCACATTTGCAGTGACAAATGAAAGGTATTCTACTGTTCTGGGTAACTGTCCCTTTGTCTGTAAAATTTAGATGAATCTATGTTCTTGTCATCTGTGATCCTTTAATGCATTATTCATGTAAAGCAGGAGTTCTTAATCTTTTGTCTCTTGAACACTAATGTGAATCGGGTGAGCCCTTTGATGGAAAACTCAGACTGCTTATTTCATCTCTATGTCATCTCAATTAGAATGTAAGCACCTTGAGGGGAAGGAATTTCTTTTTTACTTATTACTTGTATTCCAATTCTTAGCCTTAACTTAGAGAGGTGATGCCATGACTTGCAAAGAGTTGGATTTAATGTGAGGACAGGCTCTGCAAAGTCAGCAGCCTCATTTCTGCTCCAAAGACATGAGTGCAGTGGCAAGATATATATATATATATATATATATATATATATATATATATATATATACCAGCATGACTGGAGATGACCCTGGATGCATCAAGAGACCTTGGTCTTTTTTGGATTTAAGGCATGGTCCTTAACAAAGATATCTAATTGGTAAGCCCCAAAGTATCTTAGGAAGTTTCAGCAATCTAAAAACAAAATTTTAATTCTTTGGACAGAGTACCCACAAGTAAGTGTATAATACCTTATGAAGAAAGAAAAAAGAAAGAAAGAAAAATACACATACATATGTTTATTTTAAATAGTATTTTATTTTTTCAAGTATTTGTTAAGATGGTTTTCAGCATTTATTTTTCTAAAACTTTGTGTTCTAAATTTTTCTCCCTCCTTCCTTTTCCTTCCCCCTCCCCAAGGTAGAGGGCAATCTGATATAGTTAAATATGTGCAATGCTTGTAAGCATTTCCGTATTTGTCATGTTATGCAAGAAAAATCAGACCAAAAGAGGAAAAATGAGAAAGAAAAAACCAAACACATAAAAAGGTGAAAATTCTATTCTTCAGTCTGTATTCAGTCTCCACAATTTTCTCTCTAGGTGTGATTGGCATATCCATCCTAAGTATATTGAAATTGATATTGTGTACAGTGTTCTTCTGGTTCTTCTTACTTCACTCAGCATCAGTTCATGTATGTCTTTCCAGGCTTTCCTGAAATCTGCTTGCTCATCATTTCTTATAGAAAAATAATATTCCAAAATTTATGTCCAAAGAAGACCTGGAACTCCTAATTGAACACCAGATGGATAATTTTGATTATCTTAAGTTAAAAAGTTTCTGTACAAACAAAACAAATGCAGACAAGATTAGGAGGGAAGCATCAAATTGGGAAATCATCTTTACATTTAATGGTTCTGATAAAGGCCTCATTTCTAAAATTTATAGAGAATTGTCTCATATATATAAGAATTCAAGCCACTCTTCAATAGATAAGTGGTCAAGGGATATGAACAGACAATTTTCAGATGATGAAATTAAAACCATCTCTAGTCATATGAAAAATTGCTCCAAATCACTATTGATCAGAGAAATGCAAATTAAGACAACTCTGAGATACCACTACACACCTGTCAGATTGGCTAAAATGACAGGAAAAGATAACAATGAATGTTGGAGGGGATGTGGGAAAACTGGGACACTAATACATTGTTGGTGGAACTGTGAACGGATCCAACCATTCTGGAGAGCAATTTGGAGCTATGCTCAAAAAGTTGTCAAACTGTGCATACCCTTTGACCCAGCAGTGTTTCTACTGGGCCTATATCCCAAAGAGATCTTAGAGGAGGGAAAGGACCCCACATGTGCAAGAATGTTTGTGGCGGCCCTTTTTGTGGTGGCTAGAAACTGGAAACTGAAGGGATGCCCATCAATTGGAGAGTGGCTGAATAAATTATGGTATATGAATGTTATGGAATATTATTGCTCTGTAAGAAATGACCAGCAGGACGATTTCAGAGATGCCTGGAGAGACTTGCATGAACTGATGCTGAGTGAAACGAGCAGAACCAGGAGATCATCATACACAGCAACAACAGTATTACAAGATGATCAATTCTGATGGACATGGCTCTCTGCAACAAAGAATTGTCTCAAACCAGTTCCAATTGTTCACTGAAGAAAACCATATACACCCAGAGAGAGGGAAATAAAATATGGACCACAACATAACATTCTCATGATCTCTATTGACATTTGTTTGCATTGTGTTGCCTTTCTCTGATTATTTTTTTTTTTCTTGTAGATAGGATTTTTCTTGCATAACTTCTCAAGCATTTCAACATTATTAGCATGTAGTGGACTTCCTGCCATCTAGGGGAGGGGAGGGGAGGGGACTGGGGGTAAAATTTGTAATGGAAAGCTTTGTAAAGATCAATGTTGGGGAACTACCCATACATATGTTATACAAATAAAAAGCTTTAATAAAAAAAATGAAAAAAAAATAATATTCCATTACCTTCATGTACTGTGACTCACTCAGCCATTCTCCACAAGCTATATTGAAGAAAAAACAGATTTCGGCTAGAGGTTAATGAAATAAAAGATATAATTTTTTCCCTTATCAATTTCATTAACCTTGTTAAGATCATTAACAATAAAACTGAGAAGCAACCTCCAAAGCATTAAAAGTTAAGAGACATGCTAATTAAAACAAACTTTGAAATTTCATCTTAACACTAGTAAAATTGTCAAGGGGGATAGGTTAAAAGGGATCTGTGAATGAGATCAACTTTCACCAAAAGCAATTCACAATTGCTTTGTTATATTAGTACCTATGTCCTTGGAAATTTTTGAAGTGCATTGAGGTGAAAGTCATACATTTAATAATAGAATTCTGAGGCCAAATTTAACTCAGTTCTTCCTGACTACCAGAAATTATAAAACAGAAAATAAAAGTTCTGGAAGAGTGATAGGTAACAAGACATACACTAACATGCTATTGATGAAACTTAGGATTGTTTTAGCAATTCTGGAAAACTTTGGAGTTATATAAAAAAAGTTATTCAATTCTTCATAGGATAATCTGATCATACATGTAGAGGCAAAGAGAATCTTAAAAAGTGATCTGGCTCAGTGGTGTCAGACTCAAATAGAAAGGGGAACCATTAAATTGTACATATGAATTCCTATGGGCTCTACATTGATTTAGAAAACCGCGTATTAATTTTGTCTGTTTTATTGCATTTATATATTTTTTTTGTTAAATATTTTCTGATTTCATTTTATTCTTGATCAGGCTACACTAGGAATATGGGTGACCACATGTAGGTGCATGTTTGACATTTCTGATCTGGTTCCACTTTTTTCATTTTACAAATGAATTTGAAGCTAAGTTCTCTTATTTCAAATGCAGAACATTTCCTACTGTATTACATATCCTTTGACTCACTGATTCTACTATTGGGCATGTATCCAGAGGAGGTGTACTTTGTGAGCTCCATGGACCATCCAATCTTCTGCCATCCCCTTTTCCTTTTCCCTTCAGTTTTTCCCAGCATCAGGTTCTTTCAGTAATTCCTGTCTTCTCATTATGTAGCCAAAGAATTTAAGCTTCAGCTTCAGTGTTTGACCTTTAGCAATGAGTAATATTTCTTTTAAGTATTGACTGATATGCTCTCCTTGTTGTCCAAGAGATTTCCGGAAGTCTTTTCCAGCATCATAATTCAAAACATTTTGTCCATTGTGTGGTACTCAGCTTTCTTTATAGTCTAACTTCCAGTCATACATTGCTACTGGAAAAGACATAGTTTTGACTGAACAAAACTTTATCAGCAAGGTGGTATCTCTGCCATTTAGTATATTGTCCAGATTTGCCATTGCTTTCCTTCCAAGAAGCAAGTGTCTTTTAATAATGTAGTTGTAATTACATCTACAATGATCTTTGAGTCCTAGAATGTAAGTTGCTTCCATTTCTTCTTCTTTTATTTGCCCGGAAGTGATGGAACCAGTTACCAAAATCTTAATATTTTTGATATTAAGCTTCAGATCAGTTTTCATTCTCTTTTCTTCTACCTTCATTAAGAGACTTCTTGTTTCTTTACTTTCTATGATCAGAGTGGTATCATCTCTGTATCTGGGATTATTGATGTTTCTCTTAGCATCCTTAATTCTGGCTTTTGATTTCTACAGCTTAGCACTTCATGTGATATACTTTGCTTTTATATCAAATAAGGGGACAGTATATAGCTCGCCACATGGTACTTTTTTTCCACTCCTAAACCAGTCAGTTTGATTCTCACCTAATGATTCTTGACCTGTTTGCAAGTTCCTCAAGAGACAAGTAAGGTGATCTGGTACTACCATCTCTTTGATAACTTGCCATATTTTGTTGTGATCCACCTTGTCAAAGGCTTTTATATAGTTAGTGAAGGAGTATTTTTTCTTCAGGCACTCCCTTGCTTGCTTCATAATCCAACAAATGTTGGCAATTTGGTTTCTAGTTTCTTTGCCTCTTTGAAAATCAGTCAGCTCTTCTGATAATTCTTGCTTCACATATTGCCAAAGCCTAGCTTACAGGATCTTAAAACATAACCATGCTGGTGTATGAAATGGGTGCAACTGTGGGATAATTTGAACATTTCTTGTCATTGTCCTTCTTTAGAATTGGCATGTAAACCAATTTTTCCAATATAATGGTCACTGTTGAGGTTTCCTTGTTTGCATGTTGGGTGCAACACTTTAATAGTATCATCTTTTGAGAATTTTAAATAGCTCAGCTGCAGTTCTATCACCTCTACTAATCTTGTTAGCAGTGCTTCCTAAGGCCTACTTGATTTCGTTCTCCCGTATATCTGGCTCTACATCAGTAACTATACCATCTTGATTATTGGGGATGTTGAGATCTTTCTTGTGTAGTTCTTTTGTGTATTCTAGCCAGCTCCTCTTAATCTCTTCTACTTTTGTTAAGTCCCTATCACGTTTATCTTTTATCATGCCCAATTTTGCATGAAATGTTCCCTTGATATCTCTAATTTTCCTGAAGAGACCTCTTGTCTTTCCCATTCTATTTTTTTTTTATTTCTTTGCACTACCTTCTTATCTTTCCTTGTTATTATTTGTTTTTCTGCTTTCTGTTGGGCATATCTTTCCCATTCTCCTTTTTCTTTTGTTTTCCTGACAAAACATTTTGCACTTTAGTGAATTAGAAAAATAAAGAATTCAGAGAGGTACTGGAATAGCTGTAGGAATTAATGCTACATATGAAAATCAGAATGATGAGAATAGTATATAAAATGGTTGCAATAACATAAATGAAAATGGCACTAAATATACAGTAACTCAGATGAAATATAGTGGTCATTATTGGTACCAGAACACAAATGATGAAGCATATCTCCCCCTCAGGACAGAGAGCAGGGGAGATCTAGAAGCTGAATATTATTTTATGAGCTCTCAGTGGGGATTGACAAGAATTTCTGGTCTGTCAGTTTTGCTTACCTCTTTTTCTTTTTATAATGCTGTTAGGATCACAATAGTGACCATAGTAGTGGTAAATAACTTTTATATGAATTAACCAGAATGGAAATATAATGTCAGTACAGAAAATGGAAAGTAAAAGAATGAGATACTAAGTACTGGGTCTTAAAAAACAAGAAATCTAACCGTGTAAGTCACTTAACACTAATTGCCTCAAAAAAAAAAAGAAAGAAAAGAAAAGAAAAGAAAAAAATCCTTACAAAAAACCAAGAAATCTTAGAAGAAAACAGTACATTTTTGAAAATCTTAGTATTTAAGTAGCTAATTGACAACTGATATTATTACATTGTTTAAAAAACAAAAAAAACAAAAAAACAACACATGGACTGTTTGAGAGATACTTTTATTTCCCAATTGCTATTACCTTCCTTCTGGACTGTGAGTTGGGTCTTCTCATTATTATTTTTACTATTAATGTGATCCCATCCCCATTCATCATTGTACTGGAAGACATATGATTGCATTACTGCTTGTCACCTCTATTATTTTAATTAGCCTCTCACTTTGTATTTGGTTATCACAGTATTGATTCCTTATTGTCATCATACATATGCTATGAACATAGCAAAGTTGAATGGTACATTCTTGTCTATTCTTTGAACTCTTTCTAATCTGTGTGGGAAATTTCACTAAACAAGCAACCTGGGACGTATTTCAACCTTACTTAGCTCTTCCCTACATCCAGTGGTTATCGCATTTTATTTCTTTCCCAGTAACTTAGTTTTTTTCTTTTCAATCCCACAGTTTAATCTGTGATTCAGACTCAAATTTTTATTTGAAGTGCAGCTAACCCTTAGTATTTCATTAGTTGCTACTGTCTACTTATCTTCTATGTTGATATTCTTTTTCCATTTTGATTAACTCATAATCTAATTTATATTTGCTATTAATAATATAATCCTAAAACATCAATCTGTAATATTTTTGATGAAAAGAATGAAGCATAATACTACTGAATTCAGTTAGCCCTTTAAATTTAGACAGCCCATCTACTTCTGCCTTCCCTCCCACCTCTTTCAAGTTCTTGGCTGATTCCTTCCTTTATTGGCTTGTATACTAAAGTAGAGGTCAGCACTTGAGCGTGAGAAAAGGGAGTTTATTGAATTGCAGAAGAGTGAGCAAGCTTGTCTTGATGAATTTCTTTTGAAATCAGCCATACAAGATGTGTAATGCTATTTTGAATTGGCACTTTGAATATGGTAAGTTTAAAAATAACTACAATCTGTAAATTTTTTAGTAAGTTGCTTTTTCATATGATAGCCACTGTTCATATTGAACATTAATCTATAATTTCATTTTAAATAGTCTGGTTGCATTAGTTGCTTAAATTATCAAAGGAATAATGCTATACATCACTTGGCACACACTTTTCTTCTTATTCCTATAATAAATATTGGTCTTTCTAATGGCATTTACTGTGTGCTGAAATGCTATTTAGAAGTTCATTTTGTCAGTGATAAATTATATAAAAACTATATTCTGTTAAATGTAATAGTGTCTTTATCCAGAAAATATTTATATAGCTACATTCTTAATCTTGTATTTTTCTGTATAGTGTTGTATTGTCTATAGAAAATTAAAAACAGTATTTTATTTTTATACCTACAAAGAAATATTTCTTATATTTTATTGCTATATGCTTTCACTTTTATGATTCTTCAGTAAGAAAATTTCAGGTTTTGTTCACTTGTCACTTGCAGTTGTAAGTCAATAGTGAATTTATGTTTGGGGGATGAATCAGTCTATTTAATGTCTTTTTCCCCTCTTGATTGAGAGTATCTATTTACTGCATAGTATTAAGACCTCTCTGCTTTTGTTATGAACTGGTATAAGAGATGGATATAGTCAAGATTTTTTTTTTGCCCTTTCTTGCATAGTTAAGCGTGCATATATACTTGTTCCTAAGTTCCTTAAGGGTAAGGAAGGTATTGTATTTATTCTTTATATATTTGTAGCATGTAATGTTCCATTATAAGTGTTTAGTAAATATTTTCTGACTGTGTTGATTAAGGATTAGTTTCTAGTGTATTTTTCTACGTCTTAAAGTAAATCTTTTTTTTTTTTTTGTCTTTAAATGTAGTAATGAACAATTCAGGTACACTTAAAGGATAAAAATGAAAAGACCCAGAATGCTAACTCTGGATTATCATAAACTATCCATGCAAGTTCTGGCAAATCCTACCAAACAAGGAAAATCATTGTGTATGGACAGTGAACTTTGAAATCACACAATCACATAGTAGAGAAACCATCTTGTTCAGTATGTAGCTGTCCCATATTTCCTTCTTCGATGCTGCCAAGAAGTGGTCATCCAGCCTTCACTTGAAAAATTTTTTGAGAACAAATTGTCCAGTTGGGTTCCAGTAGTCAGTTTTTACCAGTGGAGAATAGGGTAGATACAGTAATATAACTGAAAAAGATCTAAGGGTTTTAATAGAGTACAGGCAGAGTAAGGAATCAACAATGTCTAATGGTAACTAAAAAAGCTAATTTAGTCTTAGGTTTTGTTAAGAAAACAATTACCAGAGAAGTACTTGTTATTGAGTCATTTCAGTCATGACCCCAGTTAGGTTTTTGTGGCAAAGATACTGGAGGAGTTTGCCATTTCCTTTTCCAGCTCATTCCAGATGAGGAAACTGAGGCAAACAGTGAAGTAATTTGCCCAGAGTCACACAGCAAGTTAAGTGCCCAAGGCTGAATCTGAACTCAGGTCTTTATGACTCCAGAGCTGGTGCTTTATCCTCCATGCCACCTATATTCCTAGAGAGGTGCTGGGCATGTTTTATAATCTTTTCTGCCCAGACCATTTCTAGAGTTTTAGGCACCACATTTTAGTCTTGTTTTCATTTGTAGCAAGAATTTCAAGATGGATGTGTGATTCAGTTTCCCCAATGGTAAAAATGATATATAGGATCAATATGAGGAACTGAGGATGACACCAAAGTTTTGAGTCTGAGTGACTTTCAACAGTAATAGGAAAGTTGGGAAGATTTGGGGGCAGAAAAAAATTAGTTTTGTTTTGAAAAATCTTGAAATTGAGATGTCTATAGGACACTGAGAAATCCAAAAGACAATTGATTATGTGAGACTGGAGATTAGGAGAGACTAGAATTGGATAAATAGATCTGATATTCATCTGCATCGGGGTCATTCTAGGGATCCAGGTTTCAGTGAAAGCCAGAAGATGAAAGAAGTAGGAAAGGAAAAGATTTAAGATGAAAATAAGTTTGTTAACTATGGAAATAGTCTTTTCAGAGATCACAATTGAAAGGGGTAGGTTTGGATTTGTGGGAGATATATATATATATATATAATATACATATATATATGTACTATGTGTATATACATATAAAGATACACATATAGACATTTATAAAAATAACTATTGTCTTTGCAAAAGACAACATTATATATTAAAGTTGAAAATCCTGCCTTCTATTGAAGATTTTATGGTAATATAAATGAAGGATAATTGCCATGTACCTAGTACTTAAAAGTCTTAATATTTATGCATAGTTTAATTGAAACATTCCTTTTCTGATCTTGCTTGTCTTCTTGATGTGATATACCACTTTTTGCATACAAATCATCTTTGATAATATTCTGCAGTATACTTAGTCACCTTTTTATAGTTTTTTTTTGTTTTGATTCTTCTAAGATCTTGATTTTTAATTTTTAATTGAAATATTATAGAATAAATAGAAGAATATTGTTTGAAAAAAGAGAGGAGCTCTTGTAATAGTGAGTATCTTTTTTCCACCATGTGATCAAGTCATCTCTTTTTTTCTATTTTTGTTCTGGGTCCTCAGTGTCTCTGCAATGATTTTTTGCACATATGTTTTTATATATATATATATATGTGTGTGTGTGTGTGTGTGTGTGTATATATATATATGTTATAGATGTTAAATTGAACAAAAAATTTGTCTGCTGGTATAGATATAGATAGGCTCCTCCCTGGAAATTCTCTACATGGTTGAAATCACATGCTTACTTTAAAAAAGTGTGTATATGTGTTTGTGAAAGTATATAGATGGGTGTGCCTATATACATATATGTATATAGTTTGATAGTATGGCATAGTTTATATCTGGTCTTGAGATAGTAGGGCCAGGTTCAGGTATCGCTTTTGATGTGTAAGAACTTGTGTGCCCATGGCCAGAATACCCTTGCAACTATAAGCTGCAGAATAATTGCCAACCTATTGGTAGAGGGAGTTTCCCAAGTAGGAGTCCTCTAACCAAAAAAAAAAAAAATCATAATTCTGTACAAAAAAATATAGTCAAAGACTGGATTCAGTGTTTTCCCTAGTTACATGCTGTATTCTGGTAAATATGTTTTTCTTCTATTTTGTTTATTGTGTGAATAAGTAGACAAAGTTTTAGTGACTGGTTTTCGTTGAGCAGGCTTTTTGGTGTTTTGAGTGAAAGTAGTATACAGTCAGCTTTGAAAAAGTGTGTGTGGAGAAATTTGCAACATTTCCCTTTTTCATGATATTATAATTTTACTAATAAATGATTTGATAACATAACATAAATGATATATGTTAAGCATTCTATTAGAGATTGTCAGTGATTTCTGGTTTCAACATATTGTTTCCTAACTTCCATGGCATGACTATCATGAAAAATACCTGAAAATATTTTCCATTTTCCCACACATATTCAGCTGACAGTTTATAAAATATCACAAAGCAATCCTTTTGTAGTACTTAATATTCATTGAGACAGTCAAAATCAAATAAATATTTGAGCAAGAAATATCCTCAATTCAGTATATTATAGGTGTGTAACTTTACATGTTATCCTACTTCTCTCACTTAGAAAATAGAATATAAAATCTAAATTTTCTTCAGTGAACAATTGTTACATAGAAGGTTATTCAATTGTTTCTTAACCTATGTATTACTGGAAAGTTAGAAATATTACCCCTCTTATTCAAGCTTTAAGAAGGAGTTTTGAAGCCAGACTTATTCATTTTCATTGTAAAAGACAAAATCTATTAGCACTAATACTAAAACAGACAGAGGTTAGGCTATTCTGAGTGTACACAGAATAGGTTTTTACCCTCTTTTACTCTGTACACTAATTGTTCTTAAGTGGTAAAATGAATTTCAATAGTACAGTCTGTTGCATAGTTATTTACTAGTTCTTATCCATCAATAAATCCTAAATTTTTCAGTGTCTTAAAAAAAAAATATGGCCATGACTTACTTATTGGAAGTAAGCCAGTTCTGTTTTTTCTCTGTAATGTGGCTGTGATGACTGGAGATTTCATCTGTAAAAAAGTTATTTTATACCTTGGAGTTTCTTGGCAGTTTGGGCTTTTCATTTGGAATACTTGGAAGTTCTCTATTTTATTGAAAATCCATCATGCCTAGTAATGGTATTGTTAGGTCAAAGGATATGCATGATTTTATAGCCCTTTGGACTACATCTTGTGATCACTTATCAGTTGGGGAATGGATCTTATTTTTATGAATTTGACTCAGTTCCCTCTGTGTTTAAGAAATGAGGTCTTCATCAAAGAAACTTGCTTAAAAATTCTTTTCACAATTACTCTTGCTAACTATATTCCTTCCTTCTCCATTTATTTTACTTTTTCTCTCCTTTCACCCTGTCCCTCCTCTAGTGTTTTGCTTCTGATTACCCCCTCTCCCAATATGCCCTGCTTTCTATAACCCTCCTTCCTTCTTGTATCCCCTTCTCTTACTACTTTCCTCCAGTGAAAGATAGATTTCTATTCCCAGTTGAGTATAGAGCCAATTTTGATGAAAGTAAACTTTCAATCATTTTCCTTTCTCCTCTCTCTTTCCTTCAACTATAAGTTTTTTCTTGCTTCTTTTATGACATAATTTATGCCATTTCATCTCACTTTTTCTCTTCTCCTCAGTACATTTCTCTCACCTTCTATTTTTACTTTTTTTTTTTTTAGCTATTGTCCCTTATCATTCAACTCATGCCTGTGTCCTCTGTCTATGTATACTCCTTCTAACTGCCCTAATTATTGAAAAAGTTGCAAGTATCATCCTCCCATGTAGGAATGTAAACAGAGTAATTATTTATTATTAAGATCTTTATGAATTCCCTTTCCTAATTATTTCCTTATATACTGATCCTCTATTTGAAAATCCAATTTTCTATTCATCTGTGGTCTTTTCATCATGAATACTTGACATAGAATTTCATTGTATGTTCACCTTTTCCCCCGAAGGATTATACTTAGTTTTGCTGGATAGGTGATTCTTGATTGTAATCCTAGCTCCTTTATTTTCTAGAACATCATATTCTAAGCCCTCCAATAATATAGAAGCAGCTAAATTTTCATGTTATCTTAACTGTGGCTCCACCATACTTGAATTCTTTCTTTCTGGATGCTTGCAGTATTTTCTCTTTGACCTGGTAGTTCTGAAATTTGGTTATGATAGTCCTGAGAATTTTTATGCTGAGATCTCTTTGACGGAGGTTGATCATGTCTTTTTTTTTT
>JAJPUD010001224.1:269492-286031 GCA_023553655.1 Myrmecobius fasciatus
CAGCTAGGGAATGTTAAGTGTCTGAGACCAAATTTGAACTCGGGTCCTCCTGACTTCAGGGCTGGTGCTCTATCCACTGCGCCACCTAGCTGCCCCTCTATTTTTCATTCTTCTGGTTTTGTTTTATTAATATATTGGTATTGTTGTTATTTATTTATCACATAAAGTCATTAGCTTCCATTTGCACAAGTCTCTTTTTTTTTTTTTTTTTTTTTTGCTGAGGCATTTGGGGTTAAGTGACTTGCCCTGGATCACACAGCTAGGAAGTGTTAAGTGTCTTGAGACCAGATTTAAACTCAAGTCCTCCTGACTTCAGGGCTGGTGCTCTATCCACTGCATCACCTAGCTGCCCTTACACAATTTTAATTTTTAAGGAATTATTTTTTCTCAGTGAGTTTTTGAGCCTCCTTTTCCATTTGGCCAGTTTTGCTTTTTTAAGGCATTCTTCTCATTGGGTTATTTTTGTGTTTCTTTTTTACAGCACTGTCATTTCCCTAATCAATTTTTCCTCTACTTGATTTTCAAAATCACCTTTGAACTCTTGTTATTTTTTCATCTTTGTAATTTTGTTTTTACTTTTTTTTGATGTTTATTGGAATTCGTTGCTTGGTAAAGATTTTGTTAACTTTTCTGCTAAGTTGTTATTTCCCTTTCTAATTCTTTCCTTCCTAGGAAAGAATTTTCTTCTTTCCTTCCCTCATTTCTTTTCCACTTTTCCCCTCAAGTACTTTTACTTCATTTATAAAAACATTTAAACCCTTGCTTCATTTCTTGCAGTAATTCCAACTGAACTTGTACTCAAGCAGTGTTTTATTTTGAAACTTTGATAGTAGATACTTTGGGATCATTCCCTTCTGGGTTTATGTTTTGAGGGTGCTTGTCATCTCAGAAGCTTTTATATGGTGAAATTATTTTTTTCTTACTTAATTTTTCAGATTACTTCATCGCTTTGAACTTTATATTAGACTTGGGTTCTTCATACTTCTGGAAGGAGTGCCTATGTTGTTTTTGTTGCTGTTTTCTTGGAATATTGAGTTTTGTGTTTTTCTATGATTATATGGATGGAAATAACAAAAAGATTGGTATCCTTTATATAATACTTTAAAATTTATAAAGTAATTTACAAGTATTATATCATTTTATCTTCTAATATATCTGCTGTTATTATCTCTTCTTACAGATGAGGAAACTGAGGCAAACAGGTTAAGTGACTTACCCAGTATCACACAGATATGAAGTTGTCTGAGGCTAGATTTGAATGCAGATTTTATTGATTCTAGCTAGGACCAGTCTTCTATCTACTATACCATCTAGCTGCTACTTTTAACTTAGGTTGAATATCTAACAAGTTTTGAGTGCTCCTGAAGTGATCAGATCCAGGACAGATTCTTATCTCTGCCTGTGTACCCTCCATCCTCATCTCTCACCGTGTTCTGAAAGTTCCCAGGATGGATTTGGGCCTTATTAAAAGTTTCTGTAGACTGCTGCTAGATATATCCATTACCTGCCAGCTGGAAAGCTCTGCTGGTTCTATATGATAAAATATTAGGCTTCCCTTTGCTCTGGGCTTCCTATCCTGAAAGTGTCAGATTGAACTGCAGGCTATAACTGAGAACCTGTTCAGTTCTTAGGGTCAGAGCTGTACAGCTACTGTTTGTTTCTGAATGGGTTTATTCTTCAGTGTACAACCAAAACCCAAGATTGCTTACTCTGGAAGAGTCTTCTCTTAATCTGCTCTGTATTTCTGACCTGGAACTAGTTAGTGATCGTCAGAGCTTCCAATTGGCAACTGTTCCTGCACTTTGCACAAGTTTAAGCATCTTTTTTTTGGGGGGTGGGGTGGGGTGGGAATCTAGAGCCTTTTCTTGTCCTAGTACACAGCCTTTGTAGTGAAATACTCTTTGTGTAGTGGCTTACTGGCCAGTCCCTCTACCTCTTGGTCTTTCTCTCTTTTAGATCTGGACTGGACTAGTGATTAAGTGTCCTTCCTCCCTCCCTTTTTCCCTCCCTCCCTCCCTTCTTCCCTCCCTCTCTCCCTTCTTCCCTCCTTTTTTCCTTCCCTCCCTCCCTCCCTCCCTCCCTCCCTCCCTCCCTTTCTTCCTCCCTTCCCTCCTCCCTCCCTTTCTTCCTCCCTTTCTTCCTCCCTTCCTTTCTTTCTCCCTTCCCTTCCTTCCCCCTTCCCTCCCTCCTCTTCTTCTTCCTTTCCCTCCCTCCCTTCTTCCCTCCCTTCTTCCCTCCCTTCTTCCCTCCCTCCCTTCCTCCCTCCCTTGCTCCTTCCCTCTCTTCTTCCCTCCCTCCTTCCCTCTTTCCCTTCTTCCCTCCCTCTTTCCCTCCTTCCCTCCCTCCCTTCTTTCCTCCCTCCCTCCCTTCTTTCCTCCCTCCCTCCCTCCCTCCTTCCCTTCTTCCCTCCCTCCCTCCTTCCCTTCTTCCCTCCCTCCTTCCCTTCTTCCCTCCTTCCCTCCTTCCCTTCTTCCCTCCTTCCCTCCCTCCTTCCCTTCTTCCCTCCTTCCCTCCTACCCTTCTTCCCTCCTTCCCTCCCTCCCTTCTTCCCTTCTTCCCTCCCTCCTTCCCTTCTTCCCTCCCTCCCTCCCTTCCTTCTTCCCTCCCTCCCTTCCTTCTTCCCTTCTTCCCTTCCTCCCTTCCTCCTTTCCTTCTTTCCTCTTTCCTTTTTTCCTTTCTACTGCTCTCTTCTCTCCCCCCCCAATTCTCTATTCCTTTCCCCCCTTTTTCTCTGTGCTTTTCTTTTTCTCTGAGTCTCTTTGGCTGGATTTGATCTGGTGCATTTTGTAGTTCTGGAGGAGCTGGGGGCAAGGAAAGAAGCAAATAAAACAAAGAGAATAACAATGCGAAATTTTAAAAATAAAATAAATATAAGATAAAAGGAAATGAGCCAGATGACCTCTAAGGTTTCCTCTAATTCTAAATCTAGGATCTTGTGATCTAGTGAACCAGTAAAAATGTGGAGAAAAGCAAATTTCATTCTTGTTTTATTTGGAGAAAAAAGGATTTCATTTAATAAAACAAACTCTAGTCTTAATGATTGTTCTCCAATAATCAGAGTTCATTAAAATCATACAGGGTCCTACAGCAGAAACAAACACAACATTGATTCATTTATCTACTACTGGTAGTATCATATGTGCTACTTTTAGTACTAACTTTTAATTGCATAAAATCACAAACCATAACATGCAAGATGATACGTGGTATAGGGTAAATAAGAAGGAAGATAAAAAAACGGTGGAGGAGGACAATATGGTGAATGAAGAGGAGCTATTAGGTGAAAAATTGGCTGTAATGTCATCAGAACCATGGAAAGAAGTTCCTTGTATTGAGTTAAAGACCCAATCTAGGTGGCCTTTGGTTTTTGTACTGTCTTCAAACTAAACATGGTATTTACATTTTAAAATTTTGTTGTTAGATTGTTAAATATTGTCTTAAATATTGTTGGAGAACACCTTTTAAAGCAGGGTTTTTTTTTTTGAATGAACCCCCTCCCCTTTTTTCAGATCAAGTAATAATGGGATTTATTTTTCTTCTTCACACTTTTATTAGTTCAGTGGATTATAGAATCCTAAAATAGAATCATAAGAGACCTTAGAAGTCACCAAGTCAATTTTCCTTTATTTTACAAATGAGGAGACAGAGGCTCAGAGAGGTTAAATGATTTCTCCAAAGTCAGAGGTAGTAAATGGCAGAGCTAGGATTTGAATCCACGTTATCTGATTTCAGATCCACTGTTATTCCTATGAAAATGAGGTCTTTCATAGCAATAATCTTAAAAAGCTTTATTATTCATATTTGTATGAAGACTGTCTTCATTGCATGGGACTAATGTCATGAATTTTATGGAGAGGAGAATCTAGGCCTATGAGTTTTCAGTTTTTTATAAAATAAAATGACAGCACAAAAGTATAGAATATGTAAACTTTGGAACCTCATCTTTGAGCTACCTTGAAATAAAATGATGTTTCTCTGAATGCTTTTTAATGGTGCTGTATTAGATGCTTGTACTAACTTCATTTTAAGGATCTTTATCTTTCTATAGTACATTAGATATTTACTTAGTCCAAACATCTATTATTATTGCTGATCTGAATGGAGTCTCTCATGTGATAATACTAGGTTTAAGGATTTCTTTAGTATGAGAGATTGGAGCACATTCACATGTTTGCTTGTACAATATAAGCCTTGTTGAAGCATGCAAGAAAACAAAAAAGAAGTTAATAGTCTCTAAATAGCTATTAGCAGTCATTTTAGCAACAGGGGTTTTGATGGCCAGTTCTGGGAAACTCCTTGCACAGAAATGGATTTATGTTAGGCCTAAGGACTCTCTGTCCATGTTGAGAATAGTAGTGTTTATCGTGGTAGTGCTTTGTAACTTCAATAAAGTCTCTAGGCAGAGGATCATATTCAAAGGCAACTTGTCTTGATCTCAGCCTGGACTAAGTGGTATAGGGTGGTACAGAGTATTTTCTCCACTGTAGAGTCAGGTAACTAACCTATCCCATGGCTTGGGTTATGTGTATAACACCTAGGAAGTTATAATGGCTCAATGTGAACCTACTATCACAACAGCTAGAAATTATGGCAGATCTAGTCCATTTTTTGTTTATTCATCCTTTAGTTTTACTTTAAAATGCTCTTGGGATGATTTGACTTAGCTGGGTCTCCTGAAAAACTCTTTGGGTTTCCTCTTTTCTCTTTTGCTTTTTCCATTTGTGAAAAAAAAATCCTCTTTTTATTCTTTTACTTTTTCATTTCCTCTTCCTTCCTATCTCCTCCTTCCTCATTTGTAAATTACTACTACTACTGCTGCTACTTGTATCTCTCCTAGCTAACATTTGTCCCTGGGGAGATTGATGCTGTTATTTTCATTTTACCAGTGCCGAAGCAGACAGAAGTTACGTACTTTCCCAGGGTCATACAACAAAAGCCAGTAAATATCTGAGGCACCATTTGAACACAAATCTTCCCAAATCCTGATTTGTAGCTCTATCTTCTGTGTTACACCAGAATGTCTGGTCCATGGGCTGTATAAGGCCCATGAAATCATTTGCTAAAGCAACTGCAAGTGATGATGAGCTGAAAGCTAAGTACAACAACCCCTTGTTGCTTAAATTCTCTAAGTTGATAATTTTGTATGGCTTGCGAAGGATGTTGTAAGTACCCAGATGGCTCTTGGCAGGAAAAAAGTTCCTGCTTCTGCTCTAAGCTTATTTTGCTTTTGATTTCCATTTCCATTTCCACAAAAAGGGAAATAGGATGCTTGATGACTGAGACATTTTTATGGGTTCTTTAAGCATCTTCTTTATACTGATTGTTTAGATTGCTTAATAACAAATGTTTTCTTTCATTTTTCCACTTTTCAGAGCCAGCAATTTGTTTAAACAAGTTGGGTTGAAGGTGTTGTAATTGTGCCTTTTCATTTTTATCCTTTCTTTTAATATGAAGTTGGCTTTAAGTTTTGCTTTAAAGAGTTAATGATCTGATTATGTACATAATTTTGAAATGAAAACTGTATTGTTAACCAGTCATTTATTACTTATTTAAAATTTAGTCAGTTTCATTTTTTTGGTGGTATTGGATGGATTCATACATTCTTATTCTTTATGAAGAAATCTTTCATGTTGTACAGTCAGTGAAGAAGTCTTTGGGTCTTCATTTCTTGATTTAAAACCATATTTCCAATATCACATTTGCTTATACTGATGCTGTTGTTGAAATAACTCTCAAGGGATATATTAACTTAATTTGGAGAATCTTGTCAAATTTTTAAGAGAATATCTCTATTACTTTATCCATTGCAAAAAGATGAAAAATTTTCTTTTGTTGGTATGTTTGCTTATATATTCCATCACAAATACAGTAAGACAGTATGATTAATGTGAAATGATATTTCTTGTTACCTTTATGCATTCAATGAAACCAAGTTTTTCAACTTTTATTTAACTTTCTGGAAATAGGTGACCTATGATTTGTTTAGCTACAACTTTAAATTTTATTTGTAGTAAGAAAACTAAGAACAATGTGATTCTGGTCTGCGAGTATCTACTTAGTGCTTATTTGACAAATATACATCGAGGGGGAAAATTGCACTGATATTTGTTATTAATTTTTAGAATTGAATTAATTAAAAAAATCTTCTTATTCCAACAATCTACAAACACTATTATCATCAAAGTTGAAACAAAGATTGGGTGGTATACAAAAGCTGGAGAACTCTGAGTTGCCATTCCTCCCATCCTCTTCTGCCTAATTTATCATATGGTGACCAGACTTCTGATTAGCTTTTTTAGTTTGCTAAGCTAGTCCCAGTGTAACTTCTTTATAGACCTTATGTTTTGTAACAGATGTAGTGCACTTGACCATTGTTTAACTCATTTATCATTGCTTTTAATAAAACACTTGAAAATCTCTGGGTATATACTATGATTCCAATTCATTGCTACAATAATTAGTACATTAATTCTCCTTGATTACCAGCTTCAGCATCTGTTTAGATATGCCTAAAACTATGCTATCCCTGATGTTCCTGTCTCTAAAAATTTCTGTCCAAATCAATAGTGATTTATTTCTGTGTATACCCCTTTAATCATTATATTTAAAGGATGCTGGTGAATCGTAGACATGTTCTTTAGTGTTTATTTAGTTAGCCACTGCATGAAATTTTTTGTATAATAGAGATGACATTATTATACAAAAGTTTTTTTGGGGGCAGGGTAAATTGCCTTTTTATAAAATCAATTGTAATAAATTTGAGGATTGGTACTTTAAATAGGTTGGGAGATGATTTTTATTGAGTATAAAGAATATTTAAATGCATATCCACATTAATTAAAATATATTTTTAGTGTAAATGATATTTGTCATATATTGATAGGTTCATCTCAGTAGAGTATTAGAACTGGAAGCAACCTTAGAGATCATTTGGTATAATTCACTTATTTTATAGGTGAAGAAATAGAAATCCAGAGAAATTAAATGACTTGCAGAGCCAGTACATGAAACTAGTTTCTCTGACTCCAAATCCGGTCCTTTTTTTTCCTAATAGTATCAAGTTGCTCTTTTTGAAAGCTCTAATCCCAAGAAATATAGCAAAATTTGTTCTTATTTTCTTTTCTTGGATTTTGATTTATAGGAATTATGTTATTGATGTGATAAAATCATATAGAGTAGAAGCCACATTATAAAGAATATTGTTAGTAATAAAAAGAATGAATTCTCTTTCAGTGTACATCTTGACACTTTAGGCAGTGCAAACATGAAATAATTTGTTCTTTGATTCAGTTATTCCTGAGAGTATCCTCTTCTTGTAAGGATTTTATTTTTTTGATAATCAGTGAATCCGTAGTCTCATTGTTGTGAATATTCTTTCCAGTAATGCACATTGTAATGTATCTATGTCTAGGCATTTCTTGCTACACTTACCTTTTCCTTTCTATGTGTTTTCTAAAGAAGATCCATCATATGTGCTAAGATAGGTAGCCTTCTCTTTTCTCTTGACATTAAGAAATTACCAGTAGATTTGAAACAGTTATCTATAGCTCTTAACACTTGATCAGCCCACCTTTTTACTTCATTATTTTCTGAATAACACTTTTAATCTTCCTCTGATTCATAATTTGTTTGTTATATGCTGCATTCTGCTTACACCCACCATTTTACCTCTTCTTTGCTCTTTGTGTGTTTCTCAATTTTAGTTCTCTTCATCTCAAGCCATGCAGTATTCTGTGACTCATAACCATACTGCACGAAGATGATACTAATATTAAAAAAATGGGCTTTGTTTCAAAGTGAAACTTGGGATCAGTTTGGGGCCTCTCTCTGTCATCTCTCCATTATACAAAATTACATTTTCTATAATACATACTAAGATGGACAAGAGGTATGTTATCCAGTTGAATATCAAAATCTAGCCAATATGCATTCTCAGTCTACTTTTTTTTTCTTTTTTTAAAACCATTTAGATAGTCAAACCAAACTCTTCTGGACCAATAATTGTTACATTTAGGAATCTGAGTACTAACTATAAGTATTCACTTAGTATGTCATCTGCAATTGGCATTTGGAGAATCTTACTATTAATTCCTCTTTAGCTTCAATTTGGTGCTATATGTGGAGTAGCTAGTAGCACAAGGGATAGAGTATGGGACTTGAATTCAGGAAGAACCGAGTTCAAATTTGGCTTCAGACACTTAAGTAACTGTGTGATCCTGGGTAAGTCACTTAGCTTCTGCCTCTGTTTTTATACTGTAAAATGGGGATAATATAAACATTTACTTACAAATGAGATAATACTTGTAAAGCTCTTAGCACAATATATAGTACTTAAAATGTATGCTTCCTTCTTCTATATCTCTTTTCTCCAAGACAGTGGTGAATGCTTTTAGTCAAGTATGTCAGTATTTTCTTCCTTGTTTGATTTTAATGATCCAGTGAGTTTGTATCTTTTGTTTTATCTTTATAGCAGTCTTGTTTAATTTTAATTGATGGATGGGAGACAGCTTATCGGAGAGTGTTTAAGGGACCAGAATTCAAATCAAATATTTCATCATAATTTTTAAACAGTAGAGGTAGTCATTTGGATAATGAATTCTCGTCTTTCAATCAGTTGTATGATTGTAAAGATGTGGTCCATTTTGAAATATATCTTGTGAAAGTATTTCCTTTAAATTCTGTAATTAATGATTTTCTTAATATGTGTGTATGTTATTCATATAAAAACTTTTTTATGGTCTTAACAAATATCAGCAAACATTAATATTTCCATATATAAAGATTGGAAAAAGGTTTTCTATGAAATTATAAGTCTCTTATGTATAACTTATTTTTCTTAATAGTTATATATATTAAGTTTAACACCATAATGCTAATGTTTTTCTGCTTGTGTGTTTCCCCTTTTTAAGTTCTTTTTGCTCCCTTTTGTTATTTTTAAAATTGCTATATTGAAACTACATTTATGGTATAGACTATTTAGATCATAGGGCTTGTGACTGACTAGACAGATAGGACAATCACTTTTATGTTTTCTAACAACAGTGGTACTATCAGCAATAGAGTACTATTGCTTTGATTATTTAGCCCTGAATAAGAGGTAAAGAGCAAGGCCTGGGATATCTCAATAGACTGAATAGATGGCAAATGGAAGCTGCCACTATCACTACTACTATTGCTGCTGCTGCTGCTACTACTACTACTACTACTACTATTACTACTACTATATCATCTTTGTAATGCCATCTTGTATTGTAATTGCAATATAATTAAATATTTTAGATAAATTTTCTAGTTAAGTGGAAAAAAATTTTTAATTAGTGTTGATATGAACTTTTCCATTATGTATCTAATATTTTATTGCCATAATAAATAGAATACATGGAATATAATTTAACCCTGTTCATTATAAATACTTACTGTTTACAGCTATATAACATACTGCTTTTTTCAGATTTTGCTTACTAAACACCAGATTTTAATGCCACATACTACAGTAAATTCCAAATCAATATCCATTCAAAATATTAAAGAAATTGCCTTTTGCAGAAAAATAAACCTAGCAAAAATGGATAAAAGTTATCATAATGATCATTTTGATTGATAGAAATGTTCATGGTTGCTGATATCTCTTAAGTTTATAACAAATAGATTCTCACGTACCATTGAATAGTCAGTTGTTAAAGTCCAGGAATGTAGAGTACAAACATTTAATCACCCTTAAACTACTGATTCATTTCTGGCTTAAGAAGTTGTGTTCTATTTGGAGGCAGTGTGGCATAGTGGAAACAGTTCTGAATTTGGAGTGCACACAATTTTTAGTTTTAGGATCTGGGTTCATCCCAGCTTTTCTGTTTCACTAGTTGTCTGATCTCTTGTAAGTCATTTAATATCTTTGGTCCTTCGTTTATTCATCTGTAAAACAGTAATGTTGAATTCTCTGATTTTATGATCCTTTTTGCTATATGAAGTTAACTTTTTTTTTCCATGAACAAAATCAGTTTGGTTAGAATAAGAAGGTAAATTGTCAAATGGGGGAAACTTTTCAGCATTGTCTCTTTCTAGTTATTTTATTGCTACTAGGGCCAGGAGACATTTATTTCTTTATATTCATTTGCTTACTTGGCTATTTTTTTATAAATTAAATTTTGTTTTATCTTTACTTCTGAATGTTCTCCTTCCTCTCGTCAAATCCCCTCTCCTTGTTGAGAGTGGTGCTGGAAAGTATGAATATTATTTTATTGTTCCATTTATAAGACACTGCATAGCTTTTAACTCGAGTTTCTCAAAAAATTTGTTCAATTCCACATTTCCTTTTTGTTTCTGTTTCTGTTAGACTTATCTAATACTGAGAGAGGGATATTGAAATCTCCTGTCACTATTGTGTTAGTGTCTATAAATTCTTGTAGTTCAGATTTCTATTTCTTTTATAGTCTGGATGCTAAGGCATTTGGAGCATGCACTTTTAATATTTAAAATGGTTTGTGGTCCTTGCTTACTCTTAAGAATAATGTAATTTCATTGTTTGTCTTATTTAATTTTTTCAATGTTGATTTTTGCTTTGCCAATGTGATTGTAACTCAAGCTTTTAAATTTTTTTGTAATCTTTATTTGTTTTAATATTTTATTTTTCCCTCACTTAAATGTAAAGATAATTTAAACATTCATTTAAAAAAAATTGAGTTCCAAATTTTGTCTTCCTCTTCTCCCTCCTGCCTGAAAGGGTAACAAATTTTTTTTTTTTTTTTGGAAGCCCTTCCTTATTTTATTTTATTTTATTTTTTATTTTTTTTTTAAATTTTATTTTATTTGCATAACATATGTGTGGGTAATTCTTCAACAATAACCCTTACATAGCTTTCTGTTACAAATTTTTCCCCCCAACTCCCCACCCCTCCCCTAGATGGCAGGATATCCACTACATGTTAATTATGTTAAAATATTGGCAAATCGAATATATGTATACATATTTCCAAACTTATTGTTGTGCAAGAAAAATCTTATCTACACAAACGATATATCAGATAAAGGAAACACAATGTAAGCAAACATCAATCAAGGAGTATGAGAATGTTATGTTGTGGTCCACATTTCGCATCCTTCTCTCTGGGTGTATATGGCTTTCTTCAGTGAACAATTGGAGGTGGTTTGAAACATTTCATTGTTGAAGAGAGCCATGTCCATCAGAATTAATCGTCATATAGTACTGTTGTTGCCGTGTATAATGATCTCCTGGTTCTGCTCATTTCACTCAGCATCAGTTCATGTAAGTCTCTCCAGGCCTCTCTGAAATCATCTTGCTGGTCATTTCTTACAGAACAATAATATTCCATAATATTCATATACCATAATTTATTCAGCCATTCTCCAATTGAAGGGCATCTATTCAATTTCCAGTTTCTAGCCACTACAAAAAGGGCTGCCACAAACATTCTTGCACATGTGGGGCCTTTTCCTTCCTTTATGATTTCTTTGGGATATAAGCCCAATAGAAATGCTGCTGGGTCAAAGGGTATGCACAGTTTGATAACTTTTTGAGCATAGCTCCAAATTGTTCTCCAGAATGGCTGTATCCGTTCACAGCTCCACCAACAATGCATCAGTGTCCCAGCCCTCCCACAACCCCTCCAACATTCATCATTAACTTTTCCTGTCATTTTAGCCAATCTGACAGGTGTGAAGTGGTATCTCAGGGTTGTCTTGATTTGCATTTCTCTGATCAATAGTGATTTGGAGCACCTTTTCATATGACTATAAATAGTTTTAATTTCATCCTCTGAAAATTGTCTGTTCATATCCTTTGACCATTTATTGATTGGAGAATGGCTTGAATTTTTATAAATATGAGACAATTCTCTATATATTTTAGAGATGAGACCTTTATCAGAACCCTTGAATGTAAAGATAATTTACCAATTTATTACTTCCCTCCTAATCTTGTCTGCATTGATTTTGTTTGTACAAAAACTTTTTAACTTAATATAGTCAAAGTTATCTATCTGGTTTTCAATTAAGAGTTCCAGTTCTTCTTTGGACATAAATTTATTCCATCTCCATAGGTCTGAGAGTTAAACTATATTACATTCCTCTAATTTACTTATAGTATCACTCTTTATATCCAGATCATGAACCCATTTAGATCTTATCTTGGTATGTGGTGTTAGATGTGGGTCAAGCCCTAATTTCTTCCACACTAGTTTCCAGTTTTCCCAGCAGTTTTTGTCAAATAGTGAATACTTATCCCAAAAGCTGGGGTCTTTGGGTTTATCAAAAACCAAATTGCTATAGTTATTGCCTAGTTTATCTTGTGATTCTATCCTATTCCACTGATTGACTACTCTTATTTCTTAGCCAGTACCAAATGGTTTTGATGACCGCTGCTTTATAATATAGTTTTAGATCTGGTACAGCAAGTCCACCATCGTCAGCGTTTTTTTTTCATTAAACCCCTTGAAATTCTTGACCTTTTGTTTTTCCAAATGAACTTTGCTACTATTTTTTCTAGATCTGTAAGATAATTTCTTGGGAGTTTGATTGGTATGGCACTAAATAAGTAAATTAGTTTGGGTAGTATTGTCATTTTTATTATATTCGCTCGTCCTACCCATGAGCATTTTAAGTTTTTCCAATTGACTAGGTCTGATTTGATTTGTGTGGAAAGTGTTTTGTAGTTTAGTTCATATAGTTCCTGACTATCTCTTGGCAGATAAATTCCCAAATATTTTATACTATCAACAGTTATTTTGAATGGAATTTCTTTTTGTATCTCTTGCTGCTGAAGGGTAACAAATTATTATTGGTTATACATGTTCAATGAAACAAAACATATGAGTTGTGTAATTGAAGATTTGCTTGATGCATATTGGGCTTTTTTCCCAACTCCCTCAGTTTTGTGTATTTGTTTTTTTAATATGTATTTCTTTGAAGTAACAGATTTTAGAATTTTTTCTTTTCTAGTCTGTTACTTTTTTGCTTTATTGTATTCTTTAATCCATTCACATTTAAAGTTATGAGTTAGGTTTATATTTTCCTCCATGTTGCTTTTTTAAGTTACAATTTTTTCCCTCTTCTACTGTAAATACAGTGCTATTTCCTTCAGTTACTTAATTTTAATCTTTTTAAAAATGTGGCTCTATTCCCATAGACTCTCTTCCCCTTACCCCTAATTCTTTCTTCTCATTTGAGAGTAGTTACCCTAGGGATTTTGTTTATTCCTTTTTCTCTCCTGCCTTTCTCATTACATATTTCTAAACTCCCCCCCCCCCTTTTTTTTTGGCTTTAGTTAACCATATAGATTCCCCTTTCCTTTCTTTCCCTTTGATTAGTTCTGGTCATTTAAAAAATTTTCATTTTTTGTACCTCTTTTTAGAAAGGATTTCTTTTATTGCCTTAATTATTCATCCTTTCTCTTTATTCTAGATTCCCATTCCCTGGTTCATGATCCCTATTATTATGTAGTTTCTTTCTACTCTCTTATTTCTCATGGAATCAAAACATACAAGGTATCCATTGTAGGCTCTACCCTCTTGGCAGTCTTGTAGAGCTTGCCCTGTAGATTTCCCTTCCATTGTATATCACTCCCAGACCAATGCCAATTCCTGTAGGGGTCAGAGGGGACACTGCCAAATGGTAGCCAGACCCTTCCTTCCACATAGCTCTAGTTATTCATCCTTACTTACTGTTTACAATAATTCATCTATATCCTTTCCTAGTTACCATTTCCCCTTCATTTGTCTCAAAACTTCTTTCTTGTGTCCATGCCCTCCTAATCGCCCAGGTGTCAGTTATCCCCAGGAGTTCCAACCCATCTCTGCTCCATTGGTAAAAAAAATTGTGTACTTTTCATACACCAACTTGCCAGACCTCACTTAGTGCAAGGCCTTTATCTCCCTTCATAGAACTTCTCTCACAATCCATATAGTCATTCATCAGTGGTACCCCCATCAACCAAATGACTTCTTCTTTCCTTGCTTTTTCAGTCCTTCCTCCCCTTTCACCCAGTCCCCTGCAGGTTATTTTATTAATGAGGTTAGAGGTGTTGCCTGCTTCTCATTGCTAGTCCTTGTTTTGACCTGAGCACATCACATATTCTTCTCAATTTGACTCCTTCTCTTCTCTTTCATGTACCTTCCCATGCTGTATTTCACTCCCACAAAAATCTTGATTTACTTGTAGTCAAGGTTTCATCAAGTTCTGTACATAATGACCCATGTCTACCTCTTCACTATGATTTCCATTGGATTTTACCCCAGTTTCCTGGTGTAGATTGAGAAAGAAATCTCTCACTGCTATCTCTATTGTCTCACTCTTGATGATATTGTCCTTGACTGCTGCTTTTATTCATTCTTCCAGATTTTCTGTTGGGGGTGTTCAAGAAAGAACTAATCTCTTTAGTTATGATTTTCTTTCTAAAAATGTTTCACGTACTTCTTTGTTATTTAGTGTCCATCTTTTTTATTTTGTTTATGTACAGATTTCCAAGGTAGGTTACCCTGGACTGTATTCTGAGCAACAATACTTTTCAACACACATTATTTCATTCTCTTTTCTGCTTGGAATGATTGGCAATGAATGCATATTTATTGATTGATTGATTGATTTCTGATGTGTGTAGTATTGTCTTTTTTGAATTTTGCAGAAATTTGTTCTGCAATTGTTAAATTTAACCTTTTTGTGTAGTGAAAAAAGAATTATATTCTGGGAATATAGCTGGGTGGTTCTTATGAAAAAAGGAGATCTGTAGCTCAGCTACAGCCTTTAGCCCAGTGTAGAACTCTGGGAGAGAGACAAAAGGGAGCCAGCAATTTTGTCACTCCGAACCCTATTAACTAACACTGGATCCTGTAGCAATCTACTGAAACTTCTAATCAAGGACATGCTGATGAGACTTTGTAGTTTTCCTCCCCTCCCTTCCCCTCCCCTCCCCTCCTTTTCTCTCCCCTTCCTTCTCCTCCCTCCCTCCCCCCTATCCCTCTATCCCTCTATCCCTCTCTCCTTCTCTACCCTTTCCCCCTCCTTGGGTTGCCTTGCCACTGTAATACTTCCTTAACATGGACTATGCCTCCTCCTCCTTCTAATTCTAATCATTCTCTTCCTCCCTTATCCCCTTATCCCCCTTGACTTTCTGTTAACACAGGGTGGGGACTGAGCTTTAGTCTCAGCTGATGCCTTGCATTCATTTGCTGCTTTCACACTTGTGGGTGTGCAAACTTTTAGTTCTCCCATGGGAGTGTGATCTGGGTGTAGATTCCTTCACTTCCTCCTGGCCTGAGTTCTTTAAGTTTCTTATCTATCTTTGAGTCTGTCAGCTTGTCCTTGTTGGGGAGTTTCAGTAGATTGCTTTTGGACCCAGTCAGTATCAGTTAATAAGTTTTGGAGTGATACAATTGTTGCCTCCCTTTTCATCATGTCTTTCTCTCCAGAGTTCTACACTGGGCTAAAGGCTATATTGAGGTGCTGAACTTATTCTTTGATTAGAGCCACACAACTATATTTCCAGAATATAATTCACAAGTTAACACTTGTTATTTGTGACCAGAAATTTGTTGGTTGGAAACAGAAAAAAAAAATTGCCTGATGGCACCCATTCCTGAAAACATTTAGGGATCCTCTGAATTTTCTTGCTATCTTAGTGCTTTCTACCCTTGTGACCTGTCTAGACCTTTTTCACTTATTGCATGAAGGAATGCTTTCTGCTATGCAAGCTGCCGAACAGATCTTGTTCCTAGCAGCTTTAGATCCTCTTTCTGCCCTAAGGTGCCCTGTGCTGGAAGGTGACTCATTGTAACCTTTTCTTGGATTTCTCAGTCAGAATCTGGTCTATTACATTGTCTAGATTTTTTGTTGTGGAAATATTGCTTTGCTATCTTGATTCTGCCTAGAAATTAGGAGGCTTTTTACAAACCTCTGGGTTTGTCAATTTTCTATTGAATTGTAAATTCTGGATATTGTAAAATTTTTTTTTTATTAAAAGCTTTTTATTTACAAAACATATGAGTGATTTTTCTACATTGACCTCTGCAAAAACTTTTTTTCCCCAAGCTTTTCCCTTCCTTCCCCCCCCCACCCCTAGATGACAGGTAATCTAATACATGCTAGATAGGATAAATTATATGACAAATAAAATACATGTATACATATCTATACAGTTATCTTACTGCACAAGAAACATCAGATCTAGAAAGAGAAGAAGGAAAAAACAACCTAAGAAGGAAAACAAAATGCATGGAAATATTCACAGAAAGCGTTAAAATGCTGTGTTGTGGTTCACTCTCAGTTCCCACAGGCCTCTCTCTGGATGTATATGACTATCTTCATCACAGCACAACTGGTTTGAATCACATCATTGTTGAAGAGAACCATGTCCATCAAAATTGATCATCGTATAGTCTTGTTGCTGTGTATAATGTTCTCCTGGTTCTGCTGATTTCACTCAGCATCAGTTCATGCAAGTCCCTCCAATCCTCTCTGAAATCCTCCTGTTGGTCATTTCTTACAGAACAATAATATTCCATAACATTCATATACCATAATTTATTCAGC
>JAJPUD010001224.1:291031-398615 GCA_023553655.1 Myrmecobius fasciatus
TGCATTCTTTTTCCATTTTTTCTATTTTATTTTGCAGTTATCTCATTTCGTTTCCCCATGTTTCTTCTAACTCTCTTTTAAGATTTTTTATGCAATCTTCAAAGAAAGCCTTGTGACATGGAGACCAATTTATGTCTCTCTTTGGGGCTTTTTCTGGAGTTGCTTTACCTTTTAGGGGCCTCAGGATTTGAGGTCTGTTCTTCCCTCTCTCCATAGAAGTTGTCTATGGTGAGAGCTCTTTTTGGTTTTTTATTCATTTTTTTTTTTAAAGGTGTGAGGTCTGTTTAGGGCAAAGGTGGGACAGCTGCTTTAATTTGCCCTGGGGCAGTTCTGCTGATTGAGTTATTTCAGGAACTGGGCAGTTCTGCTGATTGAATTATGTTAGAAGGCTGGGCAGCTCCGCTGATTGAATTATTTCTGGTGCTTATCAGTCCTGTTGTGTGATTGATTGCTTTAAGGTGCTGTGTAATGGCAGCTAGTTCAGATGCTCATCAGGGGTTCAGTGGTTCACAATCTATCCCCCTCAAAAGGCAGACCCTCCAAACCACCTGCCCACAATCAGGACCGATTGTTCCAAGAGGCCCGCAGAAGACTCCCAGGTGTGTGAAAAGCACAACGCTCCCACTCCTGTTCCGACTCCTGTTCCAGCTCCCTGCCCCGGTCTCCCTGCACTGCAGTCTGGGTTCAGTAGGCCACCCCCTGCCCCATTAAAACAGACCTGTTTTGAGGTTCTTCCAGAGTATCTTCTTCTAGAATCGTGTTGTTCTCCAGATATTGTGGATTTTTTTGCTTCAGAATCAGTCTAGAGGCTTCATATGTTGTTGGTTTTAGGGGAGGTTAGAGGAGGTTACAGAGACTCCTGTCTGATCTCCGCCACCATGGCTCCACCCCCGGAAGGGCGATATTGTAAAATTTTGAAATTGAGTATCCCCTCTGTTACAGTATTTAAGAATCCCATGAAATTTAACCACTAAGTAGACTGAAACGAAAGAAGACAAATAGAAGTTTTTTTTTAAATTTTTACAATTTTTTTATGTGCACAAATAAACATGCGGGTTTTACTTTCTTAATGACTGGCAATAATTTATTTTTCTAATTATAATTTTTCTAACAGATTTAAAATGCTACTTAACTTAATTAGCTTAAAAGTTATTTGGTGAGATTAAGTTAAATGATATTTTAAATTTATTCATAAAGCATTTGATATGATTGGGTGGCCCAGTAATTTTAAAGAACATTTAATTTACATAGAAGGAAAACTTGATTTTTAAAAATTTTCTTAACATCATTGATTTTTACCCACTCCTATAATTAGATTGCATACATTGTAATCATTTTTGTATACAAATAAATTGCTTCTCTGAGAGATATTATATAAAATATTGATATGGTTATCTATTTCTAGTAAGGAGAATTTAGTAGAGTATGATAATCAGTTCAGAGAAAGATTATTGTGCAGCAAGGAATGACTTGTTGAGAGAGTAACTCATCTGGGCTTCTGTTCTATATTATTTTCCATGTCAGAAAGATGAGATCTGGCATCTTCAATTTGTATTTATTGCTAATTTTGATGTCAGTATCAATTAAAGGAACAAAATGGTCCCATAATACTTATTACTAATTTCAGTTGTTCAATTAAATCTTTGTTTTGCTCTCTTGAAGTTTATGTGGTACTTACAGGTTAAGATTTTACACCACTTGTTTATTCCTTGGTTGCTACTTACTGTTAGTGTCTTATTTCTCAGGTAATATCTTTAGTTTAATTCTTTAAAATGTAGATTTTAATGAGCAATGAAGCAACTTGAAGTGAATAATTCTCCTGAGTATACTATATATGAATTAGGTGGAAAATAGGACTCACACATTGCACCAATAAAATAAAATTGCAGTAATAGTTGGTGGAAAAACATCCATTTTCTGATTTTTTTTTTTTTTGAGATAGTCTTTATTAGCTACTATGACATACCGCTATAGCTCCTTCTAACTCTTTATTCCTCCCAAATTCTTCCTTCTCAGGATTAAAATTTTGTAATAAATAATCTAGGTCAGTGAGAGTGGGTGAATAGGAGAGAGTAGAAGAGAATTTCAAGAGATAATCATTTTAACTTGAAAAAGGATTAGTAATCTAAAATGGATTAGATTGTAAACAGATTTGCAGATTAACAAAATTTGTGAAAAATTAAATAATACCATGCCTTCTTGTTTTTAGCCATTCTCATCCCTGTTAAAATGTTAAATACCACTTCTGATTATCTGACTCTGATAAATAGATAAACTTTAGTCTTATATTGCCAGAGCATTGGTCTCCATATACATTTTGTCTTCTCCTCAGTAGGGAGCCATGTGCATTCCGCCTGGCCCTTCTGACACTCAGTTATGTGTTATTTTTCACCATTAGTTAACCTTTCTCATCATTTCTCCTCTCCCTTTTTCACTTTATCTTTTCTTCTCTCTACGTCCCTCTCTCTCCTCATTTGTCTTCTGTCATCTATCCATTCATCTGTCTATCATTGTAAAACAATGACTATTCTATGTGGGATCCCTTAAGAAATCTGTTAACTAATATTAAAGTTAATTGTAAGTTTATTCAAACAGTCTAAAGAAATATATCCTAATGTTCCAATTCTTAGTGATATTGTTTGTATTGTTGTTGCCTCCAACAATACATATTTCTATCTATCCATGTTTGCCCATACTGTGAGAAATTTTTTCCTTTCCTTCCATAAAATTGTTATAAGATCTCACTTAACATGTTAGGAGCCTTCATTTCAACTTTTTGTTGTTATATAAATACAGGTGGAGTATACAGAATATCTTTCCATTATTCCTTGCTCTTGTCACATGATTGTCCTCTTTTTTTCCTGGTTATCTATTTTACTCTGATTATATACTTCTTCAATACTCTTCCCCTTGGTGAGTCCTTGTTTTCAATGAATGGCAGATTGCTCATGCCCACCATGAACCTTTCCATATGGTATGTTTTGATGATGACATTGTGCTGACTGTACCAAAACTTAAAACATTGTACAGTTTGTTAAATAGATTCATAATCAATAAAGAAACTTCAGCCTAACTCCACATAGGAAAGTAAAATGGACAAGAAATTCTTGTTGTCAAGAATGTAATATATGAGTGGAGAAATATATTAAATTCATCATTGTGCATATGTATGTATATGTATGTATGTATATTTTGGACAGGTGCTGCAAATGGACATAGAAGTACAGACAGAATTGGACAATGGGAGTCTAATAGATTGCCCTTGGAGAATTTCACTGTTTGCTTAATAGTCCCAAGGTTCTTTTTAAAACAAAGGTCTAACTTCCAGTGATAAATGATAGCAGATAATCTAATACTAGCCTGTGAAAATTGAAGTTAAGGAATATGCAAGGGTAATAAGGAATCTCAGGATATTCATGTGAAGGTGGCAGCACTCTGAAAAATATGTTGTAGAAAAATGTAATAAAACAACACAAAAATACTATACTCAAGAAAGCTTAACCCACGTTATTTTATTTTTCTCAATAGTTTTTTATTTTTTCAAATACATATTGAGTTTTCAACATTCATTTTTGTAAGACTGTGTTCTAAATTTTTTTCTCCCTCCTTCTCTTGCTTCCCCCTTCCCTAAGACAGCAAACAATCTGATGTAGGTTATACATGTACAGGCCTCTTTTTTTTATTATTAAAACTTATTTGCAAAACATATGTATGGGTAATTCTTCAACATTAACCCTTATAAAGCTTTCTGTTACAATTTTTTTCCCTCCTACTCCCCATCCCTCCCCTAGATGGCAGGATATCCACTACATGTTAATTATGTTAAAATACTTGACAAATCGGATATATGTGTATACATATTTCCACACATCATTTTTGTGCAAGAAAAATTGTATCTACAAGAAAGAAAAATCAGAGAAAGGAAACACAATGCAAGTAAACATCAATAGAGAGCATGAAAATGTTATATTGTGGTCCACATTTCACATCCCTCTCTCTGGGTGTATATGGCTTTCTTCACTGAACAATTGGAAGTGGTTTGAAACATTTCATTGTTGAAGAGAGCCATGTCCATCAGAACTGATCATCATATAGTATTGTTGTTGCTGTGTATAATGATCTCCTGGTTCTGCTCATTTCACTCAGCATCAGTTCATGCAAGTCTCTCCAGGCCTTTCTGAAATCATCCTGCTGGTCATTTCTCACAGAACAATAATATTCTATAATATTCATATACCGTAATTTATTCAGCCACTCTCTAATTGATGGGCATCCATTCAGTTTCCAGTGTCTAGCCACTATAAAAAGGGCTGCCACAAACATTCTTGCACATATGGGGCCCTTTCCTTCCTTTATGATTTCTTTGGGATATAAGCCCAATAGAAACACTGCTGGATCAGAGGGTATGCACAGTTTGACAACTTTTTGAGCATAGCTCCGAATTGCTCTCCAGAATGGCTGGATCTGTTCACAGTTCCACCAACAATGCATCAGTGTCCCAGCCTTCCCCATTCCCTCCAACATTTGTCATTATCTTTTCCTGTCATTTTAGCCAATTTGACAGGTGTGTAGTGGTACCTCAGAGTTGTTTAATTTTCATTTCTCTGATCAATAGTGATTTGGAGCACCTTTTCATATGACTACAAATAGTTTTAATTTCATCATCTGAAAATTGTTCATATCCTTTGACCATTTATCGATTGGAGAATGGCTTGAATTCTTATAAATATGAGACAATTCTCTATATATTTTAGAGATGAGACCTTTATCAGAACCCTTAAATATAAAGATGACTTCCCAATTTATTGCTTCCCTCCTCATTTTGACTGCATTGATTTTGTTTGTACAAAAACCTTTTAACTTAATATAGTCAAAATTATCTATCTGGTTTTCAATTAAGAGTTCCAGTTCTTCTTTGGACATAAATTTATTCCATCTCCACAGGTCTGACAGGTAAACTATACTATGTTCCTCTAATTTATTTATAATATCACTCTTTATATCCAGATCATGAACCCATTTAGATCTTATCTTGGTATGTGGTGTTAGATGTGGGTCAAGCCCTAATTTCTTCCATACTAGTTTCCAATTTTCCCAGCAGTTTTTTTTCAAATAGTGAGAAGTACAGGCCTCTTAAACATATTTCCATATATGTCATGTTGTACAGGGAAAATCTGACCAAAAAGGTCTTGCTTTTAATATGTACAGTATTCTCCTGCTTCTTCTCACTTCGCTCAGCATCAGTTTATGTCAGTTTTTCCAGGCTTTTCTGAAATCAGCCTGTTCATCAATAATAATACTCCATCACATTCATAATTCATAAATTATTTGGCTGAATTGATGGGTATTCATTCTGTTTCCGGATCCTTACCACTAAAGAAAGCTGCTACAAACGTTTTTACATACCATATTATTATTATTTTAAAAGGGAATTTTGAATCATGTGGTTTGGTTAACAAACAAAATGTGATCATATCTTCTAATGAAGTTAAAGTTAAATTAAAAATACTGCCATCAGAAGAAAAATTTTTTTTAAGAAATGGATTTTATTGATTTTGAAAAGATGAATTAGTTTGTAAATAAATTAGAAAGTTGGAGTAAGGTAAGACCAATTACAGATTTTTTTTAAGTTTTAGCAATAACAGGTTGCTAAATGTTATAATCTAATGTTGGCAAATGTAAAAGAAACAGCAACTCAATATAAAAACATTTTCATTACAAGTAGAAATTATCATTTTATAGCAGCACATAAAAAATGTTAAATCTCTTGAAACTGAATTTCTAGTGTTTTAAAACCTTCAGGTGGAAAGGAAATTAAAATCACTGAACAATGATTAATTCTACAAAAGAATTCTTTCTCTCAAAAGAGTTTTCCAGTCATCCAGATTAAATGGAGTGCACAAAGCAAACCTAGCAGGAAGAGCTAATTTAATAATAGTTTTCAGTTGAAAAAACCAAAAAACCAACAGCAAAAAAACACCTTAATCTGTTCATGAATTTACTGGGGAATAACATTTGTTCTTTTGTAGTCTTGAACCAAGAAAACAGGATGTTGTTGAAATTGTTTTTTTAATAGATTTCTGGAAAGATAACAATCTTGCAACCTTTAAATATTATGCTAAATCTACAAAAGAATGAATCTTATTATAGAGTTTGGGAGGGTTACTTAATTTCTTGTTATTGAAGATAAAGGAATGATACACGAAGGCCAATTTAAAAAACAAGTTATATAAAGTTTACATTAGAAAGATTCCTTTTAAAAACAGTGACTCAAGAAAATAAATGTTTTGAATGCTTTAAAATTTTTTGACTGATTTTGGTAAATTGTATACACTATTTCAGTGATTGACTTTAGAATTTTATCTGTCTATCAGGATGGAAAACTTATTCAAAACTCATCATTTTTGTGAAATAAATCTGCCCATGGAACTGATGGAGTTGCCCTTCTTAAGGTTTTCAAGCCAATCTACTTGTTAGATTTATTGCTTTGGGAATTTCTTTTGTGTTGGGTTAGATTAGATGGCTGCTGCAGCAGCGGGCCTTTCCAACAATTTTGTGGTTCGGTGGAAAAATGTTTTTTGCTTCAAGGCTAAATTTTTCCATATTGGAACCTCCATTTATTGCTTAATTTTACCATGCAGAGAAAGTCTAGTTCCTCTTCCATGAATTTATTTTATTATTATTATTATTTGCATGGATGCTGAGGGCAGGGTAAGGAAGAATAGCAGAAATTGTGATTTTTATTGGTGGAGGGAACTCTGAGAGGAAATTAATTTCATCTAGATCAGCACTTTTGCCTCTTAGAGTTTTCTAGCGGCAGCTTAAGTGACTTTTAGGGTCACGCATGCAGCATGTTATTAGAGGGAAGACCTGAATCCATATTTTTCTAAGCAGAGTCTAGTTAATTTTTTTAGCCTCTGTACTATAGTTGCCTCTTTGTTCATGTGATATTTTTAAATATTTGAAGACAAAAATCGAAGATGACTTGAATATAAGAAATAATATAAAGGATAACATCAAGAACAAAAATGCTCAGTAAGGCAGGTAGGCAAATCTTGCATGAAAGTCGCTAACATCGTTAGGAGTCCTAATTTCTTTAGATCCCCTGGCATCAAATAGAGTGCAGTATACACAGGGGACACTGAATATAATATTTGCTGATTAATCTCTTCCCCTATTACTCTAATGAAGGATGACATAATGTAGAAAAGTTTTGACCAGTTGAGGAGGGAAGGGAAGTTCAAGGAATTCATATTAGATGATGTTTATGGTTAAGAAAAATGGACTAGCCAAATATGAAAAATGAAATATTTGGATTAGAAGATATAAAAACTGAAATGTTGCACTCAAAAAATTGAGACCAGTTTCTGAGAACACCTTCCCCCTGCCTTTTTATTTCACATAACTCAGATGTTTTCAGTCACTTAACTCTTCCTTCTCTGCTTCATAAGAAGAGATAACTTTTCCTTGTTAAGACAAAGTCCTTTACATGCAGAATTGATCCCTTTCCATCTCTTTGTCCCCTGTAGATTGCCTTTTCTTTTCATCTCCACTCTCTTACCCATCTTCAGTATCTTCCTATCCACTGATTTCTTTCTTCTTGTATACAAATATATCCACTTTTCCAACATGCTCAGAAAACCCTCACTTGATTCCACCATTTCTTTCACTTATTACCCTATATCTCTCCTTTTTTTTGTGGCTAAATTCTTTGTAAAGCCCATTTACAATAAATGCCTACATTTCCTTTCCTCCTCTTCTCTTCTTGACTGTAGCTTGGCATTTGACCTTATCCTTCAATTGAAACCACTCTCACTAAACTTAGCAATGGTCCTTTAATTTTTAAATCTCAGTGATTTCCTCACAGTCTTAATTTTTCTGTATGTCTCTATAGCCTTTGACACTGTCAATTATCCTCATCTTCTTGATATTCTTTTTTCTTATTTCATGACTCTAGTCACTCTTGGTTTACTTCCTATTTATCTGACCATTCTTACTTGTGACAGTTTCCTTTGCTGGATCTTTTTCTAGGTTGCACTGTAAAGTTGGGTGTCCCCATAGACTATCTTTTCTCCTCTTTCTCTTTTTTTCCCCTCCCATTTTTCTTGATGATCATATCAACCCTCTCCTGGATTCAATTATTATCTCTGTGCAAATGCTTTTCAGATCAATATCTGACATCTGGGCATCTGCTTATGTCCAGTCTTGCATCTCTATCTACCTATTAGACAGCTTGAACTGGATGTCCAGCACACATATCTTAAACTCAAACATGTCTAAAACTGAAATCATTGCCTTTCCTCCTATCCCCAAATTTTCCTTTCCTTTCTAACTTCCCCATTACTAATAGTAGTAGAAGGTATCACAATCTCCTGTCAAAGGCTCACAACCTTGATGTTATCCACAACCGTTCACTCTCATTTCCCCTTTCCTTTCCTTTTTTTTTTTTTTGCCAAGTTCTACCATTTTTTTACCTTTGAAATATTTCTCAGATATACCTCCTTCTTTTCTTTTAATACTGCCATAACCTTAGTGCAGGGCCTTTTCATCTCATATCTGGATTTCTGTAGAATGCTGGTTGGTCTTCCTGCCACAAGTCTCTCTGTACCTTAATGCATCTTCCACTCAGCTGCCAAAGTGTTCTATTGAAAGCATAAGTCTGCCCATGCCATCTCCTACTCAGTAAACTCCACTGGGCCCCTGCCATTTCTAGGATCAAATATAAAATCCTTTAGATTTAAAAACTCTTAATAACCATGTGTATCCCTTCCTGCTTTCAAAGTTTTCTAATACTACTCCCTCTCTCTTGTTCTTGGTGATCCAGTCACACTCTTCCTTCTGTTGTTAGTCTTTCTTCTTCACTTCTCATAGGCTGTGACATCGGATAGAGCATTGAACTTGGAGGCAGGAAATCTGAGATCAGCTCTTGATTCGGACTTTTATTAGTTGTGTGGCCCTGGGCAAGTCATCTAATGTCTCTCAGCCATGGTTTTCTCATCTGAAAAATGAAGAGGTTGGAATTAATGGCTTCTATGTTTCCTTCAATCTCTAAATGTTTGATCTTATGATCGTAAGTCTTGTAAGTTCTGCCTCCACAGTATATTTCATATCTAACCCTGCCTTTCCACTCATATACCCATCATCCTAATTTAGGTTCTTATGACCTCTCCCTGGACTACTGAAGTTATGTCTTTATCCTCCCTCCTAGTTTGCTTGGAAAGTAATATGAAATAAGTCAGGAGAGGTAGGTTGGATACAAATTTTGGAGGGCATTCTGTATGTACTTGGGCAGATTTATATTTGGCAAATTGTTTGATTGCCCAGTGTCATACACCTAGATAAAAGTTAATTTAAAAAAATGTTTTAATAACTGTATTTCAGTTGGTTTCCTTTGTAATAATTGGTTTTCTTTGTAATTCTAAGCATTTTATTTATGTATATAAAAATTATTCTGGGAAAAAACTGTAGGCTTCATCAGGCTGCCAGAGGAATTTATGACACACAAAAAATGGTTAAAAAATGTTCTGATCTAGACATTCATATTACTGGATTTGTTTAAAATAAAAGATGCATTTTTATGGCAAGGTAACACCCATTTGCCTGGCAGCTATGATAAGGTAGATTTAAATTAACAGGCATATCGAGGACATTTAGAAGTCATTTAATCCATTCCCCCTTATTTTAAATAGAAGAAAAATGAGATGCAGAGAGTTTGTGATTTACCTAATGAATCGTTGCATATCACTAACTAAATCCTTAAGCTGTTGTGTCTAAAATTTTAGGTTTTTAACTTTGGACAACACTTTAGATGGTACATCTTTACTTTTCCACTTGTTGCATCATAGTTATTCTGATGTTAATGAAAGTAGTATCATTTAAAGACTGAATAAATTCTGAATCATACTGTTAGCATTTCACATTTTCTATGATATCCTTGCTCATTATTTATTTATGTTGTTTTGTGCATTGGAAATGCAAGTTTATACAGGGGTCATTAAACATAAGAACATCTTAAACTTGTTTTTAGTATTATACTGAGTGCCTCATGAGTGGTGTATTATTATTTTTGAGAAACAATACTTTTAAGACTGTTTTCTAGCTTTGCAGAGTGGAGTGTTTATGTTGAAAATTAGTTGGGCAAGACAAAAGTTCTTAAACAGAATAACTTTTTAATATGTGACAGGCCACAAAAAATGTTTTATTTGAACAGTGTCTTGAGCTAAACTTTGGAATTATTTTAGAAAATAAAACAAAAGGACAAATTTGTTTTTCATTTTATTTCATTAGTGACATATTTACAGCATGCTTATGTGAAAAAGATTTAGGTATGGGAGAGAATATATAAACGCCATGACTTTTACCTAGTTCCAAAACCTCCTTCGTTTATATTTCAGAGAATTAACTAAAGCAGAGACATCAAGATGCATATGCCTGTGATCAGCCGCATGCAGTCCACAATACTCCAAAGTGGGCTGAACCAGGGAACAATGTAATTGGGAAATATTTAACAAAATAAATAAATATTTAATAAACAGATAATATTAATATATTATTTTCTAAGTTTTCATGTGGTCTGCATGGATTCTTTTGTAAGGTTTAGTAGGCCACATTTCTATTTGAGTTTGACACCACCGATCTAAAATATTCCCTCATTACTTTTCATTTTTTAAAAAATCAAGTAATTTATTTGTTACAATGTTTTATAAAATATCTGTTATGTAGTATAATGTTAAATTCAAAGGGTTTTTTCTTACTTTCAAAGCTATTTTATATCCGCTTTAAGAAATTTCTGTTTTTAGAAAGAGTGCCTCATAGCCCTGATTCTTTTGACTTTTAAAAACAATGAAGAACACTTTTTTTTTTCCTCTCCAGTGTTTTTCATAGAAGGTTGATGGACATATGTTAGTTTAATTGTAAGGGTATTTGTGGCTATAATGTGTGCTCTGACAGTTCACATCATTTTCCACTTAAAATGTAAAATTTGGACATATTTTCATTTCCTCAGTCCTTAAATTTTGCTGTTGTCTTGTTCTCTGTTATAACTGTTGCCACTGAGAAACCTGGGTGATGATGAAAGAGATGGGAATGATTTTTAAGAAGTACAAACCTGGCATCCAGTAAAAACTTGGAAAATTATATTTATTATTTCATTAATTCATAATTTATGATTATTCAGATTCCTGTGGGTTTGAAGCTTTTATGTTCTTTGAGGAAAAGTTTCTTTGACAAAATAAGGTAAATAAAGTTTTAGAGAAAATATTGAAAATTATAAAGAATATATTTAAAGACAACCTTAGGTATTTTAGAAGTGTTTATTTATAAAATGAACCATTCTTTAAAAGGAAAATGATCAAAAAGTAAGATGATGATATTTTATAAGTTCTAGGGCAGCTGCTGGGATAAATATTCAAACCTTTTATTCTATGTTGCCTTCATTTACATATAATTTTAGATTTTGAAATAGCAAGATTAAGTTGAATTAGACTGCAAAATCACATGCTTTCTGACTTGGAAGGGATTCAAGTCTACCTAGGACAATATATACCTGAACTAGAATCACATTTGAAACATATGTGACAAATAGATGATTCTCTTTGCAAATGCCAGTGATGAGTTAACACTTTTCTCCTTAGGCATCTCATTATTCTATTAAATATCTCTGTTTTTGAGAATTTTTTTTTTTTGTATCTAATATGTCTACCTCTTCAATTAGATTCTGTTTATTTGAGCTAGTTCTACTCTTTTGGGCCAAGTAGAACATGTTTCCTCCCTCTTGCATATTCTAGCCCTTGACATATTTGAAAAGGGTCATTATGTCCTTTTTGTTTCTTTTCTAGGCTAAATACTTCCAGTTGTCTTTAACAACTGTAGTCAGTCGTTGCAGTGCATCAGCTTGAGGTTTTTCATTATCCTTTGTTCCTTTTTTTTCCATTGGACAATCTCTAGCTTACTGTGTCTTTTCTAAAATTGAAATCAGTAGTCCAGATGTGGTATTATCAGGGTAGAATTTATAGTATGATAAACTTTCTGGAATTAATCAATAAGCATTTATTAAATACCTACTTTATATTAGGCACTTATTATGTGAGGCCCTGGGCGTAATAATAAGACAGAAAGGGAGATAGTCTCAACTTTCAAGGAGCTTCCATTCTATTGAGGGCATTCAACACATAACCAATAAATATATGCAAAATAAATTAGAAAGTTATTGGTGGAGGAAGATGTAACAATTGGGGACATTAGGAATAGATTCTTGAAGAATGTGTTAGTTGAACTAGGGAAGAGGCAAGAAGGCAGAACTGGATAATATAAATTTCTTCATACAATCTAAGATTGCATTAATTCTCTTGGCTTCTATATCATATTGCTTTCTCTCCTATTAAACTGGAAGTTCACTAAAATCTTTGGGTCTTTTTTAGAGTTTCAGCTATGTAGACAAAACTTCACCCATCTTTTGCTTTTTAAAAAAAAATTTTAATTTAAAGTATAGATTTATATTTGTCTCTTAAATTTTTTACTTTTAGATTTAGTCCAGTATTCTATTCTTTTTAAATCCTGACATTGTCATCCAGTGATATTAACTGTAACTTTGTCTTTGTATCACTCAAATTTGAGAAACATGCTCTCTATCCTCTATTCCCTTAATTTGACTATGATTAAAATGATAAACTGGACAGAATTAAGGATAGATTCCTGAGAGCACTCAATCATAGTCCTCCTTATATCATGAATTATTTTTAAAATGCTATTTATTTTTATTTTTTGAGGTAGTATAGATGCATTAATTTTTTACCTGTTTCCATGTGATTCATGTCAGGAGAGAAAAGTGATAACAAAAGGGAAAAAAATACAAGAAAAAAAAAACAACAGGAAAAATGTGAAAATAGTATGCTTTGATCCATGTTCAGACACCATAGTTCTCTCTCTGGATGTAAATGACATTTTCTATCCTGTTTATTGGAATTGTCTTAGAAGAGTCCTATCCATCACAGTTGATCATCATACAATATTGTTGCTGTGTACAATGTTCTCCCTGTTCTGATCACTTCACTTAGCATCAATTCCTCTCCAGGCCTCTCTGAAATCATCCTGCTGGTCATTTTTTACAGAACAATAATATTCCATAACATTCATATACCATAACTTATTCAGTCATTCTCCAACTGATGGGCATCCATTCACTTTCCAGTTTCTAGCCACTACAAAAAGGGCTGCCACAAACACTTACGCACATGTGGGTCCCTTTTCCTCCTTTATGATCTCTTTGGGATATAGGCCCAGTAGAGACATTGCTGGATCAAAGGGTATACATTGAACTATTAATTATTACTTGTGTAGATGCTACCTTGAGTACCTGGAAGCCTTGAGGTGTCCACAGTCTTCTAAAACATAAATTTGGCACAACTTGAGGAATGAAGGAGTTAGAAGAGCTGATGCAGGGGAGGATGAGTCAGTGTTGAAGACAAGCCTTATAATTAATTGATTGCCACATTGAGAATAGGTACGATCCATATTTCCACCTTTCAATTTATTGATCACACTTTCCTTAGTGTCATTTTCTAAACTCCATTAGGATAAGGTCATGGTCCTTAGGAGACTCCTCTTTCCACTTTGGAGACCCTGCACTAGAGTAACCTCTTATGCACATTATTATAGCTATACAAATTTAGTGACTTCCTAGCAAGATGTAACTTGATGGCTCAAATTACAAATCAGAACTCACTTTGTTTCATGGACTGACAGGACAGATTCCCAAGCTACTACAAATAAAGACCTTAGAATATCCTTAGACACGCAACCTGTAAACTATTCCATAATTGAACCTTTATAGCAGAATTGTTGCCCAGAATTGCTGAGGCATAACAGTAATCTATAAAAACAGAAGGATAGCATTTTAAAAAGTTTTCACCTCATCCAATAAATAATTAGTATCTTTAAGCTATGTAGTCAATAAAATGCTTTTAAAATGCAAAGACCTAGAAAAAGAAAGGGAGGGATAGTTGAGTAGTGCATTTGAGAGTACTTAGCTTGGAGTCAGGAAAACCTGAATTTAAGTAAGGCCTCAGACAGTTGCTAGTTGTATGAACTTTGGAAAGTCATTTAACCTTCATTTGCCTTAATCCACTGGAGAAGGAAATGGCAAATGACACCAGTATCTTTGTCAAGAAAATTCCATAGATAGTATGGTGCACCAGGGTCATGAAGAGTTGGACGCGATTGAACGTCTGAACAACAATAACAAGAAGTAAAAGAAATGCAGATTATATGCTAATAGGTTGATATATCTATTATCCTTGTCATTCTTTGTGCTACTGGGATTTTAGTGATGACGTTTTCGGTGAATCTAGCGGAAATAAACTGCTCACCTCCTAATGTGAGGAAGGGTCTTGATTATTGTGCCAGGTGGGGATGTCACCCTTTGGTCAAAACACACAAAAAGTACAAAAATTTCTGCAAAGGGGTTTCCACTCATGTTTTTTGTTTGAATATACATTGAAAGTCCTTGGGCTAGGCAAATTTTAAAAACTGCTTTGTGGACCCTGATGATTTTCTCCATCAAGATTCATTCATTCATTTATTTAATTATCTAGATTTTTTGGACTAGGTGAAAGAGGAGATTCTTTGCCTTAATTGCCCCTTAGCTTTTGTCACTGAATGGGTGCTACCTCATTCACACTGAGACCTGTTGAAGACCTTAGCTTAAAACAGCCCAGGTCTCCCACTGCATCCAGGGCCATCTCCAGTCATCCTGATCTATATTTGGTCACTGGACCCAAATGGCTCTGGAGGAGAAAGTAAGGCAGGTGACCTTGCCCAGCCTCCCTCACTTAAATCCAGTTAATTTGCATGTCTTGGTGTCTCTTCTCTGATGTCATGGCCCTCTTTGAGAATGAAGACAACAAACAACTGCAACAACCTGTTTTTCACAACATGCCATGGAGAGATAGGTTGAGCAGCAGTTACTTGCAATTATTATTATTACTATTATTTACAGACAATCAGCAATTATTTTCCAGTTGAGGAAATGGGGACTCAAAAAAGGCTTGGCTACTTGTATAAATAAATTAGTTGCAAATTGGAGATTAGAACTCACTTCTTTAGGTGGATGATATTTCCATTATATAAACAATTCTAGCTATCTTTTCAAGGAATTACTTTAAATTTCCTCAAAGTTTTGCCATTGATGGAGAAACTGTTACTAGAAAGCATCATTTTAAATGATGCTTAAAGAAAAACTTCCAAAATTCATTACAACAATTTCAATTTAACACTTATTATCTTCTACTCTTTGTATAAGGTATTTTGTGCTTTCCATAGAAAGAAATATTAATTATAACCATAAAAAACTTTCTTAATTCAAATTCAGCTAATTTTGCTCCTTCCTTTTTTAAGGTTTTTCTGAATACTCAACATTCAAGAGAATCCTAAGTTCTAGTAGATTTATTGGTCTCCTGTTTTACCCCTCCCTCCAATAAAAGAAAAAAGAAGAAAAAAAAAGAATTACTATTTCTGCCAAGAGCATTAAAGACAATGTTCCACATACTTTAAAGATAATTGGAAAATGTGTATCTACTAAAAGCTAACTACTGTGAAGGAAGTGGGGGAGTATTAAATTTTATGAAAAATTCTGTTGTGTTACTTTACAAAAAATCAGTTAACACTGCTTTACAGACATACTTCTATTTCATCTGATGAATTACTATGCTAGGTCTTTTAAAAAAAGCTCTTTTTATATTGTAGTTAACTTAGGAAAAGATGATCTGATTTTGACTGATTATTGAAGGCAAGAGTCAGGAGATAGGGAGTTTATGCTCAGCAGTGCTGCTAAAGGACATATACTTTATGTACATTTAGGGGGTAAAATAATTGCCCTTTATGAGTATCAATGAGCATGTATTTTTAATTACCTTATGCTGGACATTGGAGGTACAAAGACAAAATTGAAATAGTTCCTGACCTCAGAGTTTTTATTCTATCCTTTAAGCAACAGCCATATACATAAGTATATATAAACACATGCAACATTGTCAATTGGCAGAATTGCCAATTTAGTTTTGAAAACTTGAGCAAGGAATAAATAGAATGTACTTTTAGAAGCCATGTTTTAGTTTTATTAGCCATCGAAAGTGAATGCAGATTAAAAAATCTTATTGGTGAAATGATACTTCTAGGCAGGAAGAGTGGATGGTAGCTTATCCATTTACAAACTTTTTGATCGTAAATCAATGTTATTTGCCATGTGAACAACAAACTTCAGTGAAATTCAACTCAAAAACAGGTTTAAACTTTGCCTGTTCATCATTTTTTGGTGAAAAAGGCGGTGGAAGTACCCACTCAATATTCTTTTCATCTTCTTGAATAGAACCAGGAAGAACAATAAGAACAAAAAGAAAAGATGCATTTGGTTTGCAAATCCTATCATTATTTGACGATTTTTATAGTTAGCAATTATTGTTATTTTTGTTGTTTGTCCTTCATTCGTGAAAAGGACCTTGGCATCAGGGAGATGATGCCATGATATGCAAGTGAATTGGATTTGAGTGAGGGAGGGCTGAGCAAAGTCACCTGCCTCACTTTCCCCTCCAGAGTCATCAGGACCACTGTCTATGAAATACTTTTTCAAAGTATTCAAAGATTTTCAAAGCCCCCATGTAATTTCATGATAATTTTAGTAATTTTTTTTGCAAGCGTTCAGATTTCCATGTATTGTCTTTTACTGTTGCTTATAGGATCATCATGTTAGAGCTGTATAGGATTACAGAAGACATCTAGCCCAACTATTTTATTTTCCAAATTGAGGAAATTAAAATTTGATTGCTTAAGTGACTTGTCTAATTGGTTAAGCAACTTATCTAAGATCTCATAGCTAGTATCAGAGGTGAGACTTAAATCCAGTAAATCAAATTTCTTAAAAGTTAAAGCCTTTGACTTTTACATTCTGCCAAATGTTTGCCTCTTTTTAAGTTTTGCTTTATTTTCTTTTTTAAATTGTTATGATAAAGACAGTTATATAGAAATCTATGGGACTAAAAATGAAAGTTACTTTAACTTTCTTTTTGGAGCTTTCCTAATACATTAACTGTTTGCCATCTTAGATCATGATGATTTTGTTTTTTTTCATCAGTAGTATTAGGATCATATTAGGCAGTTTTGTTTTGCATATTTAATGCTCATAAAGAATTTATCATCACTTAATTTACTCAGACTTTGAATTAGCAGCAAATGCCATTATCATTTTTAAATATAAGAAAATTGTAAAAACTGATGATGACTTTTAACATTTGCTTTAACTTGAAGCAGAGGCTTCAGAGTATATCATTTTCCCTAAAAATTGAAATATGTTTTCATTAATGGCATTGATCTCTGGTTCTATTTTTTTTCCTTTATTTTTCTATGGTGTAGGAAGGTAAGACTATATTTGTCTTATAAAAAACAATTTCCTTCTCAATTTTTGAGTATGGTATGGTTTTTTATTGTTCTTTCAGAGTTTGATAGAATTCACTTGTAAATTCTTATGTAATAGGAATTCCCTTTCTCCTCCCCTTTTTTGATAGTTTCATTTCAACTAGTAAAATTTTTCAAAAATTTGATTTTTTTAAAAAAAATTTTATTTCACATTTTGATAATTTGGGTGTTTTATATTTTTGGTAAGGATTCCTTTAACATTACAATTATTCTTGAGATTTGGGAGGAATGTTACTGCGATTATAAGTTCTGATGATCTTTTAAATACTTTTCTTCTGTAGTAAATTCACAATGTTCACTTTAAACATTGGTGATTTACTTTCCCTCTCTCTTTTTAATTATCTTATCAAAGATTTATGAAGATCTAATCTTAGTTATTATTGTCTTTTCTTAATCTTGTTTCCAGTTACCGATTTCTCTTCTAATTGTCAAATTTTCCTCTTTCATGGTTATTTTCAGTTTTTTTGTTAATTTTACAATTTCAAAATTATATATTATATATTTGGTTTATTAATTCATCTTTTTCAGTGTGATAGTGTGTCTACTTAGAGATAGAATTTTTCTTCTGAATATTACTTTAGATGTATGCAAGAAATTGTGGTATAATTTTATTTTTATTCTGTTTCACATTAATAATTGCTTCTCATTAAAGGAAAGATTAGACTAAAGAGTTGAAATGATGATAGACATATAAATAATGCTTGCTCTCTTATTTGGCATTGTAAAACATAATTGTTATAATATAATATAAAAACATAATTATAATATCTTCATCTGTAAAATGAGAGTTAGACTAGATGACTTTTGAGGGTCTCTTGTAGCTGAAAATCTCTGATTCTAGGTAATGAAGTAGTTTTTGCTTGTCTTGCTGAGACTCTCTAAAAGTATTTGTTAATGTTCAATTTAGGCAAGATATGGAAATATCTTTTTTTGGGGGGAGTGGGGGGTAAACAAGAATGATAATTTAACTACAGGAGTAAGCTAGCTCACCAGGCTCCAAGTTTAGATGGTTGTGTAAGCTGGCTTTGTCCACACTGAACAGTGCCAGGGTCTTCACCAGATAGCATCACTCCAGTGTGGAATGAAGATTTCTGCAGCCAGTATAATGGTCTGAGGATTCATCTACTTGACTGAAACTTCACAAGCTCTAGCTGCCCTTCCTGCTCAAGTAGAGAGTAAATACAAGGTTTACTTCTTTAGAAGTCAGGCAATGCACACAGGTGAATAAAGTTCAGGAGATTAGTTTATAGCTAGGGCAGCAACACAAACACATTGTTTTTTGGCATCTGTTTTGTCTTAATCACAAGTTAAAAAATTCACTTGTAATCCTGTATACAAAAGCCATGTTTATATCAATATCATATGTAGTTCACTTGAAATCGTATACATTAAAACAAAGACCAGAAATCCAAGTTAATGGTCAAAGACAACCAATAACAAAATCACTAAATTCCAGTTGTCAAACATAATTTATTATGTATATTTCTGTACCACCCCCCTTTTGGGGGCCAAAACAGTAATTATTAAAACTAAAGTGATATGGGAAAAAAAAAATTGCTTCTGTTATTTGTTCTTTGATTTGCCTATTCAATATGTCTCTGTTTAGGTCTATGTCCACATATGTTTTCTCCTTCTCCTTTTGTTATATTCTATGTGGATTGTTCATTTCTCTTGTAATAAGCCTAGTTTTCACAGAAGTTTCACAAAGTTGTGATTGCCTGTTGACTGTGGGGAGAACATTTTTCATTATAAATCCTTTTGATTTTTTTTAGATCATCATATTACTGAAAATAGCTAATTCAATAATAATCGATTATTGTACAGTATGTTACTGTGTACAGTGCTCTCTGAGTTCGGCTTACTTCACTTTGCATCACTTCATGTAAATCTTTCTAGGATTTTCAGAAAATATCCTGCTCATTCATTTTCCTCCCTCTCCCCTCCCTTCCCTTTCCCTATCTCCCTCCCTCTCTCCTTCCCTAAAACTTTGAGTTCCAGATTCTCTCCTTTCCTTTCTCTCTATCCCCCTTATTCAGAAGGCACATGTGAAGTCATGCAAAACATTTCCATAAATATCCTGTTGTGAAAGAAAACATAGATATCCTCCCTGACAAATAAAGTTAAGAAAAAAAAAAGTATTCTTCAATCTGTATTCAGACATAATGAGTTCCTTCTCTGGGAATGAATAGCATTTTTCATCATAAGTCTTTCAGAGTTGTCTGGAGTCATTGGACTGCTGAACATAGATAGCCAAGTTATTCAGTGCTAATCATCTCACACTATTGCTGTTATTTTATACTTAGTGCATTTCAGTTTTCATGAGCTTATGGAAGTGTTCAGATTTTTTTGAGAGCATCCTGCTCATCATTTCTTGTAGCACAATAACATCCCATTATAATAATCACACACCACAATTTGTACATCCATTTTCCAAGTGATGGGTATTCCCTCAATTTCCAATTTTTTGTCCTGAGAAGACAGCTGCTATAAATATTTTTGTTTATGTAGGTCCTTTTCCCTTAAAAAAAATCTTTTTGATGATACATACCTTGTAGTGGTATGATTAAGTCAAAAGATATGCTTAGTTTTATAGCCCTATGGACATTGTTCTGAATTGCTCTGTTATAGAATGGTTGAATCAGTTCACAATTCTACCAACAGTGCACTAATATCTCATTTGCCCCACATTCCCTCCAACATTTGTCATTTTCCTTTTCTGGACCATTAGGCAATCTAATAAGTAGGAATTGTTAATTTTCATTTCTCTAGTCAATAGTCACGTTATTTTTTCATATGGCTATAAATAGCTTGATTATTTCATGTGAAAACCGTGTATCTTTTGATTATTTATCAACTAGGGAATAAGTCTTATTTTTTATAAATTTGACTCAGTTCCTTATATGCTGGAGAAACGAGGCCTTATCGGAGAAACTTGATTCAAAATTCTTTTCATAGTTATTACTATATTTCTCTCTCCCCCTCCATTTATTCTGTTCACTCTCACCTTTCACTTTGTTCCTCCCTCAAAAGTATTTTGCTTTTCACTGTCCCCTGCCCCAATATACGTAGAAGGGAAGGCTATCATCCTTTGTGCTTCTTGTATCTCCTTTCCCTCTTACTGTTTTTTTGGTAGGATAAGATAGATTTTTCTACCCACCTGAATGTGTATGTTATTTTCTCTTTGAGCCAATTCTGATAAGATTAAGGTTCAGACACTCATGTATCTTCCTATTCACTGTGAAAGTTCTTTTATGTGAGACAATTTACCCCATGCCACCTTTCCCTTCTTCCTTTTCCTGTGTGTTTTTTTTGCTTCACCCCTAAAATTTATTTTTTAAAAATATATTATCTCATCTTATTCAATTGACATCCATATATTCTAACTAATTGCTCTAATAAAGATGAAGTTCTTCATCTTCCTATGTAGGAATATGAATATTTTAACCTTATTGAATCTTTTATTTCTCTTTCCTTTTTACCTTTTGTGCTTCTCTTGACTCATATTTGAAAGTCAAAATTTCCTTTCAGCTTTGGTCTTTTCATCAGAAATGTTTGAAAATCCTCAGTTTCTTTAGATCTATTTTCCCTTCTGAAGGATTATACTTAATTTTGCTGGCTAAATGATTACTCCTGGACCCCCTGAAATATCATATCCAAGCTCTCTGATTCTTTAATGTAGAGATTGCTAAATCTTGTGTTATCTTGACTCTTGCTTCATGAAATTTGAATTCCTTCATTCTGGTTGCTTAGAGTATTTTCTCCTTGACCTGTGAGGTCTGAAATTTGGCAGTAATATTCCTGAGTGTTTTTCTTTTTTAGAATCTCTTTCAGGAGGTAATTGGTAGATTCTTTCAATTTCTGTTTTATCCCCTGGATCTAGGATAGTGGGGCAGTTTTCTTGTAATTTCTTGAAAGATGATATCCAGGTTCTTTCTTTGATTATTATTTTTAAGTAGTTCTTAAATCATCTCTCCTATATATATTTTCCAGGTCAGTTTTTTTCTAATGAGATATTTCATATTTTCATCTAGTTTTTAATTTTTTCCCTTTATTTTATTACTTCTTAGAATTATTAGCTTCTATTCTCCAATTCCAATTCCAATTTTAAGAATTTTTTTTTCTTCAGTAAGCTTTTTTACTTCCTTCTCCATATGGACAATTCTGCTAATATTAAGGAGTTCTTTTTCTTCTATGAATCTTATGCCTCTTTTTCCATTTGGCTAATTCTGCTTTTTTTAAAAAAGAGTGCTGCTCTGTAGTTTTTTGTGCATAATTCTGAATTTGATCAATTCTGTTTCTTAAGGAGATTTTCTGTGGTCTATTATATTTTTAAGATGTTATTTTCTTGAAAGTGTGTTTGTGTGTGTGTGTTATTTATTTTGTTTTTAAAGGATATGCCTCCTTTACTGTGCTGTTGATCATTTTTTCGATTTCTGTTTTGTATGTCATTTCCCCCAGTTTTCCCTCTAACTTTCTTATTTGATTTTTAAAATCTTCTTGAGTTCTTCTAGGAATTCTTTTTGGCCCTGAGACCATTCTCATTTTCCACAGTGAAGGATAGATACAATCTGTACTTTTGGTTTCATTGGTATAGGGAATTTGCAATAAGAAAATTTTGTCAATGCAAGTGAAAACAATTTTTTCAACTGATTATCTTTATCTAGAGTTCTGAATGGTTAAATGATCTACCCAGAGTTTCACAGGTATTATGTGGCAGAAGTGGACTTTAAATCTGGGTTTTGGTGGCTTTGAGGCCAACTCTAAATTTATCCATTGTGACATATACTGCCTTTTGTTGTCTATATAACTTCTTTTTTTAAACTTTTCTCAAATTTCCAGTCTCATTCCTAGATCCTTCATTCTTTACAGAAGACCTTGTGTCCTAATTTGTTGAGAATATGCAGATATCTGGTTTAAAAAAAAATTCCTTCAATCTCCTTTGTCTTTATCTTAGATATTTTCTTTCTTCTTTCATGATCTACTTCTTTCCTTGTCTCTTTTTTCAAAGGAAGAACTGCATTACTGTTTTATGTGCTTGTTTGTCTAAAATTACATACCACTTAAAAATGACTAGTTTACCCATTTTCCTTTTTACTGAAAAATCATACTTTATTTTTTGTATTACTGTTACTCTTTTCCTTTCCCCACAAATAGAACCTTCCCTTGTAGCAAAGAAATAGATGTAAGCAAGACAATGAACAAACAAACCAACAAACTCCAAACCCTTATATATTAAAAATGTGTGACAGAGTATGTATTATTCTGCATGTCTGCCGTACCACTTCTCTACTGAGAAAAAAATTCATTACCAACTGGGGAAATTAGGGAAGTCTTCTGGGAGTGGATGACATCTGAATTGGACTTTCAAAGATGAGCAGTAATTCAGCTAGTGAAAAAAACAAGTTGGTTTTTGTAGATAAAGCAAGCAACTTGGATGAAAATAGAATGATGGGAACCCTTGGTTCATGTTCAATAGGTGATGAGTGGTCTCAGTTCTAAATATGGAGATGTGCAATCTGAAAGAAATGAATTGAAGAGATAAATTAGTATCACATTGTGTAGGACATAGGATACTAGATTAGAGGAGTTTGAACTTTTCTTGTAAGAGAGTAAGGGAAGAAGTGGAAAAAAAATTAAAACTGTAGTGATAGGAAAAAGAGAGATTATTTTGGTGAACTATGTGACAATTTATTATGAGGATGGGGTTGGAATTTCCCCTTAGACAGTTCTGGTGTTCAATTCCTGTTAAATATACTGTTGCAGGTATGGATTTTGCTTGGCCTTGTGGTCATGTTCTTCCTCCTTCCCATCATTTCATCATTTTATACTTCAGTTGATGACAGCCTTCAAAAGGAAGAAGAAAAGCAGAGTAAGTGAAGGGAAAAATATAATTTAATTTTAATGCTAATGCCAGTAAAATTTTAAATTCAAATATTTCTGGATGACATAGTTTTTAGCACATTAATATGCTATCTCACATGAGTTAATTCTGGAGAAAGAAAAATATTGAGTTCTATATAAATTTAAGTCACTAAATGTGGCATTGTGCTTAAAATTTCATTCTGGGGAACAAGACACAAATATAAAACAACATATTGCTTGACATTGTTTATGAAGTCAAAATGTCTAATAAACATTTGGTAATGACAAACTGGAGCTCAGAATCATCAGAAAGTATTTAATAGAGAAGGCGGAAGGAACAAACATTTATTAAAGGCCTACTATGTGCCAGTCACTATTCTAAGTGCTTTATAAATTTTTTTTTTAAATTTGATCCTTACATCTCTGTGAGATAAGTGCTTTTATAATCCCATTTTACAGTTTACAGGGAATTGAGGCAAGTAGCAATTAAGGCACTGTGCTAAATCTTAGGATACAAAGAAAGGCAATAGATAGTCCTTGCTCTTAGAGAATTTACAAAACAAAATTATGTACAAATAAGACACATACAGGATAATTTAGGATAATCCCAGAGGAAAATGGACCAAGATTAAGGAGGAATGGAGAAGCTTCATGTGGAATATGGGAATGTAGCTGCTACTTGAAGGAAGCCAAAGAAGATAATTAGGTAGAGATGAGAAAGGAGAGAATTCCAGGCCTGAGGGACAGCTATTAAAAGGATTTGGAGTTGGAAGATGGAGTGTCATGTGGGGAGTACATAGTCAAAAAAAACCCAGCATGATTGGATGAAAAGGTATATATAATTGAGGAGAGGAGAGGCATCAGGTGTGGGAAGACTGGAAGAGAAAGTTCGGCAGGTTTTGAAGGACTTGAACAACAGAAGGTTTTATATTTGATACTAGAAATGATAAGGAGACACTGGCATTCTTTGAGAAGGGGTATGGCGTGGTCATATGTGTTTTTTAGGAAGATTGCTTTGGCAGATGAGAAGATGTATTGGAGTGGAAGAGAGACCTGTGTCAGGGAGATCAACTAGGGCCCTACTGAAGAAGTCCAGGCATGAAATGAGGGGGACTTGCACCTGGGAGGTGACAGTGTCAGGAGAAAAGAGGGTATGTTTGAGAGATGCTTCAAAGATAAAATCTGTAAGGTGTGATTGGTAGGAGATTGGAGATGGGGACTAAGAGTGAGGAGGGGAGGGTGGCAAGTAGATTGTGAGCCTGGGAAACTGCGAGGATGGTAGTGTTCTCAACAGTCATGGGGAAGTTAAATTAGGAAGGAGGCAGGATTTGGTGGGGAAGAGAGAAATTCAGTTTTTGATATGTTAAGTTTAAGATGTCTGTAGGACATCCACTTCAAGATGGTCTAATAGGTAGTTGGAGATTTCAATTTGAAGGTCAGTACAGAGGTTGGGACTGGATAAGTAGATTTGAGAATCATCTGCAAAAAGATGATAATTGAATCTATAGGAGCTGGTGGGATCATTGAGTGAATCTATAGAAAAAAAAGAGAACAGCACTCAGGACAGAGCCCTGTGAGACACCTACCTTTAGCAGGTGTGACCTGGATGACAATCCAGCAAAGAATATTGAGAAATGGTCAGAGAAATAGGAGGAGAGCCAGGATAGAGTAGTGTTATAGAGACTTAGAGAGGAGGTCATCAAGAGGAAGTGAGTGATTAATAGTTTTAAAGAAGAGTGGGAATGGAAGAATTTGATAATTAAGATTTAACAATTAACTTATCTTTGGGAACTTTGGAAAGAATCGTTCTGGATGAATGATGGAGTTGTAATTCAGAATGTCGAATCTAAAAGAAAGGTAAGAAAGAAAGGAGGTTTTATTGTAGATGGTCTTCTCAAGAAGTTTAGTCACAAAAGGAAGAAGAGAAAAAGAATAGAAATTAAGACTGGATGTAAACCTGGGAGTCATCTACAAAGAGCTTAATAATCTTCTAGGAGTGGACAAGGTCACCATCTCAAATATTTTACAAGAAAATAGTTATTCAAAGCAAGAAGATTGTCAACTGTGGCAAATGCTTCACGAGTTGTAAAAAATAAAATGAAGACTGAGAAAAGACCTTTAGACTTGACAATTCAGAAACCTTTGATAACTTTGAAGAGAGTAATTTCATTTGAATAATATGTTCAGAAGCTAGGTTTAAAAAAAAGAAGCAATTCTAGTTCCTCTCTCTATGTTGCACAGTCACTTCAAAAACTGCTAGAGGAAAGCCAAGAGAACATATAAAGAACAAGCAAACAAGAAGAGGCTACACTTAACAAATAAGATTTCTTTATATCACCCTTGCTTAATGATAGGGTAAAGATTATTTTTCACCTTAGATGGAGAACAAAAATGTCCAAAGAATACTTTCTAGAAATGCAGGTAGAGTAATACATGAAAAGAAGTATAAATTATGCCTGGGGCTGCCATAAACTTTCTAGTAATAGTTACATTTGTGTATTGAGGCAAAATAAAGATATGTGATCCTTGCAATTTCACACGAAAAAATACATTCAGTTAAGCTAATGTTTGGTTCAAAACAATATTTTTATATTATATTGATTGAAAAGGTCAATCAATTATGTGGTGAACTAGAGGTAAACAATTTAGCATAATTTTAAAAAACATTATTTTTCAAAAACTGTCAAAAAAAGTACTGAAATCCTTCTTATCTTTCATAGTTCTGTCAAGAGTCCAAACCTTTTTCTCAAAGAATCTTTACTGATATATTCATTCTAATAACTAATAACCAGAATTTCTTTATTTTTTTATCAACCAAATGTGGTTTTCCAACTCCTAAAGCATTTCCTTGGCACTGTTCTGATCAGTATTTTTTTAAATAAGTGGCTTAGATAAAAGCAGAAATGGCAGCTTATCAAATTTAAGAATGACCCACAACTAGGAGGAATAGCTGATATGGAGACAGAAATGAGATATAAAAAGATGTGGTTAGGTTGGAAACGATAAATCAAATCTAATGAAATGGAATTTAATAAGGATGAATATAAAGTCTTAAGACAAGTTAAAAAAAATCCCAACAAAACAAGGACAGAATAGAAGAGATGTGGCTAATACTTGGAAATTTAAATGAGCATTGAATTGAATGTAGTGGACAGCAAGAAGAATAAGATGTACCCAACAATATCACTATCAAGCATGATATTGTATTTAGACTGAATTCCAAGATCACAGAATCTAAGCAATATAAAGCACCATAGAAACCATCTTGTCCAACCCATGCATACTCAAGAATTCCTTACAACAGTTAATCAGCTTCTGATTGAAGCTCTCCAGTAAAAGAAAAACGACTACTTCTCCAGGCACACCATTCTACCACTAGAAACCTCTGCTTGCTAAAAAATATTTTTCTTGATACCAAATTTTGTAGTAGCTTTTGCCAATTCCACCCTATGCCCCCCCCCCCAATTCTATCTGTATTATACCCAGAACTGTTTTGCAATCCTTAAAAAGTACTCTATATTGTTCAGTTTTTTTTAGTCTGACTCTTTCGACCCCTATTTCGGGTTTTTTTTTTTTTGGCAGAGTGGGTGGTCATTTCTGTCTGCAGCTCATTTACAGGTAGGGAAACTGAGGCAAACAAGATTCAGTGATTTGTCTAGGGTCACACAGCTAGTATCTGAAGCCAGACTTGGAACTCAGGAAGATGAAAATTCTTGACTTTGGGCTAGGGATCTACTCCTCAGGCCTGGCACTGTACTACCCTAGCTGCCCCCAAATACTATATAAATGCTAATTATAATAATAATAATTTTTATTATTGTTAAATAATCCAGGAGTAAAAGTGCAGTAAAAGTTCAGCAATGTCAAGATAGGAAACAAAAGTAACAACATAAAAGTTAAGTAATTTGTCCATACTTAAAGAGCACTCTTGAGGTAGGACTTAAGACTTGGAATTCCTGATTCCATATCCAGTGCTCTATACTTTCCACTTCTAAGTATCTTTCTCTGACTTTACTTTTCTCCCTTCTCAATCCTGACTCTGATAAATCAACATGTATTTATTAAGCACTTAACTATGTACCAAGCATTGCTAACCCCCAGACTTTCCCACCACTGCTCCATCTGGTCTCATATGAAGAGATGACCCTTCTCACTGAAACCAGCCTCTTCATATATACCCCTGAACTCATATCCCCCAGGTGGCTTGAACAGGTTTCTTCTACAATCATCAATCTGACAGAAATCATTGATAACTTTGGAGAGAGCAGTTTTTATTTTACTGATAAGGTTAAAATCAGAACCTATAATCTAAAAATTCTCTCTATACACTGGCTCCTTTTCTTCTCTCAAATACAAGGAAATCTCCCCCATCCTTAAAATGAAAATCTTCATTAAGCTCTACCATCATACTCCTTTACATGTCACTCCATATATGTTCTTTTTTCTCATTCAAACTGCTGGGGGAAAAAGGTATGATATCAGTCATGTCTTGGAGAAGCAAATTTTTGCTTTGATGTGTGTTCTTTATTTTGGATTCACTTTTCATTTTGATACCAAGTTTTGTATAAGTTTCGTAAAGCATCCTGCAATATCTTATGACATGGAAAAACAAAGAATTACAATGAAAAATAAACCTGATTTTTAAAAAATTCAGATATAATACCTATGTATGTAATTATTACATTTTATATAATAAATTAAATGGAAAGATTAATTAACCAATACAGAGCCTCATGTAGGTAGTTTGATATTTTAACTTTTCAAGCTTTAATTTAATCGTTTATTTGCATGTGAGCTCTTGTGCTAAATTTTAACCAACATTCAGTAAGTAAAAAATAAGCTTTCTAAGAAGCATTAAATAATAATTGAAAATTGCCATCTTGGAATTTTTAAAAACAAAGTTAAGAATTTATGGGCATGTTTGTTTTTCAAACATGATAACTTTTGTCACCATCAAATATTTGCTTTCCAGATGTTTGTTAATATCTTTATCTTTTTAAAAACACTTCATGCTATACCTGAGAAAAAATAAATTCTATTCATACTTGATATTGTTTTAAAAGTGACACTATATGTGTGTATTGTAGTTTATCATTGCAATTAATAGAATAAATATACGCTAATAGCTTTTTAAAGAAAAAAGAGATAAAAGATTCTAAATAGCAAGTTTTGCTTCCAAAAAAGAAAACCTGAGTCTAAATTTGCTTATTAAGGAAATTTTGTCCTGATAAATCATACTATAGTCTCAAAAAAGCTTTTTAATTTCCCAAAATTTGAAAATATTTCTCCCCAAATTTTAAACAAAGGTTGATTATTTTCTTGAAAAGTAGTTTGAGAGTAGTTTTCCTTGGAAGAATAAATGATTATATATATTTAAAATATGACATTTTCTATTAAAATTGTTTTTGAAATATACAGCTTTCCAAGAATAGGTCTATTGTGTTTTTTTGGCAAAACTACATTTAAAAATTATCTTAATTAATGTTATTAAAATTTAATTATTTAGGAAAATGCTGTTATAAATTTATAAATACAAAAATGTTCTTAGCAAGAATACAACTATTTTTATTTCTGTCATAATAATAGTGTTTATATAGTGCTTAAAGGCTTGTAAAATGTTTTATATATATTAACTTATTTGGAACCACAACTCTTGGAAAAGGAGGTACTATTTCTATTTTACAGGTCAGGAAAGTGAGGCATAAAGAAATTAAATTACTTATTGATGCCTGAGGTAGGATTTGAACTGAGGTCTTCCTGTTGTAATTTCTGCATTCCATCTATTCTATCATCCAATTTTTCCTTTTAGATTTTCCTTTTAGTTTTTGATAAAAGCTTCCTTTTCTAATCCAGCAGCTTCATGACTAATTACAGATTAAAAAGAATATTTCTTATTTGTGGGTGAATTAGAGATAAGAAGATAGGTACTGTATAGGCTTTTTTTGCATCATTATTTAATTTTATAAGATGCCTTTCTTTTTTTATATCATGGTCATTTCCAGGTAAAATCCCTAAAATGTTACTTTCTCCACTGCCGCCCATCACGTGCCTCAGCCTTCTGTGGGTTTTTTAAATTTTACAAATCTTAAAAGTTTCTTTTCAATTTTACTTCCAATTTCAAATATATAAACAATTAAAGCTTATATCTGTCTTCTAGCTTTTATCCTAAAGCTTCCATAATATACTTGTATACACACAAGCATAGCTTTTATTTTATCATTTTACTTTTCCAACTACATGTGAACAGTTTTTAATATTGATATTAAAATTTTTGATTTTCAATTTTTCTTTCTCCCCTCCCTCCATAATTGGTAAGCAATTTGATATAGGCTACATATGTGCAATCAGTAAAACAATTCCATGTTAGTGAAGATTTAGTATCATATTGTGAAAAAGAAAGAATAAAAACAAAACACTAGGTATGGCCTTTACAGAGACAGATGTCCATATTTAATACTTATTAATACATATGTAATACTTGCAAAATGTCTGTATTTAAATTTCTTTTTCTGAATGTCATTGCTGTTTTTTTTCAGTTGTTGAGTGACTGTCACTTATAAAGATGGTATCAGATATTCAGGTATGAAGCTTTTTTTTTTTCCCTTGGCCTGCTGCGATGTTCTTTGTGTGAGAAGCATAGTCTTCAAGGATTTATCTTACTTTAAATGGAGTTTCATTTGTAAATTACTTATTTATTATAACAAATTTTTATTTTAATACTATATTAAATTCCATATTTTTGATGTTAATCCTCCCCTTTCTTCAAACTTCTGTCAGCAAATTTATACTGCTTTTTTTTTCCTGCAGGGATATAAAATTACTTCACATTCCTTTAGCATTTTGTATTTCTTTTTTTACTCTTTTTACACACACATACATATGTACACATGTATTTATATAGAAAAATATTATTTGTTCTAAAATATGAGTCTATAAGCTGAATACTATCTTTAACTTCTTGTGGTACTTTTTTTAACTTTGTTTGAATAAATGCTACATAATTGGGTTTACTAGCTAGGTCATTATGCTATTTAAATGTTTACTTTGTAGATTTTATGTAGTCTGTCTTTTCAATAGCAATCATTCTCAAAGTGCAATCTGTAGGACTTGTCCATCTTGGGTCCCTTCAGACCATTTTAGGTAGTATATAAAGTCAAATTCTTTACATAGTAATACTAACATTTTAATTTATACTATGAAAAACACTGATAGATTTGATTTAGATAAACAAAATTTCTTTGGAGTTCTCATTTTTTAAGGTTGTAAAGGAGTCTTGAAACTAAAAAGTTTGAGAACTTCTGCTCTAAAGATATTGTTTCTCTGTCTCTCTCTCCACAAACACACACACACACACACGTATGCCTCTCTGTGTATATTTCTGTATTTATATACCTTCATCTATATCAGATCAACTAATTTTTTGAAGTTATTTGAGTCCATTTCTATGTTAGTTATATTCTTGGTATACCAAAAAGGTATTAGAAATAATGACCAATTTATTCAACAAGTATTTAGTGCCATTTATATATCAGATGTTGTTACATGCTAGGACTACAAGTACAAAGAATAAAAAATCCTCCTTTGCATTGAACTTACATTGTGACATAGTAGGCAAAGTACATATAAAATATGTGTAGCATGAATATAAAATTAATAAATATACTTCTGCTTGCAAAGTAGTTAAATCCAAGTTAGTTGAGGTGGATAGCAAAAGCTTCATAAAAAATATTGTGACTGAGCTGCATTAAGTATTCATTTTTAAATATTTGGGTTTTTATTTTGGATTTAAACATCAAAAATGGGTATTTCTGTACATAAAACTTAAACAAAAAGTGTATATTAAATATGAAACTTTAAATCTCCATTTCATACCACTTGATTTTAAAAAAAAATCACATCTTATTTTTTAAATATTACTGCTTGCCTGTGCATTCTTCTGAACTTGCTTCTTTTCCTTTCTGATCATTTACAAATAACTTCAATTATTACTCTTTTTAAAAATTAGCATTACAATTAACACCCTTATCTCCTCAACCTAAAGAAAGGAAAAAATGAAAATCCTTGTAAATTAGATAGCACAATAAAGCAAAAAACACCCCCCCCCAAACTATATAATCATCATGTACAAAAATGTATGTCTGCACCTTATGCTCATTTCTTCTATTTTAGGAGGTGGATAACATGCCTCATTATAAGTATTCTGAGATATGAATGGTTGATCATTGCACAGTTTTTAAATCTTTCTGAATTATTTTTCTTTATGTTGCCCTTCTTTTCCTTCTGTTCATTTTTAACTCTGCTTGGTTCATACTAAAAATGAAATTAATTTATACTAACTCCAAAATCTCTTTCATCATTTCTTATTGCATAATAATTTTATATTTATATGCACAACATACAGTTTGTGCAATTTGTTCCAAATTGTTTAAGAGGCAATATTAGATACCTTCTTAGAGTCTAGTATGGAAGAAAATTGTGGGAGAGAAGTAAGTTAGATTGCCTACCAAACTAAAGTCTTCAGAGTTGTGCTAACCTCATTTTTATGTTTGTGAAATCTGGCCCATAAACCGGCCCCATGCCAGGAATTGTTTTAGGAACTGAAGGAATTGAATTGTCTTAGGAAAATCATGAAGATTACCTGGCAGGAGAAGGTACTGGACACTGAGGTTCTTTCTTAAGTATTCAAACCTGACTGGCAGAGAGAGCAATTGTGATGGGCTTGCCATGTTGTTGGAATGCACACTTATATTTCTCTAAAAGACTATTTTATGGATAATTCACAAAAAGCCAAAAGCTCACTTGGAGTTCAGAAAAAGTGATAAAAGGGCATTCTTAAGATCCCTTTGAGGAGAATTTTGCATTTGATTACCTGCCCTAACCTATGGGTATTCTATCCAAAGGAATACAAATTTTGATTGCCAAAACCTTGAAAGATATTGTGGGATTTAGTGATTTATGTACTAGCTTTCTTTCTTAAGGACCAGTCTTAAACCCAAATTACTCTGACTCTCGTTGATTGACCAACAGTAGATCCCAGGCCAAGTTCCATTTGGTCATTATTTGGGTCCTGATTGACTCAGAGTGAATGTAAATAGCAATAATAGCAATTGCTTCTGTTTTGGCCAAAAACCTGTGAGTCTTCCCCTCCCAGATTGATTTTTTTTTTGAACTAGGTAGAAGAAGCTATTCTCTGTCTCATTTCTTACCTATTCTGAATTCTTGATTGGGCACTGCCCTAGTCACACTGAGGTTAAAGACCTTAGCTTTAAGAGGCCACGGTCTCCCACTGCCTCCAGTGACACTTATGGATCTATATCTTTTTCATGGACCCAAATGAGTCCGGAGCAGAAAGTGAGGCTAGTGACTTTCCACAGCCTTCTCTTGAATGCAATTAATTTGCATGTCATGGCACCACCTCCCTAATAGCATGGTCCCCTTCAAGAGCAAGGGACAAACAGGAAGTTCAAACATACTGGATAATTATTAAGGAATCTGATGAGAAACTATAGTGAAGGACAATTTCTGCCTTGTGTTATAATTGAATGCTTGGGAGACAAGGGAAATAAAGTCATCTAATGTAGGTCATAGCTCATTTCTGTGCTGTGAAAAAAAGCTGATGACTTTATAAGGTACTTCTCAAAACATAAATTTAAGGATGATGTTTTCATTTATTTTTTGTGTTTTCACATGTGGTGGCTAGTTCATGATGAAGGAAGAAGATAGTAGAGGAATGGAAAGAAAAACAAAATAGGTAAGGACTGAAAAGTTAGTAAGTTGAAAAATGGTAGGTTTCATCTCTAATTTTTATCTGTTGTAATGTAATAACTTCATTTGAAAAAGCACAAGATCTAGAATTTTAAGGCAAGTTATGAAAAGAATTAGGGACAAATGGTGCAATTGACCTCAAACTATCATGAAGCAGATGCCATGAAAAATATCTGGTATAGATTAAAATTGAGAGATTAGTGAATATTTGTTGTTCTTTTGTCTGATAGCATGGTTGCAACTCCTGCTTTTTTGAATTTACTTGATGCATAGTAAATTTTGATCTAGCTTTCATTTCATTCTGTGTATATCTTTGCTTTTTAAATGTGTTTCTTGCCAGCAGATGGTAGAATTTTCTTTTCTTATCCAGCTTTTGCTGTTGATATTCAAAAGTTTTCAGTTGTGTCTGACTTTCACGACCCCATTTGGGGTTTTCTTGGCAAAGATACTGGAGTGGTTTGCCATTTCTTTCTCCAGCTCATTTTAAGATAAATAGGGTTATATGACTTGCCTAGGGTCCCAAAACTAGTAAATGTTGAGGCTGGATTTGAACTAACAAGGATGCTTTTCAGATTACAAGCCCAGTGCTTTTTCAACTGCATCCTTTATATTTTACTAGCTCTTTTAGTCAATTAACAATGTGAAATTGTGAGCTTTGTCTAATATTTTTTTTCCAAATTATGATTTTTATTTTACCCTTTTTCTTTTATAAAAATACTATTATGTCTCCACTTAATTTAGTTTTGCTTTAAGACAGGCCTATTCTCATCTTCTTATGCTCAAGCAGTTTCCCCTCACTTATTATGTCTCTTTCCTAATTTAGGAATATTGCTTATTACTACATTTTCATTTCTTTCTTTTGTCTATTTCCTTCTTCCTCCTTTTTCAGTTAAGTAGTAAAGTAAGATCCATTTTCCTCACCTCTCCTTCAGCTTCTTTTGATCCTTCATTTTTTTTCTGAGCCATTTTTCAAAAAAGAATTTCTTTTTTTCTTTATCATCCATTTGCCCTTTCTCTCCTAGCATTTTATTCCTTAATTTATGACTCTTTCTTTAGTCTTTCTTTGATCTCTGTTATTTTCTCTGGATTAAAATTTTTAAGATGTTTTTTATTCCTTCATAGCATTTTCTTGTTTTCTTGTAGATCTTTCCCCTTGTCCCACTTTTGATGTGTTTTTCTAATTCCTATAGGTGATTCAGATAATATTGCCACATGGTAGAAATTTGCCTTTGTTCCTGATTGTGCAATTCATTATTGACCTTTGCCTTCCCCTTTGTGTTTTCCCCCTCAATGTTTCATATAACTCCAAACCTCTTCCCTAGTTCTATGTCCTTCCACTTTTTTGAGTACCACTTGCTTTAAGGAATTCTGGTTCCCTTCTGGTTCCCTTTCTGCTGAGGCAGGATAGATAGATGTTCCTTCTTGTACCAAATACTTGCAGGTTATATCCTTTGTAAGGTTCCAATTTCTCTTTTTCCATGAAAGCATTCACCAGTGGTATTCCTTCTCACCACTGAAACAAAATTTTGCCTTTTCTTCCACTTTTTTAGTCAGTCCCTTTGCCTCCTCACCCAAATTTCTTTGGCTTCATTTCTTCCTGAGAAAATATAGTAATTAGTAATGGAAATCTTTGTAAAGATCAATGCTGGGGGGGCAGCTAGGTGGCACAGTGATTAGAGCACCAGCCCTGAAGTCAGGAGGACCTGAGTTCAAATCTGGTCTCAGACACTTCCTAGCTGTGTGACCCTGGGCAAGTCACTTAACCCCAATTGCCTAAGCAAAAAAAAAAAAAAAAAGATCAATACTGGGGAACTACCCATACATATGTTATACAAATAAAAAGCTTTAATTAAAAAAACAAAGAAAATATAGTAATTAATTTTCCTTTCATTGTTCGGTCTTCCACTTGGTTAGAGTACAGCACATTATTAATTCCTTCTATCTTCTTCCTCCTTTCTTTCATGCACTCTCCCATTCTGTAATATAGTATCACCACAAACATTGATTCATGTCAATGTGGATGTTGTGAGGTTTTTTCCCTTATGGTGTATTAGGTCTGTTTTCTACCCATGACTTCTTTTATCTTCTAATTTCACTTTTGTTATCATGTATGCATTCAGAAAGAAATAGTTTTTAATGTTTTTTCTATTGCTATTTTGTTGTTTTCCCTTTTTGTTTCATTTGTTTAACCTCCCTTGAATTTGTGTTGTCTGGGCTGTTTGAGGAACAAATAATTTGTTCAGGTCTTTTTTTTTTTTTTTTCTAAAAATGCTTGAGATGCTTTTATTTTATTGAACATCTTTCTTCATTTATGGAAATGTTCCAATTCCAACAATCAGGATATGTTATCTTGGGCAGTATATTTAGCTTCTTTGAACACTTTTCACTTTCATGATTTCTGGTGAATGTAGAAATATCTTGTGTTATTTGAATTTCCTTGATATTCAAAGATGTTTCTCATGGTCAGTGTTGGAATTTTTAGATAATCAGTGGAATTGTTAAATTTAACTGTTATGTATGTCTGGGATTTGTGGCATATTTGAGGACCTTTGTCCGGATTATTTGTATATTCTTTAAGTTAGCATTTTTGGTGTGTCGGTTGAAAAGATTTGGGCAGTTTTCTTGTATTATATTTTGGGATAATGCTGTTTTCTTTTTTTTTCCCTTCTTCTTAATTTGTAGCATTCTTCTCCAAGAGTTGTTATTCTTGTTCGTTTTCAATTGTGTATGACTTTTCATGACCCCATTTAGGGTTTTCTTGGCAAAGAGTGGTTTGCCATTTTCTTCTCCAGCTCATTTCATAAACTGTGGTAAAGAGGGTTAAAAGTAACTTGTCCAGAAGCCATATTTGGACTCAGGAAGATAAATTTCCTGACTCCAGGTCTGGTACTTTATTCACTGTGCCACCTACCTGCCTTATTACTACGTGGTCTTTATGTATAATATTTTCATTTATAGGCAAATCACTTAATCACCTTTAGTCTTCATTTTTCTGTAGAGATAATGTCTACAGGTTGACTCTAGTTTCAATAATGCAAAGTTTGATTTAGTATGAATTATAAAATAAAACTAAAGAACATTTAATTTGAGCCAAAATTCATTTAATATGAAATGTACAAGCTAGTTGGGATATTTATTATGCCACTACATCTTCAGTTTGAGCTTGCTTATTATCATTTGTAGATGTAATTAATGTGTAGCTTATCATTTTACCAGTAGTTGTGTTTTTTTTTTTTAAAAGAAAGGCCTTTAACAAAATGGATAAAAATAAGACTGCTTCTGATGGGGACACTAACAGCAAGAAAGAAGAGCTTTAGTTGTTATTGATTTGAGTGGTAATCATAGTAAACTATAAGACGCTAATTCTTAAGAGACATGGGAATGCTTGAATCTTCAGTATAGAATATTATAAAAGAAGCAGATGAAATAAAAAAAGGCAAAATTGTACCAACTTTTGTAATTTGAAAACTGTTTCAAGGACAAAAGAAGTATTACAGTGATAAAAATGGAACATCCTTTGATTGTATGGATTGAAATTGGCAATTAAAATACATTCTTAGGCTGGAAACTGGAAACTGAAGGGATGCCCATCAATTGGAGAGTGGCTGAATAAATTATGGTATATGAATATTATCGAATATTATTGCTCTGTAAGAAATGACCAGCAGGATGATTTCAGAGAGGCCTGGAGGGACTTGCATGAACTGATGCTGAGTGAAACAAGCAGAACCAGGAGATCATCATGCACAGCAACAACAGTATTACAGGATGATCAATTCTGATGGACATGGCTCTCTGAAACAAAGAATTGTCTCAAACCAGTTCCAATTGTTCACTGAAGAAAACCATATACACCCAGAGATAGGGAAATGAAATATGGTCCACAACATAACATTTTCATGATCTCTATTGACATTTGCTTGCATTGTGTTGCCTTTCTCTGATTCTTTTTTTTTTTTTTCTTGTAGATAGGATGTTTCTTGCATAACTTCTCAAGCATTTCAACATTATTAACATGTAGTGGACTTCCTGCCATCTAGGGGAGGGGAGGGGACTGGGGGTAAAATATGTAATGGAAAGCTTTGTAAAGATCATTGTTGGGGAACTACCCATACATATGTTACACAAATAAAAAGCTTTAATTAAAAAAATACATTATTAGTAGAGCATCAGTTTGGATCAAAGCTTTAAGTTTAAGGCAGTGAAAGAAAACAAATTAAGTGTATAGTAAAATAACTTTTACTGTAAGCATTGGCTGGTTCCACCATCAGGTACATAATGCCAGAAATATAGAAGAGGCTGATAAAAATGCAACAACTAAATATCCAGATGTTTTGAAGAAAATAAAGAAGTTGGATACACTGATAAACAAATTTTATTGTGTATTAAACAGGCTTTTTTTGGGAAAAGGATGCCTTCCAGAATTTATGGTGCTAAGAAGGAACCCTCTCCTCTAAACACACATACATACACCCTGCCCCATCCCCAGATTTAAATGTCTGAATGTCACCTGATACTATTATTGGGAAGTAATGTAGAAGGGAATTTTAAATGAAAGCTTTTTTGCTGGTCAAATAAGGAAGCATTGATGATAAAGCTTTTTTCAAAGACTGGTTTTTAAGTTATTTTACCCCAGCTATTATTGTATGCTGATGCAAGGAAAATGCTGAACGTAGCGTCATTCACTATACTTGGTTCATTATGAGAGAATGTGAACATGTAAATTTATAGAGATATGGATAAAGCTCCCTGCACTTACCAGTGTATATAGGAAGATTTAAAGAAAGATAAAATAGTTCAATCTACACTGCTAAATATTGTACATTACAATGATGAAATTTTTTGTTTCATCATCATTGTAGACTTATCTTTAAAGTATTCAATAATTTAAAGATTTTGTTTTCTATATTTCTTTGTAATAAGCTTAAATCAGAAATATAATTTTCATACATTTGATGTTACATATTCAACTTTTTCACTGTATGTTTCAATTAGTAGGAAACAATTACATATGACTTATAATTTATACTCTACTGGGTTCATTTCTACGAATAAAGCCCTAGCTATACCTACCTTCTAGTAGTTGTGAAGATCAAATGAAATAAGGCATGTAAAGTGCTTTGCAAACATTAAACCCCATATAAATTTCACTTATTGTTATTAGTATTATTATTAACACTAAAATAGGAAGTATAGTTTCTGCTTTTAATGTTAAATCAACTCATAAAAATGTATTTAAGAAATAGTAATTAGTGAATTTAATGAATTGTTTCTTTTCATCATACTGTACTTTAGCCATCTACATAGTGCATTGTTCCCCTAATTTTTATAGAAAGCAGTATTTAAAAAAAAATCACTAAATCCTTGACATCAAAGGTTGTTGGAATAGGTGGAATTATTCTCAGAATTGTACATAGTAGGAAGCCTTTGCCAGAACTCCATTCCCTATGGTTTGTTGTTTTGTTTTTGTTTTTGTTTTTAAAAGATGGTTAAGAGATTGGAAGTTTGAGCCATACCTTCCCTCCAGCTTACAAATACTCAAGACCTTCTGGAAGTGTTACCAGCTTTAGATCCAGTAGTTTGGAAGAATTAGTCATGGTTAACTGATTGGTATCCCAGTACAGATATTGAAGGCTAATGGAGAGTGCAGACTACTCCCCAGACCATAACAATGTAAAAAACAAGTGTTAGCACATTTGTTCAAGATTTTAGTGAAACCAGTTAGTAAGCCTAAACATCAATTAAGCCTATTGTTCGTGTAGGGAATTTCTGTACTTGCTTCATGACTGAGTTCTCTGATGGAAAGAACAGTAGTATTTATGAGGTTATAAATCATCCTCATTACAAAAATATTTAACATAAATATTTTAACATTATTTAAAGGGACTGGTATCAACTTTTTGTCTAAGGCATTTAGATCTATTTTATCCTTTAAATATTCATTTTAATTGTAGGATTTTGTGAAGCACTATTCAGTGTCTCATCAAAAACCAGAAATCCCCACACATTCACAGAGAATTTTAATTTTGCAGAATGAAAAGGAAATTATGTACATTCAGTAGACATTGTTATTACTCTGTCGTAAAATATGATGGGTTTGTAATAATTTTGGAGTGTAATAATAGCATATTTATTTATTTTTGGAAAGAGGTTGCCTTGAAAATAGTCTTTTACTTGATTGAATGTCTCTTCTATTAGACTTTAAAGTTAATGAAATCATAGTTACTGGGTAAAAAGACAAACATTTTGTGGGAAGGTGTATGTTTGTGAATTATTATGCCTATTAGAATGATTATGAAAGAGAAATATAAAATAAAGTTTAGCTAAGCAGAGGCCTATATATTTTACTTGCTAGTTTTTAAAGTCACCTTGGAAATTCATTGGGAAGTTCTTTCTAATTGATTTTGAACATTTGGCTTTGAAAATCAGCCTTGAGTTCATTGTAGGAAAATGTAGATAATTAAGTCATTAACATCATATTTTTTGATATATCTAAAACCATAACACGGGGTTAAAAGTAGAAGCCTTTCAGTAAGATCAGGAGCGAAGTTAGGATATCCATTAATACTAAGTATTGTACTACAAATGTTAGCTATACATAAGATAAGAAAAAGAATTAGCATAAATAATGAAGAAACAAAAATATCACTTTTTGCTGCTGATATGATGGCATGCTTAGGGAACCTAAAGATTCAACTGTAAAACTAATGGGAACAATTAACAGATTTAGCAAAGCTGTAGAATATAAAATAAAGCCCTACAAATAATTAGCATTAGCATATAAAATAACTTCATAGAAATCATTAACATTTCAGTATATTATAAATAAAACCCCTCAGGAAGAGATAGAAAGAAAAATTCCATTTAAAATAACTACCAACAGTGTAATATATTTGGGAGTCTGCCTACTAAGACACACACAAGAACTGTATGAACACTGTTAGAAAACACTTCATTCAATTAAAGCTAGATCTATATCATTGGAAAAATATTAATTACTTAGTGACTTACTAAACAAATGTGTTTTAATTTGCATGGGTGTAATTTTTCAACACTGACCCTTGCAAAGTTTTCTGTTACAAATTTTTCCCTCTTTCCCCCCATCCCCTCCCCTAGATGGAAGGAAGTCTAATACATGTTAATTATGTTAAAATACATGACAAATTGGATCTACAAGAAAAAAAAAACAACCTGAGAAGGATAACAAAATGCAAGCAAACATCAATAGCAAGTGTGAAAATGCTATGTTGTGGTCCACACTCAGATCCCACAGGCCTCTCCCTGGGTGTATATGGCTTTCTTCATCACTAAACAACTGGAACTGGTTTGAAACATCTCATTGTTGAAGAGAACCATGTTCATCAGAATTGATCATCTGGAAACATTTACCTATCTGATCTTTACATAAGGAAAGAGTTCATGATCACACAAGAAACAGAGAAAATCAGGGGAGGGAAATGGAAATTTTTAATTACATTGAGTGTGGGGATTTCTGGTTTTTGATGAGACACTGAATAGCGCTTCACAAAATCCTACAATTAAAATGAATATTTAAAGGATAAAATAGATCTAAATGCCTTAGACAAAAAGTTGATACCAGTCCCTTTAAATAATGTTAAAAAATATTTAATCATGTTAAATATTTTTGTAATGAGGATGATTTATAACCTCATAAATACTACTGTTCTTTCCATCAGAGAACTCAGTCATGAAGCAAGTACAGAAAGTACAGTATAGTTTTGTTATTGCTATGTATAATGATCTCCTGGTTCTGCTGATTTCACTTAGCATCACATCATGCAAATCTCTCCAGGCCTCTCTGAAATCGTCCTGCTGGTCGTTTCTTACAGAACAATAATATTCCATGACATTCATATACCATAATTTATTCATCCATTCTCCAGTTGATGGGCATCCATTCAGTTTCCAGTTTCTAGCCACTACAAAAAGGGCTGCCACAAACATTCTTGCACATGTGGGTCTCTTTCCCTCTTTTAAGATTTCTTTGGGATATAGGCCCAATAGAAACACTGCTGGGCAAAGGGTATGCACAGTTTGATAATTTTTGAGCATTAGACCAAACAAATGTCATAAATAACCTAGTGTTTGATAAATCCAAAGATCCGAGATGGGGCAAAAAAAAAAAAAAAAAAAAAAAATCACTATTCAGCAAAAAGTGCCGGGAAAACTATAAAGCATTCTGGCACAAGACTAACTTTCATATTACATGCTAAAATAAGGTCAAAATAGGTACATAATGTGTGTGTGTGTGTATGTGTGTGTGTATCCATCCATATCTAGCATATATAATGTGTGTGTAGTTTATATATAAATATACATAAAAAGTGATGTAAGTAAATTAGGGGAGCATGGAAACATTTACCTATCTGATCTTTACATAAGGAAAGAGTTCATGATCACACAAGAAACAGAGAAAATCAGGGGAGGGAAATGGAAATTTTTTATTATATTGAGTTAAATTTTTGCACAAACAAAAATAAATGCACTCCAAATTAGAAGGAAAGTCAGAAACTAGGGGGAAAATTATGACAAGTTTCTCTGACAAAGATTTCATTTCTTCAGTATATTTAGAAAAGTATGCCAAATTTACCAGACTAAGAGCCATTTCCCCGTTCATAGATGACCAAAGGATATGAATAGGAAAATTTCAGAAATCAAAGATAACAATAGTCATATGAAAAAAATGTTCTAAAACAGTATTAATTTGAGAAATCCAAATTAAAGCAACTCTATACCACCTCACATCCATTAGATTAACATGATAGAAAAGGAAAGTGACATCCTGGAGGGGATAAGAAAAAACAGGTACATTAATGCATTGTTGATAGAGCTCTGCATTCATTCAACCATTTTGCCAAAGGGCTATGAAAAGTGCAATGTCCTTTTACCTAGTAGTACCACTGCTAGGTCTTTTCCTTGAGGAAAAAAAAAAGAGGCAAAGGACCCATATGCACAAAAATAATTAGTGTAGATCTTTTGTGATGGTAAAGAGTTGGAAACCAAGTTTACCCATCAATTAAAGAATAGCTGAATAAGTTGCATATAATATTATGAAATATTTTTGCTCTATAAGAAATGACAGAGTGGATGATTTCAGAAAAACCCGAGATTCCTGTGAACTGATGCAGAATGAAATGAGCCAAATCAAGAGAGTACTGTATACAGTAACATTAATATTGTAATGGTGTTTGACTATGAAAGACTTAGCTATTTCATACAATAAACAATGCCATTCCAGAGGATTACTGTGAAAAATATTATCCACCTTCAGAGAGAAAACTGATAGACTCTGAGTGTAGATTGAAGCATATTTTCTTTCACTTTATTTATTTTGCTCTCCCTCCATTTCCTGTCACAACATGGCTAATATGGACATTTTTAAAATCATATTTTGTGGATATTAGAGATACAAAAGACATTTTCATTTGTATTTTGTTAATGTTTTTTGAATTTGTTTTTGAGTGTTAATTAGGGCATCTTTTCTTCCTTCTTCCATAAAGAACAACAAAGAAAATGTCATAAAATATGTGTAAATTCATTAAATTCCTTCATTAACTCAGTATCTTATTCAATGTATTGAATTATCACCATTTTTTTTTTAAATCAGATGATTGTCAGTGTGTTTCCTCTTCAATTCTCAGGAATTATGGTTTATCAGTGGCATCAATCAGAATTTAAAAGTTTTTTCTAAGTTGTTTTACTTAATCTTTTTGTCATTATATAAATAGTTCCGATACTGTCTCTGTAATTTTTTTCAGTTTCTTTTAGAACTTTTTAGACTTAGAATTTTTCATTTCTTACCATATAATAATATTCCTTTATAATTGTATGCCATATTTTTTTTTGCCATTATCTAATAGGTGGTTCTCACCTTAGTTTCCAGTTTTTGGCTACTGTAAAAAGCTTCTCTAATCCTTTTTATGCATTCAGTCTCTTTCTTCTTCTTTGATTACTTGGGGGAATAGGCCTACTAGTGGAATTGTTGGGTCAAAGGATGTGCAAATAGCCAAGTTGTCTTTTACTTTAGATTTCTCTAATCATTTTGGTGGCTGGGTGGAAAATGGATTTGAAAATGAAGACAGGGAACAAGAACAGTTAGGATGCTATTATAATAGGCCTGGTTAATTGTGATTAGGACTTCAACTAGGATGGTTCAAAAAGGGGACAGATGGGAAAGATGTAATGGAGGTACAATTGAAAAGACATAGTAGTTAGTTAACTATAGGGGTTAATTGAAATTTGAACATGACTTTGTAAACCTAGGCAATCAAGTTGAAAAATAGCAGAAGCAGATTTTGAACTCTTATCTTCCTAATTCCAAATCCTATATTTAGTGCTTTGCATGAGTGAATGAAGGAATGAATGAAAAAGTATGTATTAGGGTGCAGCTAGATGGCACAGTAGATAGAGCACCATCCCTGAAGTCAGGAAGACCTGGGTTCAAATGTGGTCTCAGACACTTAACACATCCTAGCTGTGTGACCCTGGGCAAGTCACTTAACCCTAATTGCCTCAGCCAAAAATAAATAAAAGTATGTATTAAGCACCATTTTATGTTGGTAAAATAAATAAAAATAAAAACCCTAAAACTAGTCAGCTTATATATTTTTAAATGGAAAGACAACAAATAGAGTAGTAGATTGATGAATCCTTTTGAAGAATGATAGTGTTGTTTTGTTGTTCCTAGAGCAAGAGGAGAAAAGAGTGTTGGGGTACCGGTGTGCCAGGTGACTTGGCAGAAAGACAGCTAGAATGCAGCAAGATGGATCTGGAGCCTGCTAAATATAGTGGTTTAGAATATTTTTCATATGATTATTGATAGCTTGTTATTTCTTCCTTTGATAACTGCATAAAATTTCCTCTCTTTTTAGGGTTTTGTTTGGTATCAGAAATACAAATTTTAAATGGACTTATTTTATATTTTGCTATTTTGATTAAATTTCTCAGAAATACTGATGATTTAAATGGATTTATTTTATATTCTGTTATTTTGATTAAATCTCTCACCCTTCTCTTCTCTCCTTTTCCTCTCTCTCTTCTTCCTCCTCCCTCTTTCCTTCCCTCTCTTTCTTCTTTCTCCCCCCATCTCTCCCCACTTTTCCCCTGTTTGTCCTCCCATCTTTTCCTTCCTCTCCCTGTTCTCCCCTCCCCCCTCCTTCTCTCTCACCTTGGCATACATTTTACTGTATTTCCAGTACTCCTATCTGGTCCAAGTGTTTAACTGCTTTGCTATTTTACCTGGGTCTCCATGTCACCGTACTTTCTAATGTAATTGACTTTTCAGTTGGAGAATTTTTGTCTTCAAGTTCAAAGGTAGTGGCTGTTCTGAGATTTGCTCACTGCAGCAATGTTGTGCTTGCTGGAAAACTTTCCTCAGCTATTCTTGCCTTACTTAATTCCTCTGTTTTAGATCCCTATAAATTGTTGTAATTTGCCTCATTTTGCTCACCCTATGCTGGATAAAAGTCATCATTTAATTTTTTTAATGATTATTCAGTGCCACATTGTTTTGTTTAATCTTTACTGGAGTAATTGGATCGTTCTGTTTTTTGTTCTTTCCTTTGCTTTCTTTAAGAAAAGATCATCTTAACTTTTTGAAAGAACAGATACTTAATATATAACATAAATTGATATTTTTTACTGAAGTTAAAGAAGGAATTTGGGAGCTTTCCCTAGTAACTGTCTTTATTTCCTCATCATGCTGTTCTTGGAAGGTATTTGATATAGAAGAACTTAAAAGGTTGGGATATTTTAAAAACTAACCAATCCAAAACTGCCCAATGGGTAAATATAGTGAGAATAAAATATGTGAAATACCCTTTGAAACTCTTTAGGAATAAACTATGATTTATTCAGAGAAATGGGTAAGCGATTTTTCTTTTTAAAATAAAAACATTTTATTTTCAAAATACTTGCAAAGATAGTTTTCAACATTTACCCTTGCAAAATGTTGTATTCCAAATTTTTCTCCCTTCTTTTCACCAGTAAGATAGCTAGAAACCACAGATCAAAAAGGGAAAAAAAATGAGAAAAGGAAAAAATGAAGCAAGCAAGCAACAACAAAAGTGAAAATACTTCTTTGTGATCCACATTCAGTCCCCATAATCCTCTTTCTGGATGCAGATGTCTCTCTCCATCACAAGTCTATTGGAATTAGCCTGAATCACCTCACTTGAAAAGAGCCATGTCCATCTCAGTTAATCTTCACATAATCTTGTTATTGCTGGGTACAATGTTCTCTTGGTTCTACTCACTTCACTTAGCATTAGTTCATGTAAATCTCTCCAGGCTTTTCTGAAATCATCCTGCTGATCATTTCTTATAGAACAATAATATTTAGTTACCTTCATATACCATAACTTATTCAGCCATTCTCCAACTGATGGAGATGCCATGGAGATGTGTGCCAACTCAGTTTCCAGTTCCTCGCTACTACAAAAAGGAATGCCATAAACATTTTTGCACATGTCAGTCATTTTCCTTCTTCTATGATCTCTTTGGAATACAGACCCTGTAGAGACAAAGGGTATGCAGAATTTGATAGCCGTTTGTTTTCCAGAATGTCTAAATCACAAATCCATTTCAATCTTAACTGGGTATAGGGTGTTAAGTGTTGGTCAGTGCCTAGTTTGTGCCATACTCTTTTCCAGTTTTCCCAGCAATTTTTGTTAAATAGTGAGTTCTTATCCCAGAAGCCTAAAGTCTTTGGGTTTATCAAATACTAGATTATTATAGTCATTGATTATTGTGTCTTGTGAACCTAACCTATTTCATTGACCAAATTCTCTATTTCTTAGCCAGTACCAAATGGTTTTGATAACCACTGCTTTATAATATAGTTTTAGATCTGGTACAACTAGGCCACCTTCATTTGCGTTTTTTTTCATTAATGCCCTTGAGTTTCTTGACCTTTTGCTCTTCCAGAAGAATTTTATTATTTTTCCTAGTTGTATAATTTCTTGTAAATTTGATTGGTATGACATTGAATAAGCAGATAAATTTAGGGAGAATTGTCATTTTTATTATATTAGCTCAGCCTGTTCATGAGCACTTGATATTGTTCCACTTGTAAAGTTCTAACTTTGTGTGGAGTATATTTTGTAATTGTGTTTATATAGTTCCTGGCTTTGTTTTGCTAGGTAGATGCCTAAATTTTTCATATTATTTACAATTATTTTAAATGTAATTTCTCTTTATCTCCTGTTCTTGGATTTTGTTGGCAACATATAGAAATGCTGATGATTTATATGGATTTATTTTGTATCCTGCAACTTTGCTAAAATTGAGAATTGTTTCTAATAGTTTTTTAGTTGATTCTCTAGGATTCTCTTAAGTATATCATCATATCATTTGCAAAGAATGATAATTTAGTTTATTGATTACTTTTAATTCCTTGAATTTCTTTTTCTTCTCTTAATGTTAAAGGTAACATTTCTATTTTTTATTTTTTATAGTAGTATATTTTTAATACACATTGCTTTATGAATCATGTTGGGAGAGAAAAATTAGAGCAAAAGGAAAAAACCATGAGAGAGATTTTAAAAAAAACGCAGAAAAAAAGAAGTGAACATAGCATGTATTGATTTACTTTAATTCTCCTTTGATCATTTTCTGAATGCAGATGGCATTTTCTGTCCAAAGTCTATTGGGATTGCTTTAGATCACTGAACTGCTGAGAAGCACCAAGCCTTTCATAGTTGATCATCGCACAGATTTATTGTTATTGAGTACAATATATTCTTGGTTCTGCTTGTTTCTGCTTAGCATCAGTTCATGTAAATCTTCCCAGGCCTTTCCATAATCAGCTTGTTCATAATTTTTTTATAGAACAATAATATTCCATTACCTTCATGTACCACAGCTTGTTCAGAACATTCCCCAATTGATGGGCATCCACTCCTTTTCTAAATCTTTGCTTCCATCAAAAGAGCTGCTACAAACATTTTTGCACATGTGGGTCATTTTCTCTCGTTTATGATTTCTTTTGGTTACAGACTCAGTAATGGTGCTGCTGAGTCAAAGGGTGTGCACAGTTTTATAGCCCTTTGAGCATAGTTCCAAATTGCTCTCAGAATGGTTAGATTGTTTCAAAACTCCACCAACAATGTATCACTGTCCCAGTTTTCACACATCCCCTCCAACATTTATCATCATCTTTTCCTGTCATCTTAGCCAATCTGAGAAGTATGTCTCCTTAGAGTTGTTTGAATTTGTATGTCTAATCAATAGTGATTTAGATAATTTTTTCATATAACTATAAATGGCTTCAATTTCATCATCTGAAAATTGTCTGTTCATATCCTTTGACCATTAATCAATTTGAGAATGATTTATATTCTTATAAATATGACACAGATCTTTATATTTTTAGAAATGAAACCTTTATGAGAAATACTGATGGTAAAGATTTTTTCCCATCTTTGCACTTCCCTTTTAATTTTGTTCCTATTGATTTTATTTGTGCAAAACCTTTTTAGTTTAATATAATCAAATTTGTCGATTTTATCTTTTATAATGTTCTCTAATTCTTTTTGGGTTATAAATTCCTCCCTTCTCCAAAGCTAACATTTCTAATACAATATTGAATAGTAATGGTGGTAGTGGGCAACCTTGTTTCACTCCTGATCTCATTGGGAATGCTTCCAACTTATCCCCATTTCATATGATGCTTGCTGATGATTTTAGATAGATGCTATTTAAAAACTCCATTTATTCTTATGCTGTCTAGGCAATCTTTCCTTATATTTTCCTCAGTATTTGCAGGGTCTTTCCGTACTCATAATTTCCTCATTATTTGTTTGAAGTGCTGAAGGAAATATGAAGAAAGATTTCCACTGAGGATATTCGCTAGCTCCTTTGTACTCAAAGACACCAAGGAAACAGACTCTGTCCATCAAGGAGTTTAATGAATACATTCACACTTCCAACATTTTCTTTTTATTTAGCAGTTATTTTAGGAATGTAATGGGAATATGTATTGGGCCTGATGGTCCCCTCGCCCAGCCCTGCTTTGCAAAAAAAAAATAAATAAAATAAAATGGTTCTGTGATTACTTAATTAACAGATTTTTATTAAATGCTTATTATCTGCCAGGCACTGTGCTAAGTCCTGAAGATGCAAAGAAAGACAAAGAGTAATCCCTGCCCTTAAGGAGTTCATATTCTAATGGAGTAGACAACATGCAAATTTATACATACTATTTGCAAGTGGGGGTGTGTGCATATACACAAAGTATGATGTCAAGTAACCTCAGAAAGAAGGCAGGAGGAGGATGTCCAGGGATGAGACCTGGGATATCTTATAGAATATAGAATATAAACCTACTGTTCTTTGAGACTCTGAAAACCAGGAGGTAGAAAGAAGTAAAGGTAGGAGTGCTTTTCAGGAATGGAATACAGATAGTGAAAAGTCTTGGAGTCAAGAGATGCATTGCTATACTAGAGTAATAGAAAATAAAGCACTGCAGTTAGATAGGTTGTGAATAGCTTTCAATTACAAACAGAGTATTTTATTTATTATCCTGGACATAATAGAAATCTTAAAAATAACAAAACCCCCTTGAAAACAGATTGGTTTGAGTTGGGAGGGTTAGTGTGAATGACTTTAGGATGACACTGGCAAGTTTGTGTTACTGGGAAAATTGTGATGGTCTCTTCTATTTCTCCCTTCATTTCCTCCATTTGGGAGTGGTTGTTTTCTAAATATATGGTTATGTGGTAAGTTTTCCAGAATATGAAAGAAATGAATGCCCATGGTGCATACTTTATTATATTCGAGCAGAATTATTAAAGAAGATTTGGAGTTACAAGTGATCTTGGATGTTAAGGCTAAGAACATAATTGATGCTTTTTTTCACTTCTTCCCAAGGGAAAGATATTCTTATCTGGATTATGAGTTTCTCTCATTATGTGACAATTGGTACTCTGACCCTTGTTAAGTAGCAACATGCTCTTCTAGCTTATTCAGAATGATCCTTGTGCTGGTGATTTGTTTATCAGTTTCTTCACTTCTCAGACATTTTAGGGCCAGTTTTGGTAGACCGAGTATAATTTCTTGCTTCTGCTATCATAACTAACTTTTAGGATTCTATGGATATTTCATTTGTTAAAAGAGGAAGAAGAGGTAGTAGGGGAGAGTCTAGATCACTCCATGGTTTATATGGAATATTTGTTATTCTCCATATAGAGTGAGTAGTTTCCCTTAATTGCCTTGGATAGAGTCTGAGACATTTTATCTTTATGTCTTCCAGACTTATGTACATACTTGTTAGCCTCACCTAAGCAGCAATTATCTGTGAAGCTCCAGCCCCTTTGGACAAGGGGCTTCATAGCACAGAAGTGAAATATTAGCAAATTGAAAAATCAAAAGCAAAAAAATACCTTAAAGTTTGACCTAGGTTTAACTTTTCTCACTTTCCAGATTCAGTCTCCTGACTTTAATACATACCATATAGGTGTAATATATAACTGAGTAAATATGCAAAACTTTTACTTAACATTAAATTTCCTGAAATCACTTGCATCGGATCATATGGATTAGCAAGTAAATAAAGGGAACTCCTGGGAAATTGGTTCTGTTACACAGGAAGCTGGACATTTTATGGAAGCTAGCAGCTCTGATATTTATGGTAGCAATGGGAAACTTTGTTGAAACAAGTGATTCTTCTAAGCCAGGTACTGAGTTTATTAAATAGGACTTAAACTAGTATTAAAAAAAAAAAATCCCCAAACTGATTGATACCTTTGACCACAAATCTTGGTTTTTAACAAAAACCACTTAGAATATTTGGAGTTAATAGATGAAACCAGAAAGAGTTCTGAAGAACCAAGATTGTAGTTTTATAGGAAGGAAAGCAGAATACTTTGATTTTAAATAAAGCCAGACAGAATGTTAGTTTTCTCATTTTGGACTGTGAAGATGTAGTATGCCCTAATCTACTTTTCAGTAGTTGGGCTTAATTGTCCCACCAATTTGTGCTCCAGAAATGTTCAGTAATAATTAACATCATTGGTGACAAGGACAGTGGACATTAATACTAGAAATTTAAAATTATGTAGATGTGAAGACTACTTCAAGGTAGACTATGATTTAAAGGATGTTTGATTTTTTTTCCCTTCCATTATATTTGTTCTAAACCAAAAGTCACTAGCTGTATCCTTTTTTTTTTTTTTTTTTTTTTTTGTGAGGGGAGGGTCTTAAAATAGGAGTTCTTAACCTTTCAGTTATTAAAATTTTTTAAAAGAAAATTAACCAGGGCCAGATGGCCTTACATGTGAATTCTACCAAACATTTAAAGAGCAATTAATTCCAATACCATATAAACTATTTGAAGAAAATAGGGAATGAAGGATCCCTACCAAATTCCTTTTATGACACAGACATGGTACTGATACCTAAACCAGGTAGGACAAAAAACAGAGAAAGAAAATTATAGACCAACCTCCCTAATGAATATTGATGCAAAAATCTTAAATAAAATATTAGCAAAGAGATTACAGAAAATCATTCCCAGGATAATACACCATGACCAAGTAGGATTTATAGCAGGAATACAGGGATGGTTCAATATTAGGAAAACTATTAGCATAATTGACTATATCAATAACCAAATTAATAAAAAACATGATTATCTCAATAGATGCGGAAAAAGCATTTGATAAATTCCAACATCTATTACCTATTAAAAACACTAGAAAATATAGAAATAAATGGACTTTTCCTTAAAATAGTACCATCTATTTAAAACCATCAGCTAACATCATATGTAATGGTGATAACTGGAACCATTCCCCAAAAGATCAGGGGTGAAACAACACCATTACTATTCTGTATTGTATTAGAAATGCTAGCTTTGAGAAAATAGAATAGCAGACACTAGTATATCCTTTTACATAAAGATAAGGAGAAAATGGGTGCATGATTTAGATATACTAGAGGATACTATAAGCAAAATAGGAGAGCAAGGGATAATTTACTTGTCAGTTCTATGGAGAAGTGAAGATTTTATGACTAAAGAGGAAATAGTCAATGTTAAGAAGTACATGATAAGTAATTTTGATTATGTTAAATTAAAAAGTTTTTTCACACAAAATCAATGCAACCAATATGATAAGGGAAGCAGAAAAATGTTTGTAGCATCCTGCTTTGTAGTGACAAGGTACTGGAAGTTGAGTGGATGCCCATTTGTTGGGGAATGGCTGAATAAGTTAAGTGAATGAATATAATGTAATATTATTTTTGTACAAGAAATGATCAGCAGGCTGATTTCAGAAAAGCCTAGAAAGACTTAAATGAACTAAATGAAATGCACAGAACCCAAGAGAATATTGTACACAATAAGAAAAAGATTATGTAATAGTCAATTATGATACACTTGGTTCTTTTCAATAATGTGATGATTTAAGATAATTCCAACAGACATGTGATGGTAAGTGCTATCTGCATCCGAAGAGAGAACTGTGGAGACTGAATGTGAATCAAAGAATAGTATTTCACCTTTATTGTTGATCAAATAAATGTTGGAGAAGATGTGGTAAAATTAGAACACTAATTTATTGCTGGAGTTGTGAACTATTCTGTAGAGCAATTTGGAACTATGTCCAAAGGGCTATAAAATTGCATATATACCCTTTGACTTAGCCCTCCCTCTACTAGGATTATGTCTAAAGAGATAATAAAAATGGAAAAAGACCCACATGTATAAAATGTTTATAGTAACTCTCAGGTATCGAAGAATAGGAAATTCATTGTGTGTCTATCAACTGGGGAATGGCTGAACAAACAGTGATATGTAAATGTAATGAAATACTATTGTTCTTTAAGAAGTGAAAGGCAGGGAGATATCAGAAAACATGAAAAGACATATGCTCACTTAGATGAATGAAGTGAGTAGAACCAGAAGAACCTGTACCCAGTAAAAACAATGCTGTGCATTCCATCAACTTTGATATGCTTTGTTCCTCACAGCAATAAAATAATCTAAAACACTTATGACAGAATATGTTATCACATCCAATAAAAGTACTATGAAATCTGAAAAAAAAAAGAAATGCTAGCTTTGGCAATAAGAGAAGAAAAAGAGATGAAGGAAATTAGAGTAGGTCATGAGGAAACCAAATTATCACTCTTTGCAGATGATATGATCGATGTTTACTTAGAGAACCCTAGAGAATCAGCTAAAAAACTATTAAAAATAATCCACAACTTTAGCAAAGTTGCGGGGCACAAAATAAATCCACATAAATCACCAACATTTTTATACATCACCAACAAAACTAAATAGCAAGAGATACAAAGAGAAATCCATTAAAAATAACTCTCAATAGTATAAAATATTTGGAAATCTATCTGCCAAGGGAAAGTCAGGAACTATATGAGCAGAACTACAAAACACTTTCCACACAAATAAAGTCAGATCTAAACAACTGTAAAAATATCAAATGCTCTTGGATAGGTCGAGCAAATAAAATAAAGATGACAATACTACCTAAACTAATCTATTTATTTAATGCCATACCAATCAAACACCTAAAAATTATTTTTCTGACCTAGAAAAAAATAACAACAAAATTCATCTGGAAGAACAAAAGGTCAAGAATTTCAAGGGAATTGATTAAAGTAATCTAGAATTTGACAAACCCCAAAACCCCAGCTTTTGGGATAAGAACTCACTATTTGACAAAAATTGCTGAAAAAATTGGAAACTAATATGGAAGAAACTAGACATTGACCCACACCTAATACCGTACACCAAGATAAGGTTGAAATAGATCCATGATCTAGACTTAAGGAATAATATTATACACAAATTAGAATAACATAGGATAGTTTACCTCTCAGATCTGTGGAGGAGGAAGGAATTTATGACCAAAGAAGAACTAGAGATTATTATTAAACACAAAATTGATAATTTTGATTATATCAAGTTAAAAAGTTTTTGTACAAGTGAAATGAATGCAGACAATATTAGAAGGGAAGCAATAAACTGGAAAAACATTTTTATATTCAGAGGTTTTGATAAAGGCCTCATTTCTAAAATATATAGAGAATAACTCAAATTTATAAGAATTCAAGCCATTTTCTAATTGATAAATGGTCAAAGGATATGAGCAGACAATTTTCAGATGAAGAAATTGAAACTATTTCTAGTCATATGAAAAGGTTCTCCAAATCACTATTGATCAAAGAAATGTAAATTAAGACAACTCTGAGATACCACTACACACCTGTCAGATTCTGGACAGCAATTTGGAACTATGCCCAAAGGGCTATTAAAGTGTGCATCTCCTTTGACCAAGCAGTGTTTCTATTGGGTCTATATCTCAAAGAGATCTCAAAGGAGGGAAAAGGCCCCACATATGCAAAAATGTTTGTTGCAGCCCTTTTTGTAGTGGCAAGAAACTGGAAACTGAGTGGATGCCCATCAATTGGAGAATGGCTGAATAAATTATGGTATATGAATGTTATGGAATATTATTGTTCTGTAAGAAACGACCAGGAGGATGATTTCAGAGAGGTGTGGAGAGACTTATATGAACTGATGCTAAGTGAAATGAGCAGAACCAGGAGATCATTATACACAGCAACTAGACTATACCAAGATCAATTCTGATGGACATGGTTCTCTTCAACAGGGAGGTGATTCAAACCAGTTCCTATTGTTTCCTGATGAAGAAATCCATATACATCCAGAGAGAGGCCTCTGGGAACTGAGTGTGAACCACAACATAGCATTTTTAACACTTTCTGTGGATATTTGCTTGCATTTTGTTTTCCTTCTTAGGTTGTTGTTTTTTTCTCTTTCTAGATTTTATTTTTCTTGTGCTGCAAGATAATTGCATAGATATGTATACATATATTGGATTTATCATATATTTTAACATATTTAACATGTATTAGACTACCTGCCATCTAGGGGAAGGGGTGGGGAGGAGGGAAAAATTTGGAACAGAAAGTTTTGCAAAGATCAATGTAGAAAAATTACTCATATGTTCTGTAAATAAAAAAACTTTAATTTTTAAAAAAATTAACAAACTTTATGTTAAGGATATTTACCTGAGGTAAATAATAATTGTCACTGAAGGAAAGGAACTTTGTATATGATATTGGTGGTATAATGTGCTGTGTGTGCCAAGAATATAGAAACCTTTCCCATCACTTTTGATTCTCTTTCAGTTTGATTAGTCTCGATATCAAGGGAGTATTGAAGAATTTCTTTAAAAAAACAAAACAAAACAAAACAAAAAACTTTTTTTTAATCCTATTAACCCAAATCTTTAAGAAAATGGAGTGTTATTAAATAATGGTCTTAATTAGCTAAATGACCTTCAGTTGGACTTTCCTTTTTTATTATCTAGGCCACAAAGCCTAAGGCCGTGGGAGTGTTAAATGGGTGTCACAGGTAGTCATATTTCAGGCCCAATGAGTGTCCTGGATGTGATTTCCTGTCTTTACCAACTGTAATTAAAGTAATATGTAGTTGACTGTGACTGGGCATGAAGAGCAAATGCCTATCGCTTGCATTTTAGCCACACACCTGAATATATGCAAATGTAGTAGAAATGAACTACTGAAGCTTTGGTTTTCCTAGCTAGAGACTTGATTGTTTAAATTTTCTCAAGGATGGAAAGAGAAAAAGAGAATAGTTCCTCTGGAGATGAAAGTGACTTTTGGTTGGAGTCAGAAGTGATCAAGGTGATTGATAGTGACATGGAAGAGAAGGAAATGGAATTCAGGTAACTTTAATAACTTGATTTGGTCTTTTTGCATTTCTGTAGAGATTTCTTTTCTTTAATATGAAGTTTGGGTTAAATGGGACCGTTTCTAGTTGCTTATTATCCTATGCCTCTCTTCATTCTGCAACTTGCCCCAGAGCTTGTAAAATGCATTTTAAATGCCTTGTTAGAACTAGGAAAGAAAGGTGTTAGACAGGTTTTGCACCTTCATTTCAAGTATTTCTAGTGGAGACTTATAAAAACCTATTCCTTCTCTTATCTGATTGGCATCTGTACTGTGCATTTTTCTTCCTATAAATATGTTCTCTCTTGAATATGTTCATAGTAAACTTTTTATGAAATGTTACTTTATATATCACTGTCAATCTTTTTTTTTAAACTTTGGAAAAGATTTTCTAATTCTTTAATTTGAACTTGAGACTGAGTTTTCTTCATTTTTGTTTTTCTTATTTTCTTTTCTCTATTCCTTTCTTCTCTCTTTTCAGTTTTTGAGAGTAGGATCCAAGGTATCTATAAAGTTCTCTTTGCCTTGAAATTGGAAGTGAAAGTTTCCCCAAAATGATTCCTGAGAAGCTTTGAAACAAATTATTTAGAAAAGTTTTCTTAACCAACTTTTTAAAGCATTGGCAGCATGTATTACTTCTCTCATAATTTTAACTTTGAAAAAGTATTTGTTCTGGCTTTTTCCATGAAGAAACTGCTTATGAATGTAAATTAATTCTCTGAAAGAGGAAAAAAAAAGTCACTTGATGAAGTTTTTCATATACTCCACCAGTGCCACCTACATAGGCAATTAAACACCTTTTTATACTTTGTTCAGGAATGCTTGGGAAGGTGAACATGCCATTATTTTTATCCTGATCTTGTCTTTATATTTTTGTTCTTGCCTCTGTCTTAATGTAAAATTAAATATTTTTAGATTTTAAAATGGTGGTGACTCCTTTCTTAAGGCTTCATATTGTCATTTGTTGTTTGTATTTGTTACGATTGGTTTGGAAAAACATTTTTAAATTTTGAAAGAAGAGATTAATGAATGTTCAAGATACTATAAGGAACATTTGCTTAATGAAGTGTGAAGATGCTTGGTTAATATCTTTCACTTCAGAACTCTAGAAATGATATCACCTTTATGGATGTCCCTGTCGACATATATTGTAATCTCTTATAGACTGTTTCATGAGTTGCTGTGACCAAAAAGATTTTCTCCTGTTAGCCAAATTTACAGTGAACCTTTTCTCACTTAAATTTCTTTTTGGGGTAGAATCTTGCCATGTAGCATGGTTAATTTTTTTTTGTTTGTTTTTAGTCATTTTGTTTCAATAAGTTTACTATTCATTTTGCTTGTTATGCTGCCACTCATGACTGATTCCTTCTCTTTCCCTTTTTCTCCATGTGTGGTGTTGTAGTCCTTCTTGAATCATTATAAATGTTAATATGATCAGTCACACTACTAGCAGTCTAATTTAAATATCTTTGAAGTGTAGAAATGTTTGTCATCTGGGGAAGTATTCCTGGGAATAGGAAAGCTACTGTTTGTTTTTATGTTGAAGAAAACTGGATATTAAAAGATTATTTGATTTAATTTATTGTTAGAGAGAATGTCAAAAGTAGTGGCAGGAATTTTTTTTTTTTTACCTGATTGGCAAATTTAGAAATAAATCTTGGGAAGAGTTACACTGATATCTTAAAATCTTACTTTAGAACTTGGGGCTAACATTTCATCTGCTGAAATGTCAGAGGACAACATTTTACTCTGAATAACTGAGTTGACCTATGTATCTTGCAGGAAATAATTGTTTATGGTTGATATTCTTTTTTTCTCCTAATACTTCTTGTTATCTTCTTTCTCTTCCTTTTTCTTGTTTTCCTCCATCTCTTCCCTCCTCTCTTCTTCTCAACCAAATGTATCTTTGGATTTTTCACTCATTTTATTTATAGTGAAGGCATCAAAAAGAAACTGTATGAGATTAAAGTATTATTTTTTCTACCAGTTCATCAGTATGGCATCAGGAAATGTGTAATTGCAAGACTTCATTTCAAAACACATTCTTGTTGAGATGCTTAAAAGAAGCAAAAAAGAAGTGTGGATTCTAAAGGTGAATGAGTGGATAGTAGCAATTTCAACTGTAGCTTTGACACTCTTGAACAGTAGACAGTGTTTTATGTAAGTTATCTGAGCGAAGTAGATTTAATAATGAAAGACAAACCAGGTCATAAAACTTGAAAGTTTTTGTTGATGTCCCTTATAAAAATAAAGAATTTTAGACCTGGAAAGATTTAAATCTTGAAAATAGAAAGATCAATAATTTGAACAAATATAATAACATCATGGATTCAATTTCCTTTTATCTATTTAAATGAAGATAATAATATCTACTTCACAGGGTTATTGTGATGAATAAATAAGACAATGCATGTAAAATGCTTCACAAACCTCAAAGCTATATAAATGTTCAGTATAGTTGTTATTATTAGCAATTTGGAGCTAGAATCATGTCCACTCTGTCCACTCCATCCTCTCTTATTTTAAAGATGAAGAAAATTAGACTTATAGAAATGATTTGTCCCATTGTTACATACTAACCAATGGAAAAGCTAAAATTTGAAGTTAGCACAATGTAATAGGTGCAGTATTGCCAAATCTTGCCATTATTGCTCAACTTTTTCAGCTCTTTACTTCTATAGTTATATGGATTACATTTTGTTATTTCCATATCTACACATTATAATCTTTTGAGGACAGTCATTATCAGATATATCTTTTATTTCCCCAGCTCCTACCTAGTAGAATTTATTGTGCAAATAAACAGTAAATGTTTGTTGAGTGAGTGAATGAATGACTCTTTGCCTCAAAATGCAGTCAGCAAAGCCAGAAGATAAAACTTCCCACTTGCCTTAACTGAAAAGCTTCTATTTAATAGGTAAGAGGTTTCAAGTTGTTATAGTTACTATTATTTTTATTTAAGAATAGTGCTTTTTCTATTATGGCCACATGATCAAGAGAACTGAGTATTCACCTTCTAACAAGAGACTTCATGAAGATCATTCCTAACTTAGAAATGAATAACTAATAAACAGATGTCCCCCAGCACTAGAATAAAAGGAAAATGAGACATATCCTTGGGGATTTAACCCTAGCCCTCTTTCCCAGATACAGCTTTCTCATAACTGTTTGATATATATGTTTTTCCCATTAGGCATTTTATTTTAAAATAAAAGTATCCTTGCTTTTCACACTTTCATGGACAGGTGACTTAACTCTTTTTGCCTTAAGTTCTTCATTTGTAAAATGAGTTGGTGAAGGAAATGGCAGACCTCCACACTGTTTGCTCCAAGAAAATCCCAAATGCGGCCATGAAGATTTGAACACAACTGAAAACAGCAGCAAAACCCCATGATATACTCTTCCATCCAGTGAACACTGCCCTCTTTTCTATTCTGGGACAAAACTCCTATCTCTGGGCATTTTCTCTGGGTATCCCACGCCTAGAATGCTCTCCTTTCTCACCTCTCTGCTTCCTGCTTTTCTTTTTTAAATTTTCAATCCAAACTTTTCTTAACCTTTCTGAATTCTAGTTCCCCCTCTTAATTATCTCCTATTTATCCTCTGTACTGGTTGTTTATAAGTAATTTGTTTGTCTTCTCCATTCAATTATGAGCTCCTTGAGGGCAAGATCTTTGGTCTCTTTTTAATCTTCCCTGTGCTTAAATGGATGCCTACCACATAGTAAGCACAAAAATGTTTATTAACCGACTGGTTCCTTTTAGCTTTGAGATTTAAAGATTCTGTGGAGGGACACTGGAAAGCTATGGTCCTAGTTTCAATGAAACTTTATGAAGTATCAACTGTTAAAAATCTGGTGCCCTGCCAAATAATATCCCATAGGGACTCTTAACTGATAACCCAGTTCTAATATTCTGCCTTCTTTGGCAGTCTCTAGACACCAGTGACATTTTAGAAAATTCTCTTATCAGATGAAAAACGTTACTACATGATATAGTGTAACATCTTTAAGATGTATCCACAAAAGACTTATGGGATCTATAGATATAACTATAATCTTGTAAAAATCTAAATTTTCTTGGTTTCAGGGGATAAAATAGATTAAAAAGAGATTGTTATTTTTCTTAGTGACTATTTTCAAATGCAATGGCCAAGAATGCCAAGTTAACTTGAAGAAAAAAAAAAATCTGAACAACCATAGAGTACGCTACCACAATGCATTAAACCACATCTTGAGATCATATCTATAATTGAAAATGCTAAGATCAGATGAATCAGAACTTTGTTGTTAGCTCCATATAAGGAACCAAATTTGAATGAATGTGAAGTTAAACCTTTAATTCTTATTAAAATATATGAAGCATAGTTTCATAGAACTGGAAGGAACCTTAGAAGTCATCTCATCCAACTCCCTTGTTTTTACAGATGAAAAAATTGGAAACTAGAAAAATTAAAGGAGTTGCCTGTGGTCACACAGATACTGAGTTTGTGGCAAGCATGGGATTTTAATTCAGATCTTCTGATTTTTAACTTCTAATGCTCTCTATTTTCTCCATATCTGGCTGACATATCTGACTTGTTTTCTTATATCTGCTTCAGTGTATAGTATCTAGATAGCTCATGTTTGTGGTTTACAAACTGGAGTAGAAGATTTAAAAATGTTTATCAGGTAATTTATTTGAGAGATGAATTATTTTTCTTTCTCTTGGACTAGTTTTGCTGACATAAAAATACATTAAAATGTATCTTTTAAAACTCTGATCTTTCAAGTTTTTATACTTTGTAATAACTTGGGATTAAGGATTTCTGTAGTTGTTTCCATTTCAGTTTTGTGATCAATATAAATGAAACTCAAATTTAATATTGTACAACACTCTGTATTTAGTTAGATTTCATCTTGGTATGAAACAAAGATGCATGGCAAAATTAGGGGACTGCCCAGTGGAATGGGAGAAATTCTGAATACATGAGTCTTTGCAAAGCATTTTGCATATTGACACTGGATAAGTAGGATTCATTTTGGGTAGAGTTCATCAAATAAGGGAACTTGACTATAAATTTAGAAGACTTGAGTTCAAGTTGTTATTATTCTGCTGCTAAGTTACTGTGATCTTGAGAAAAATCTATGGACTTGTTTTCTTATTTGTATAAAAAATTAGGGATATGGACTATATAATCTTTTCAGTTTCTAAAATTCTGTGTATATATATATAATTTACTTATTTCAGCTCTTTTCCAGGTTTAAGATTTGCTCAAGGAGAAAGTACAATTATTACTTCTTATTAGGGAAAGGATGAATCTGTTAACATTATTTATTCATCTGATTGTTTTATGTAAGCTTTTATTCCCTGTTTTTTTCTGAAATCTGCATACTCATCATTTCTTATAGTACCATAGTATCACATACCATATCTTATTCAGCCATTTCCCAATCAATGGGCATTCCCTCAATTTTCAAATTTTTGCTACCACAAAAAGAACTGCTAAAAATATTTTTGTACATGTTGCTCCTTTTTCCTTTTTTAGTGATTTCTTTGGGATACAGATCTAATAGTGGTATTGCTAGGTCAGCGTGCAATGTGCAGTGCACAAATCATGCAATTTTATAATCCTTTGGTATAATTCCAAATTGCTTTCCAGAATAGTTGGATCAGTTCACAACTCCACACTTTATTTTCACTAACTTTTGGCTTTCCTTGTAATTGTGTAAATTATAGTTTGTGTACTTAAAAATAATTACTGGTCTTTTAGAAGGGTCCATGATACACAAAAAATTAAGAATCTGTATTCTAAATTGATTTTTTTCCCTTTCTCTGTCCTTTGTTGGGTTACCTTAAATTGCCTGTAATTTGCCTTCAATTTTTTTGCATCATTTGTAAGATCAAAAATAATTTTTAAAGTCCATTATTTGTTTTTTATTATTTATTTTTTAAATTAATTTATTTTTTCTGGTTTTACATGTACATTCATTTTTAAAATTCATATTCCTTTATAAATCTGTTGGAAGAGAAAAATCAGAACAAAAGGGAAAAATCATGAGATGGAAAAAATGAATAGAATATGTGTTGATTTACATTCAGTCTCCATAGTTCTTTCTCTAGCTGCAGATCCAAAGTTTATTGGGATTGTTTTGGATCACTGAACCACTGAGAAGAAACAAGTTTGTCATAGTTGATCATCGCACATTCTTGCTGTTAACTGTATGCAATGCATTTCTGGTTCCGCTTATTTTGCTCAGCATCAGTCCCTGTAAATCTTTCCCAGACTTTCTGAAATCAGCTTGTTCATCATTTTCTGTAGAGCAATAATATTCTATTATTTTCATATGCCATAATTTATTCAACCATTTCTCAATTGATGGACGTTAATCATTTTCTAATACTTTGCCACTACAAAAAAAAAAAAAAACAAAAAAGAGTGGCTACAAACTTTTTTGCACATGTGGTTTTCCCTTCTTTTTGATTTCTTTGAGATACAGACCCAGTAATGGCACTGCTGAGTCAAAGGGTATGCACAGTTTTATAGCCTTTTGGGCATAATTCCAAATTGCTCTCCAGAATGGTTGGATCATTTCACAACTCTACCAACAATGCATTAGTGTCCCGGTTTTCCCACATCCCCTCCGACATTTCCTATTATCTTTTCCTGTCATCTTAATCTGAGAGGTGTGAAGTAGTACCTCAGAGTTGATTTATTTTTCATGTCTCTAGTCAGTAGTGATTTAGATCATTTTTTCATAGTATACATGGCTTTAATTTCATCACCTGAAAATTCTCTGTTCATTTCCTTTGGCCATTTATCAATTTGGGAATGACTTGTATTCTTATAAATATGACAGATTGTTATATATTTTAGAAATGAAACCTTTATCAGAAATACTGGCTGTAAAGATCTTTTTTCTCCCAGCTTTGTTCTCCTTTACTTGTTTGTGTTGATTTTGTTTGTGCAAAAACTTTTTAACTTAATGAAATCAAAAGTTGTCCATTTTACCTTTCATAATGTTCTCCAGTTCTTCTTTGGTCATAAATTCCTCCCTTCTGGGTCAGGTAGGTGATGCAATGGATAGAGCACCAGCCCTGAAGTCAGGAGGACCTGAGTTCAAATGTGATCTCAAATACTTAATACTTCCTAGCTGTGTGGCCTCTTAACTCCAGTTGCCTCAGCAAAACAAACAAATAAACAAAAAACAAAAAACCCCATAAAAAAGAAATTCTTCCCTTCTCCAAATATTTGTTAGATAAAGTATCTATCCCTTGTTCTCCCAATTTGCTTATGGTCTTACCTTTATGCCCAAATCATGTACCCATTTTGACTTTATTTTGGTATGAAGTGTGAGATGTCATTCTGTGCTTAGTTTCTGACATTATTTTCCAGTTTTCCCAGAAATTTTTGTGAAATAGTGAGTTTTTAGTCCAGAAGCTGGAGTTTTGGGATTTACCAAATTCTAAATTACTAATTATCATGTGTATCTAATCTATTTCACTGATCCACCACTCTATTTCTTAATCAGTACCATGTAGTTTTAGGTCTGTTACTGCTAGGCCGCCCTTTTTGTTTTTGTTTTCATTAATTCTCTTGACATTCTTCCAGATGATTTTTGTTACTATTTTTTTCTAGCTCCATAAATAATTTTTTGGCAGTATAATTGGTTTGGCACTGAACAGGTTGATCAATTTAGGTAGAATTATCATTTTTATTTTACTAGTTTGGCCTACCTATAAGTAATTGATGTTTTTCCAGTTGTTTAGATCTAATGTTATTTGTGTAGTAAGTGTTTTGTAATTGTGTTTACATAGTTTTTTGGGTTTGTTTTGGCACATAGACATCTAAATATTTCATTTTGTGTACAGTTATTTTAAATGGAATTTCTCTATCTCTTGCTGCTAGGCTTGGTTAGTAATAATATATAGAAATACTGGTGGTTTGTGTGAGTTTATTTTATATCCTGCAACTTTGCTAAAGCTGTTAATTATTCAGGTAGGTTTTTGGATGATTCTCTAGGATTCCCTTATATCACCATATAATTGGGAATGTATCCAGCTTCTCCCCATTATAAATAATGCTTGCTGATAATTTTAGATAGATATTACATATTATTTTAAGGAAAACTCTCTTTATCTCTAAACTCTCTGGTGTTTTTAATGGGAGTGAGTGTTGTATTTTTTTCAACAGCTTTTTCTGCACCTATTGAGATTTTCTTATAATTTCTTTTAGTTTTGTTTTTCATTTGGCCAATTATGGCAATAGTTTTCCTCATATGGAACCAACCCTTCATTCCTGGTATAAATTCCACTTAGTCATAGTGTATTATCGTTTTGATAAGTTGTAATCTCTTTGCAATATTTTATTTAAAAATTTTGCATCAGTATTCATTAGGGAAATTGGTCTGTAATTTTCTTTCTCTTTTTGACTTTTCCTGGTTTAGGTATTGGTGCCATATTTGTGTCAGAGTACTCCTTTTTTTAAAAAATCTATTTTTCCAAATACTTTACATAGTATTGAAATTAATGGTTCCTTAAATGTTTGGTAGAATTCAGTTGTAAATGGCCCTGGAAATTTTTTTTTTAGGGAGTTCATTGCTGGCTTGTTATATATCTTTTTTCTAAAATGAGACTATTTAAGGAATTTATTTCCTTTTTTTGTTAATCTGGCAATTTATATTTTTGTAAATATTCATTCATTTCAATTAGATTGTCAGATATGCTGGCATACAGTTGGGAAATAGCTCCTAATTATTGCTTTAATTTCTTCTTCATAGGTGGTAAGTTCACCCTTTTCATTTTTGAATGCTGGTAATTTTATTTTTTTCTTTTCTAATCAAATTAAACATATTTATCTATTTTGTTGGTTTTTCATAAAACCAATTTTTAGTTTTATTAATTAGTTCAATAGTTTTCTTAGTTTCAATTTTATTTATCTCTCCTTTGAGTTTCAGCATTTCAAATTTGGTATTTAATTGGAGAGTTTTAATTTGTTCTTTTTCTAGCTTTATTAATTGCATGTCCAATTCACTGATCACTTTATTTTATTCATGTAATTATTTTGCAATATAATTTTTTTTAAAAAGATATGTCATAGGCCATGTTGATGTTGAGCTTGATTCACTCACTAAATGCTCACCCTTACTTTATATGTGGTATACATCACCATTTTGCATTTTTTTAAGTATTTATTCAAGTACTTATCAAAGACCATGAAATCATGGTAGTAAAGTTGGAAGGAACCTTAGTAGTCATCCAGCCTTATTTCCTTATTTTACAGATGAGGAAACTGAGAGATGCTAAATGATTTGACTGAGATCACAATAGAAATGTGAGCAGTATTTCAAACAGAAATGCATTCATAAATCTAACCACAAAACAACCAAGAAGTTAAGGTGGTGAATTTAATTTTAGAAAAGTTAGCTATGAAAGACTGTTAGAGAAAATTGAATGGAGAATAGAAAGGAATACAACAGAAATGCGTTTAATCTTACCACTTTTAGGGTTTTGGTGGGTCAGACTATTTTCCATTATTGCTTAGCCATAAGCATCATTTTTTGACTATTTAGTTTAAAGAGGGGAGTAACCCTTCTTTCTTTCTACCTTTCTTCTTAGGAATGATAAAATGGTGTAATTCAGTTGCTCACTTTCCAGAGTTTCTGATATTACCATTTTTCAGGGGAAAGCCAAAATGTCTTAGGTTTTCTTTTTCTTCAGCCTTTTTTATTTGTAGCTGATAAAAGCCCTAGAAATGATTTGGTTCATGTTTGAATTAGTACTCATTTTTTTTTCTTCTAAACATTTCCACATTTATCATGCTGCACAAGAGAAATCAAATCAAAAGGGGGAAAAGTGAGAAAAAAATACACAAACAAGCATACAGCAAAAAGGATGAAAATATTATGTTGTGATCCACCCTCAGTCCCCATGGTCTGTCTCTGAGTGCAGATGGCTCTGTCCCATTACAAGTTCATTGGAACTGGCCTGAATTACCTTGCCTTTTAAAAAAGCCAAGTTGATCATAATTGATCTTCCTATAATCTTATTGCTGCATACAATGTTCTTTTGATTCTACTCACTTCACTTAGCATCAGTTCATGTAAGTCTCTCCAGGCTTTAGTGCTTGTTTTTCATGAATTTGATTGTTATTTGTGTTGGGGATAGGTGTGTGGTGGTGGTGGTGGTGGTGGTGGTGGTGTAGGCACAGAACTCTTGAATGAGGAGAAGGGATAATTCCTGTCAAGTTTACCTCATTTCTCTTTTGTAGTGAATAGGTTTCCTGACTGCATTTCAGAAAAACTTGATGTTAAATATGGACTCAGATGCTTGCTAGTTGTGTGACTTGGAAAAGTCAATTCAAAAAGGACCAAAATGACATCACTATACTGGGGTCAAGGAACAATGTATTCACCTGTGAGTGATCATTACCAATACTCACTTGGAAGGCTCTACTACAAATGGGGTACAAAGAATGAACATTTGGAGTGGAGCTGTGTCTATTTGGGGAAGTTAATTAATCTGTGTCTTCATTATCAGCAAAATGGGGATATTAATGGCACTTACCTCAGGGGGTGGTTTTGAGGATCATCTGAGATATATATGTAAAGTATTTTTCTTTTTAAGTGCTAGTTGTCATTGTACTTGTGTCAGATAGGATTGGTTCAAGCATGGATGAAAATTTTTTGTTGTATTATCAGAAACTCAGGTAATGTACAACATAGAATTAGTAAAATAATTTGATCACATTTGAAAAGGAAATTTAGGATATTGTAACCTTTTTCAGTGCTGGTTCTCTAAATGAATATTCTTTCTTTGAAGTTCAGTGCCTTTTTTGAAAGGATTTATATTTCTATAGTTTGCCTTGCATAGTAACACAGTGAGCATTTAATATTAGTTAGAGATAGCTTAGTGGTTCAGAGGTTAGAGAATTGCAGTCAAGAATATCCTAGTTCAAATCCTGTGTTAGATGCTCATTGATTGTGTGACTTTTGGCAAGTCACTTAATCTTGATCTTCCTCAGTTTCTTAATTTGTGAACTGAAAGTTTATAAATAGCAACTACTCCAGAGGATGTTGTGAGGATCAGATTAGGTATTTGGAAATCACTTTAAAGGCTACATAAATGTTAGGTACTGATTTTTAGAAGAAACATAATTAACAATTTTGTGTTTGATTCTGTTTTTTACTTGCTCATCCTCATGAATTTTTCCATGATAACTGAAAGTTGGACATCTGGAAAGATGAGAGATAATTTAAAAATTGACTGATGAATTTGAATGATCAAGGGCTGAATATGATAACCTAGTGTGAGTTCTTGAAATAATAAAGAGGGATACTAGAAATTAAAGTAAAGATTTAAAGAAAAAATTTTAAACTGAATGATGTTATTGGAATAATTAAGATTTTTCTGATAAAGTTTAATTGTACTGTGAAGCATGTAGGAGGAACTGTAATAAAGTTGGTGAAATAATTGTAACAAATGAAGATTCTATTGAAGTAAATGAGTCTCTGGATTTCTTTTTCTTTATTTTTTTAAACACAATAAGAGAAGCTGATGATGTGGGTCAGGTTTTAAGTATTAGAATTTAGAAGCAGAATAAACCAAGAAGTTTTACTTCAGCTATTAAATTGGATAATGTTTCATAGTTATTCTGTAGATCAGTCAAACTAAAATAATCATGAGGAGTAGAAAGTCACATCTGGGTCATTGAAAAAGACATGATATTTTTTAGATAAAGTGCATTCTACAGAATTAAAGGTTAGAATCTCTCCCAATTTAACAACTATATTCTGTGTGATCATCAGCATATTGTAATTATTAGAAGTGACTGGTATTAGCAAGTGTACCTTTTTAAAAATGTTATAAATATTTGACGCAGATAGATTTTTTAAACTATACCTCAAATGGCCTAATGTTTTGTTTTTAAATCCAGGCATGTCTAAGAATCCATGCCATGAAATTGTTTATATGGTTATAGAAATATGCCTCAAATCATACATTACTTACTGTGTGCTCTTCCTTTTAAATTTTTTTTCTCTCAATTTCAGCTATTATATTTACCTCTTTAAATTCTATTTTAATCTTTTAGTCAGAAAGTTTGATAAAAATTAGTAAGTTAATAAGATGTTCTAAGTCAGTAGAAAGAATGTTATCTTATTGAGTTGAAATATATTTTTCTAGGTGTTACAGTTATCTTATTGAGTTAAAATATATTTTTCTAGGTGTTACCCTGATTTTGAGTTAGAATCAATTATGTTGATTAATAATTTTTCTGGAAGTAGACTATTACATGATAGAACTTATGTGGACTCATTTGTGGCAAGAAAACAATCCAGTAACTGCTTCTGTATTTTCCATATTTTCCATATTTTTACATATGTAAAATTTAATTTTCAAAAGAATTTAAAAGCTTATTTCTGGCTATATTAATTTTTATTCTAATTCACAAATGTTGCCTCACTTTCTTTAACTTTTAAAATGGGGGTAACAACATTTACCTTGTTAGGGTTGTTGTGAGGAGCAAATGAGATATTTGTAATGTGCTGAGCAAAGTGCATGGAATATAATAGACACTTTCCCTTCTTCTGTAACATCCTCATTGATATTGGAAAAAAAATTGTTTTATATATTGCTAAAATTGGAATTTACATAAATTTTTATGACTCTTTTGCATTTATTTTCTCCCAGAGAATTTTACTAATTAAAATGGGTATTGTGTCTATTAAAAGTACTTCAAATTTTCCAGGTTAACAATATCACTAATCATGATGTTGACAATTATGCCATATACACATGAATCAATTTAATTGGCTTCAGAGCACTTTATCAGCTTTTAACTTGTGACATAGGCAAAAAGTAAAATAAACTCTTCAATTAATAGAACAATATTTAAAAAGGAAGTTTTCTTTCCACACATATTGTTAGGCCAATTAAAGTTACATTGGTATGGTAGAAATAAAACTAATTGGAGACCAAACTTCATTTGATTTTGGGGCAAATAATAAATAATTGTTTATAGAGCAAAAAATTCACTTACCCTCACTTTTTGTATGTTCTTATCAGATTACCTCATCCCATCTGGACAAATTGCAGACATAAAATACATTGGTCCATCCTTTTATTTTGCATGTCCTTTAAAATCCAGGGCCTAAGTTCTGGAGTCCAGGATTTTAAAAATGTAGGACTTAGTCCCAAAGGAGGTATGAATTATTACCTCTGCTTAGCAAGAAAACCTCAACACTAAAATTTTATTTATTCTTACGCCCACATCATTATATATTACTTCCTCTTGCTTCACTGTCCCATTCATCAGACCTTTTCATTCCTCTTCCAACCTCCCATGGTCCTCTGTATCTTCACTAGAACTTTGCCTCATATTTTACTGAAAAAAAAAAATGGAGGCTACTTACTGAGAATTCTCTCTTCCTTTTTTTTTTTTCTCATCTCCCTTCACCCAGATGCCTCCTCCTTGAGCCTTGTCTTACAGGAAGAGATGACCTCTTTTTGCCAAGGTTAATGCTTCTACTTGCTCAATAAATTTCATTCCAGATTGTCCAATCTGTCATTTCCACTCTCTCACTAATTTTCAGTGTCTCTCTGTCTATGGTTGCTCCTCTATTGCCTAAAACATGACTATAGCCAAAAAACTCTCACTTTATCCATCCATCCCTGCTTGCCATCTTTCCATATATTGCTTCCTTTTTGCCACTAATTTCTTCGAATAGGCCATTGGTACCTCCACTATTTTTTTAACTTTGTCATTTAGTTTTTAATCTCAACATCTAACTAAAACTATTCTCTATAAAGGTTATCAGTGATCTCTTAATGATCAAATCTCATAACCTTATCTCAGTCCTTATCCATATTGACCTTTTTATTGCTTTTGACAAGTGCCAATTACCCTCTTCTTTGATTTTCATGATAAGTACTTGTTTAATTCTCCTTCTGCCTGTCTGGTATCTTATTCTTAGTCTCATTTGCTTAGATCTTCATCCAGATTATGCCCACAAACTATGATGTTTCAATGGAACTCTATCCTATTTCCTTTTTTTTTTCCTCTTTCTGTATTGTTTCAATTGCTGATCTTATCAGCTCATAGAATTAACGATCATTTCTATACAGATGTTTATCATGTGTCATGTCCATTACTATCCTTTCTACTTCTAGTTTCATAGCTTCCCTTGCTAATTATACATATTAAGCTGGATGTCTCAGAAACATTTTAAATACAGCATGTCCAAAAATGGATATGTTACCTTTCTTCTAAAATTTTTCCTTCTTATTAACTGCCTTATTACAGTGGAGCACACCACCATTATTCACCCAGTTACTTAGGTTCTCAACTTAGAGATCATCCTTAAATCTTGAACTCTTTTCCTTCCCCTACCCCTATTTCTGATCTATGGCCAAGTCTTGTCCATTTCACTCTGATATTTCTTGTATATGTCTCCTTCTCTCTTACTCTTATCTCATGCCTGGCCTATTGTAATAGTCTGCTGGTTGGTTTCCCTGACTCAAGTATTTTCCCATTACAATTCATCTTCTGTTTAGCTTTCAAAATTATCTTGAAGTACAGCTCTAATAAGGTCATTCCCCCTCACTCAACTAAACTGCAATTTCTCCTTATCACCTCCAGGATCAAGTATAAAACCTTGTTTAATGTTCAGAATCACTATTAACCTGCCTTCCTCTCCCTTTCCAGACTTTTACCTTTTTTTTTTTAACCTTCTTTTTTCCTTTTTTCTTCCCAACCCCTCTCTATCAGAAGATCGACCTCCTTGCTGTTCCTCAGACAAAATACTACATCTCCTGACCAATATTTTTTGCTGACTGTCTCCCATGAATAGAATTTTTTCTTCTTCTTCATCTGTCTTTCCTGGCTTCCTTCAGGTTCCAACTAACACCCCACCTTAGCTTGAAAACTTCGAGGTCTTCACATGTGCAAAAATGTTTGTGGCAGCCCTTTTCTTAGTGGCAAGAAACTGGAAATTGAGTGGATGCCCATCAGTTGGAGAATGGCTGAATAAGTTATGGTATATGAATGTTAAGGAATATTATTATTTTATAAGAAATGATCAGGAGGATGATTTTAGAAAGGCCTGGAGAGACTTACATGAACTGATGCTAAATGAAATGAGCAGAACCAGGAAATCATTGTACATGACAACATCAATATTATATGATGATCAATTCTGATAAACGTGACTCTTTCAATAATGAGATGATTGAGGCCAGTTCCAATTATCTTGTGACAAAGAGAGCTAGGTACACCCAGAGAGAGAAGTGTAGGAACTGAATGTGGATCACAACTTAATTGTCACTCTTTTTGTTGTTGTTCGCTTGCATTTTTTCTTACTCATTTGCTTTCTTTTTTTGATCTGATTTCTCTTGTGCAGCAAGAGAATTGTATAAATATGTTTATGCATATTGGATTTAACATATATTTTAACATGTTTAACATATATTGAATTGCTTGCCATCTAGGGGAGGGTGTGGGGAGAAGGAGGAGGAAATCTGAAACACAAGGCTATGCAAGCAAGGGTCAATGCTGTCAAATTATCCATGCATATGTTTTGAAAATAAAAACTTTATTAAAAAAATAAAACTTTGAGGTCTCTTACTGCATCCAGGGCTACCTCCAGTCATCCTGATCTCCCTCTGGCAACTGGACCCACATGATTCTGGAAAGGAAAGTGAAGCAGGTGACCTTGCACAGCTTTCCTCACTTATATTGTCATGACATCACCTTCCTGATGTCACTTGTGACTTTTGAGTACAAAGGACAAACAACAGCATCCCACCTTCTATTAGAAATGTTTTGTAATCCCTCTATTCTAGTGACTTTCCATTGAACAGCTCCATTTAAACATATATGAGGCTATCTTGATGTAGCTGTTTGTATATTATCTCCTTTTTAGGGTGAGTATCATTGAGAGCAGGGATGATGGTCTTTAGTTTTTCTTTTTATCCTCAGACTTAATGAAGTATTTAATATGTAGTAGGTACTTAGTAAATGTGTATTGACTGACTTTGAAATGGAGTAATTGAAAAATGGAATATTTATTTTAACAGCTTTTTTTTTTCCTGTATTGACTCCTAGAAAAATGAAGTCCTCAGTACATTCAGAAGATGATGATTTTGTGCCAGAGCTCCATAGGAATGTTCATCCCCGTGAACGGCCTGATTGGGAAGAAGCTCTTAGTGCCATGGTAAGACAGTGTATTGTAGGGTAGAGCACTGAACTTTGGACCTATGTCTCTTTATAGGTTTGATCCCTACTTTTAACATTTACTACAGATGTGACCATGTCAAGATACTTAATGAATCTCACTTTCATTATCTGTAAAATTAAGTTTCCTCATTACTGTAAAGGATATTGTAATATTCTTATTCATCTAGTAGGTTTGTAACCTTGGTCCTTAAGTATTTATTCTCGTTCACCCAACATTTTCAGTGTGTTGCCAAATCTATCAACAATACTATTAACAGGATTTAGAAAAATCAAGCTATTGAGCTTTCCTCTTTGATTTCAAATTTGTAAAGATTTCTTGAACTTCATTGGGTTACAGATAGAAACTTACTAAATTCTAAAAAAAAGTACAATTTACACTTGTAATCTTTTTTGTTAAAATGTAATCCCAAGTAATGACAGTGATCAATTAAATATCCTTTCTTCTTTTCCTGTCATTTTTGTCATCAGTCTCTTAAAAAATGTAGACTTTTTTTGTTTTTTATATCATCTACATTTCCTAATGTCTTCTCTCCTTCCCCAGAAAGCAGTAACTTCTTTAAAAAGGTCATATTTTTTCTTACTTTTATTCTTTAGTCTTGCTTTACAATAATTTTCATTTGATTTTTTTGCTCTAATAAGACATTGGTTTAGCTGTACACTGAGAACCAATTGAAGAATGGTTTTCATGTAAGTAAGGTGTTGTTTCTTATCTATTAAAATATTATTTTCATTTTTATGATATTACTTGGTGCTTGAACTATCCAATGTCTTTTTATTGTTTTCATGAAAAAAACATTCATTATATAATATTCAGTTTTTGTGTTGCCCATAAATCTTTGTCCTCTCTCATTTCTTGTTCCTGATTCACATTTTTTTACATTTTCTACTGTATTCATCTATTCCCATATTTTCATTAAGATCAACAAAAATGTTGATTTAATTTGGATAGTTCTTTTTTTTGTTCTTTGTAGAATTCCTCCTCTTTATTCTTTGAAATAGTTGTTAGTGCAAAAACTATAATTGCTTTTCTTGTAGCACTTTTGCAAATAATATGACATTCTATAAGTTGACTGACCAAATGTCCCATAAAGAGATTGTTTTGATTGCCTTTTGGACATGGCATGAAACTAGTTATGTTAATTACCTTATTTGTTCTTTTCAGGATAATTTGTAGACATCCTTCCTTTTGCTTCAATGTATCATCATTTCCTTCTTGTGTTATTGCTGCTCTCCTTACCACAAGTTTCTTACTCCCTACTATTACATTCTCCACTCAGCTTTCAGAAGGATTTCCCTAAAATACTTGTCTGACTGTGTCACTTTTCTGCTCAGCAAACTCCAGTATTTCCTTATCACTTCCTTGGTCAAATATAACATCCTCTTATTTGCTATTCCAAGTCTTTCATTACCTCTAATCCTCTATTTTCCTTCCACTGTCCCTTCCCTTGCCAGTTTACTTCTGCCTTACAGGCACACATTCCCTAATCCTGTGACACTTGCCCTTTTGGTTTCCCTGGCTTGCTTTAGTTCCCAGCTAAAACCTTACTTTTTAATGGAAGCCTTTTCCAGTTCCTCTTAATTCTAATGCTTTCCTTCTGCTGATTATCTTCGGTTTATTCTGTGCATATGTTGTTTTCTGTACACATTTTGAACATGATTATTCACATGTTGTCTCCCCAATCATAGTTTTTTTTAATTTTTTTTTTTTTTGCATTTTGCCAGTTGAACTTTTAAATGAGATATTTTGTTCATTGGATTTCTTTTCCATTTCACAAATTCTGTTTTTTTGAGGAATTGTTTTCTTTTTCCATTTCATCAAATCTATTTTGTAAGGAATTATATGCTTTTTCTATTTCGCTGAATCTGCTTTTTAAGAAGTTTTCTTCAGATAATTTCTGTTTCCTTTTCCAAACTCCCCTGCAAAGGCTTCATTTCCTTTCTCCATTTTTCTTCTAACTTTTAAGATCTATTTTGAATTCTTCTAAGAGAGCCTTGTGAGAGGGAGAACAACTCATGTCAGCCTTTGGGGCTCCATCTGGAGACTATTTGCCTTTAGTGTCCTCAGGATTTGAGGTCTGTTCTTCTCTGTCTTCATAAAGAATATTTATGGTCAAAGATTTTTTTTTGCTTTTTTGATCATTTTTAAAGATTGAGGTCTGCTCTTAGAGCAAAGGGAAGATTGACCCAAGATTCTTCTACAGGCAACAGTGGCTTTACACTGCCCTGGAGTGGGTGCTGCTGGCTTCCTTCCTGTGCTGGGTGAGCCTGGCCAAGTTCCACATTATTCTGAGGTTCAGGCACTCACTTTTTGCATTTTGTAGTTGTGTCTGATGTTTCATAGCTAGTCCGCTGGTCCACTGGCTTCTGTACCAAGACAGAATACCCAATGCTGCTGAATTGGCCTAAGAGCCTCCTGATCGATTCCCCCCGGCACATAGAGGCCACTCTGCCCTGGGTCCTTGAGCTGCACCTGCCCTCGGCCACCTCCCCCATGATCAATTGAAACAGACCTTTTCTGAAGTTCTTCCAAAATATCTTCTGATGGAAATTTGTTACACTCCAAATATTTGGTGGATTATTTCACACCAAAATCTGTTCAGAGGCTTAATCTGATGTTGATCTTTGGGAAGCCAAGGAGAACTCAAAGACCTGTCTACTCTCCACCATCTTGGCTCCTCCTCCACCCTATATTTTTTATGCAAAATGAGGGGAAGCAATTTTTATAATATGAAGAGATCATTTTATAAGTTTTGTAAATCATTGTCTTAGTGTTTTTTAATTTTCATTTACTGTTCTTTTAATTAATGTTCTCTTGTTTCTACTTACTTTACTCTGCATCAGTTCATATTCTTTCAGTGAACACATAAATTAAAGTATTTACTGTGTGGCTAGATACTACTTGGATATAGATACAAAAACAAAATAATCTATGATCTCATGCCATTCACATTTTAACAGAGAAAAATACATGTAGGAGAGTTATGGGTGACTTACTTTTATGCAGTATTTTATTTTTCCAATTACATGCAAAGAGAGTTTTCAGCATTCACCCTTGGAAAATCATTCTTTTTCCCCCTCCTTCTCTTCCCAAGACAACAAGCAATCTAATATAGGTGAAACGTGCAGTTATTCTAAACATTTCCACATTAGACATGTTGCACAAGAAAAATCATTTCAGAAGTGGAAAAAAACATGAGAAAGAAAAAAAAAACAAGCAGGCAAACATTAAGAACAAAAGCAGTGAAAATATTATGATTTGATCTACATTCAGTTTTCATAGTTTTCTCTCTGGATGCGGATGGCACTTTCCATCACAAGTCTGTTGGAATTTCCTTGAATCACCTCATTATTGAAAAGAGCCAAGTCCATCATAGATGATCATCACATAATCTTGTCACTGGGTACAATGTAGTCTTTGTTCTGCTCACTACTTTCAGTATCAGTTCATGAAGTCTTTCCAGGTTTTTCTGAAATCATTCTGCTCATTATTTCTTATACAAAAATGCTATTCCATTACATTTATATACCATAACTTATAACTATTCACCATCTGATGGGCATCTACTCAATTTCCAGTTCCTTGCCACTAAAAAAAGGACTGTTACAAACATTTTTGCACATGTGGGTCCTTTTTCTTTTTTTATAATCTCTTTGGGATATAGACACAGTAGAGACACTGCTGGATCAAAGGGTAACAGTTTTATAGCCTTTTAGACATAGTTCCAATCCATAGTTAAATCTTGGTATAAGGTATTAGATGTTGATAAATGCCCAGTTTCTGCAATATTATTTTTCACTTTTCCCAGCAGTTTTTGTCAAATAGTTAATTATTATTCCAGAAGATAAAGTTTTCCAGTTTAGCAATCACTAGATTATTGTAATCATTGAGTATTGTATCTTGTGAACCTAATCCATTCCACTAATCCATTATTTCTTAGCCAGTAACAAATGATTTTAGTGATTGTCACTTTATAATGTAGTTTTAGGTCTGGTATACCTAGGCTGTCTTCTTTTGCATTCTCCCCCTCCCCCCCATTAATTCCCTTGAAATTCCCCTTCCTCTTCTTCCCCTTCTTCTTCCCCTTCGTCTTCTTCCCCTTCCCTTTCCTCTTCCCTTTCTTCCCCTTCCCTTTTCTCTTCCCCTTCTTCTCTTCCCCCTTTCCCCCCTTCTCTTTCTCCTTCCCCTTCTTCCCTTTCCTTTTCTTCCCCTTCCCCTTCCCCTTATTCTTCCCCTTTCCCTTCATCTTCTTCCCTTTCCCCTTATTCTTCCCCTTCCCTTTCCCCTCCTTCTCCTTCTGCTGCTGCTGCTGCTGCTTTTTCCCTCTTTGTTGGCTTCTTTGTGTTCTTTGTCATCATCTTCTTCATTTTCTTCATTTTTTTTCTTGGTTCTTCATGTTCTTTGTGTTCTTCATCTTTTTTGTGTTCTTTTTGTACTTTTTGTCTTCTTTGTATTTTTTTGTCTTTTGTGTTCTTCTTTGTGTTCTTTTTATCTTGTGCTCTTCGTATTCTTCTTTTTCATTGTTGACTTTGTGTTTTTTGTGTTCTTCCTGTTCCTTGTGTTTTTCTTCTTCCTTTTCCTCTTCTTCTTTCCTCCTTCTTCCTCCTCCTTTTTTGATTCTATGTCTTTTTAAAATTATTACTTTCTTATTTATTTTTAAATTAAAGCTTTTTAATTTTCAAAACATATGAATGGATAACTTTTCAACATTAACCCTTGCAAAACCTCGTGTTCCAAGTTTTCCTCCCTTTCTCACGATTCCCTTTCCTAGATAGCAAGTAATCTACTATATGTTAAACAAGGTAAAAATATACGTTAACTCTAGTATATGCATACATATTAATGCAATTATCTTGCTGCACAAGAAAATCCAATCATAAAGGAAAAAAATGAGAAAATAAAATGCAAGCAAACAACCAAAAGAGTGAAATTGGTATATTGTGAACCACACTCAGCTCCCATAATCCTCTCTCGGGTGTAGATGACTCTCTTCATCACAAGATAATACTGGTCTGAATCATTTCATTGTTAAAAGTAGCCACGGTCATCAGAATTGATCATTGTATAATTTTGTTGCTGTGTACAATGATCTCCTGGTTCTGCTCATTTCACTTAGCATCAATTCATGTAAGTCTCTCCAGGCTTCTCTGAAATCATCCTGCTGGTCTTTTCTTATATCACAATAATATTCCATAACATTTATATACCATAATTTATTTAGCCATTCTACAATTAATAGGCATCCATTTAGTTTCTAGTTTCTTGCCACTACAAAAAGGGCTGCCACAAACATTTTTGCACATGTGGGTCCCTTTCCCTCCTTTAAGATCTCTTTGGGATACAAGCCCAGTAGAAACACTGCTGAGTCAAAAGGTATGCACAGTTTGATAACTTTTTGAGCATAGCTCCAAATTGCTTTCCAGAATGGTTGGATCTGTTCACAGTTCTCCCAACAATGTATCAGTGTCCCAGTTTTCCCACATCCCCTCCAACATTCGTCATTATCTTTTCATGTCATCTTAGCCAATCTGAGTGGTTCAGTTTCAAAGCAGTAATGGCAAAGATTGATTGTAAGATGTCTAATGGGAAGAAATTTGAATTTAAAGGTAAAAAAAAAATCAGAGGGAAGTGTCTATGAGTAAAAGGTAACCAGTAGTTTCAAGTGATCTGGGTGCATGTCTCTTTTGAAATTCACCCTGGATCCCTCTGAGATAGCATACTATGTTAAGGAAATATTGTTGTTACACTAGAAAATAGATGGTTGTAGGTTGTAGAGTTTTAGAAAACAGAATTTTGGAATCTACAATTTTAGAACAGGAGGAGACCTTTGAAATCATTTATTTTCTGATTCCCTCATTTTACAGTGTGGAAGCTTTAGCAATAGTTAATAGTAATTATTAGTTTGTTTATAATAAAAAACCCAGCAGATTGATTTGAGCTATAAAATGCAAATGTTAAAATATAATAATTTATAAAAAGTGTGTTGTGAATTTAATTAGATGCTCAAACAGTATCTATCTGTTGTAGCATTCAGTCCAATCATAATAACATTTTATTTTGTCACTAGTGTGGCTGTCAGAGAGTATATAAAGTCATCGTGTATTATAAATTTAGAGAGCTTGAATGGTCTTAAGAACAGTTAAAGGTAGAATATAAAGTATTCTAATAGGAAGATATAGAATGTTTGAAGGGATCAGAGGCATCACCTGTTCAACACACTTAATTGAAAAATAAGGAAATTTAAAAGGAATTGGACCTCTACCATATTTGCAGTCACAGGGAACCCCTCTGTGAGTAATAGGCACAAGTTTGTGACAATTTATTTATGCTCTTGCATGTATCTAATCTGTGGAGACTCATAGGGAAAGGATAATGAAGGGGCACACTTATTATTAGAGTTCTCTGGTGTCAATTTAGAAAGGATTTTACTTGATCAGGAGCTGTGTAGATAATTCTTTTCTGGAGTTAGCAATGATTATATCTGATGCATAATTCCTTTAGTGGAAGAATGTTCAGGCATTTTTGATAAACATTACCCCACTTGTCAAATTATTAGTACTGAAAGACTTAGTCCTTATCCTTGATCTTTTTGCAGAAATAGCAGTACATTATTGGCTACCACTCTCAAGGATATTATTGCTCAAGTTTAGTCATTTCACTCACATGCTTAAAAACCTGGAATGTTTCCTTCCTGTCCTTAAGATAATACACAGATAGTGTTGTCTGTTATGGAACACCCTTCACACCCTTGTTCCAAGGTACTAGCCTTTAACATTATAATTAATTAATTATTTTTTTTTATCTAATCTGAGGCATTTGGGAGCTCAGTGGATAGAGTGCTGGATCTGGAATCAATCAGATAGACCCATAGTCAGATCTGGTCACTTACACATATTAACTGTGTGAATCTGGGCAAATGACTTAACCTGTATTTGTCTTAATCCACTGGAAAAGGAAATGATAAACCATCCTTTATCTTTGCCAAGAAAACCCCATAAACATCTGGTATGCTGTGCTCCATGAGGTCACAAAAAAGTAGGATGTGACTGATGAAGTTCTAAACTATTGTGAATGTTATGTTGAGCAATATTTTCATTCTGTTACCAAAATGATAATTACCTTACTAATATGTCATATAAATACTGCTAGACATTGACCTGAATGTGGTTAATGGAGCAAGGAAACTAGTTTTAGTGGGAATATTTATTTTTATTTTTATTTTTTTTGCTTTTTGCTGAGGTAATTGGGATTAAGTGACTTGCCCAGGGTCACACAGCTAGGGAATGTTAAGTGTCTGAGATCAGATTTGAACTCAGGTCCTCCTGACTTCAAGGCTGGTGCTCTATCCATTGTGCCACTTAGCTGCCCTTTAGTGGGAATATTCTAAAGAGCCAAAATATAATGAGAGGAAAAAGAGATCGAGCTGTGTCTGTTTCTTTCTCTTGTGTGTCTTTTGTGGCCACTGTGCTTGCTAAAATTCCTTGGAGTTACAGGAGAGAGTTATGTGGGAGGTGGCGCCCTGAGAAGGGCTCAGCAGGCCCTCTTACCAGAGGGGTTAGTCTTGCCCTGAGCACTGTCCCCAGCAGGCCTCAAACCCTTGCTGAGGTAGGCATGGGAAGTCATGTGTGAAGCCCAGGGATGGTGGCTAGAGCAGGTGGGCAGAGTGTCCCGATCTTGGTCAGGCCTCAGAGATCCCGGACCAAACTGCTGCCTTCTGAGCCACTGCCCCTTTTCTTGACTTTTGTCTTGTCACTGACTGATGACTCTGGGAGAGAAAGTGAAGTTGACAACCTTGTGCCAGCTCTGCCTCACTTCAGTCTAATTCTTGAAAGTCAAGATATCACCTTGTGATGTCATTGATCTCTCTGAAAACAAAGACTCCCTTCCTGCCTGGTCCTGTAACCCTGTGGTCCAGTAAGGCTGCCTCCCGGGCAGTTTCTTGAACAAGACACTGTCTGCTGACTCTAGGCATTTTTGCTGTCTATTCTACAAACGTAGGATACCCTTTTCATTATTTCTAGGTCATGATTTCCCTGGATTTCTATAAGTTCCAGCTAAAATCCTTCCCTCTGCAGAAAGACTTTTCCCTTCTCTCTGTCTCATTTTCTTCTTTCTACTGATTGATTAGAATTTATCTTATATATGGCTTGTTTATTCTAAGTGATTTGCACTAGACTGTTAGTTGTGTTTTCCACTAGACTAAGTTCTTTGAATGCAAGGATTGTCTTTGCTTCCCTTTGCTTAGCATAATGCCTGGCACATGAATGTTAACTGAATGAATTAATGCAGATGATTTTCTCAAGGAGTTTAGTCACAGAATGGAGGAGAGATCTAGAATTGAATGGATCAAGTGAGAGTTTTTTTGGGAATGGGGGAGATGGGACAGGATTGTAGGCAGTAGGGAAGCAGTCAGTAGATAGGGAGACATTAAAGATAAGTGAAAAAGTTGGAATGATAAGGGTTTAGGTCTGCTAGAGAAGATGTGATGGAATGGGATCCCTTCTATATACAGATTAATTAGCTTTGGGGCAGCATAAAAACTTAAAAAAGCCTGCAAATTAAAATTATCTACGTTATATTTTATTTTTATTTATTATTTATTTCCTAGTTATATTTTAACATAGTTTAGGGATGCAGTCCAGACTTTTGGAGTCAGAGTTGTTCAGTTGGATACTTTTGCTTTAGGTGATTTTAATGATCAGAGAATCCCTTGAAGTTTATAGTTAATAATCCTTAAAGAGAATACTTTATCGAGGCCTGCTAAATGAATCCACTTGTATAACCCTTCATTAAAATATAAAGATCACATTTGGTATTGCCCAAGAAATAGAGTGGTGGATTGGTAGAATAGGTTATATACACATGAAACAATAATCAATGACTATAGTAATCTAGTATTTGATAAATCCCTACATTCCAGCTTTTAAGATAAGAACTCACTATTTCACAAAATATGCTGGGAAAACTGGAAAATAACATTTCAGAAACACTCTATACCAAAATAAGGTTGAAATGAATACATGATTAGGGTATAAAGGGTGATAGCATAAGCAAATGAGGAGAGCAAGAGATAGTTTACCTATCAGATTTTTGGAGAAGGGTGGAATTTGTGATCAAAGAGCTAGAGAACATTATGAAGTGGACAATAAACAACTTTGATTCCATTAAGTTAAAAAAAGTTTTGCACAAACAAACCCAACACAAACAAGATTAAAAGAGATGTACAAAGCTAGGGAAAAAATTTCACAGCCAGTTTTTCTGATAATGATAATTTTAAAATATGTGAAGAACTGTGCCAAATTTATAAGAATATAAGTCATGCCTTAATTGAGAAATGGTCAAAGGATATAAATAGATACTTTTTAGCTGATGAAATTAAAGCCATCTATATTATATGAAAAAATGCTCTAAATCACTATTGATTAGAGAAATACAAATTAAAATAACTATTAGGTACTACCCAACATCTCTCAAATAGGATAAGATGACAGGAAAAGATAATGATAAATGTTAGAGGGGATGTAGGAAAACTGGGACACAGATGCATAGTTGGTAGAGTTGTGAAATGATCCAACCATTCTGGAGAGCAGTATGAAACTATGCTCAAAGGTCTATAAAATTGTGCATACCTTTTGACCCTGCAATGCCATTACTGGTTCTGTATCCCAAGGAAATCATCAAGAAAGGAAAACTATGTGTGTAAAAATGTTTATAGCAGCTCCTTTTGTGGTGGCAAAGAATTGAAAAATGAGTAGATGTCCATCAATTGTGGAATGGTTGGACAAGTTATGATATATGAAAGTTATGGAATATTATTGTTATATAAAAAATGATGAAGCAACTGATTATAGAAAGGCTGGGAAAGATTTATATAAACTGATGCTGAGTGAAACAAGTAGAACCAGGAATATATTGTACACAGTAATAGCAAAATTGTGTGATGATTAACTATGACAGTCTTGTTTCTTCTCAGCAGTTTAATGATCCAAGGCAGTTCCATAAATTTTGAATAGAAAATGCTTCTGCATCCAGAGAAAGAATTATGAGATCGAATGTGAATCAATACTTGCTATGTTCACTTATTTCCTTCTGTTTTTTTTTTCTTATGGCTTTTTCCCCTTTTGTTCTAATTTCTCTCCCAGCATGATTCATAAAAATGTGTATTAAAATTAATGTACATGTATAATCAGAAAAAAATAAAATAATAAAAGAAAAAAAAGAAAAATTGTAAAGACCAAATTTTGATTTTCTGTCAGTGTGTTTGGGACTCTTTGACAAATAGGTATAAAACCTCTATTTCTATGGTACATTTTGTTCAGGATGATGGTTATGGTAATTTATATTCTGAATGGATCAGTTAATTTTAATTATGAAAACAAATTTTAGACCATTATGAGCTCTGTGTTATTGTATGAACTGTTAAACTATTTCTCAGACCATTCATTGCATTGTTAATTACTTTATTGTTGGATTACATTGGAATTTATTGGGAAAATTGTTATTAAAGGCTTACATAGTTTTCATTTTTAGTTTTGGTGTTAGAAATTATGTAGTTGTTGCATATAAGCTCTCATGTCACTTAGGACAGTTTAGTATCAGTGCTTCAGAAATACGTTACATTTTCTGTTATTGTTCTAAAACATATTTCCAAATAAGCACAATAGATAATTTTTAAAATTTCATGTTGACTTTATTGGTGGATGCATTGCCTACAGGCTTCCAGGGTAGAAGCTGTATCTTGTTTCTTTCTGATTCTAGAGAATGACTGACTACAATATAAATTATTACAAGAAGGCTTTTAGTGGATTATATGTAAAGTTTAATAGTTAATACATTGTGCTTAATAAACTGTATGCTTTCAAGTAAAACATTGCAAAGCAACAGTAATTACAAACTTAATTATGATCAATGGGTACAGAAAAGCTGTCTGAATGAAATGAGTGGAAAAAAAACCACTTGTGTTTATTATGTGTCAGATACTGAGCTAAATACTAAGCATACGCATGTGCGTGCACATACACAGCCTTTTCTGGGTGTAAATGGCATTTTCTGTCCAAAGTTTATTGGAGTTGCTTTGGAGACATTTTTCTTAACAATGGCTTCTTGGGATGTGGAATCTCTGCTCAGAAGTTATTTGCTTTATTTGTTATTTTGCATATTTACAAATTTCTTCCTAATGGTTGTTACATTTCACATCTCCAACAATGTATTATTGTGCTTATCATTCTACAACCTTCCTACATTGATTTTTTTTCTAATTTTTTTTGGCCACTTGCAACTTTGCAGGATGTGAGGTGAAATCGCAGGGTTGTTTTGATTTTTATTTCTCTTCCTGTGATTTGGAACATTTTTTCATGTGGTTGAGAGTTCTTTGCAATTTATCTTTTAGGAGCTGTTTATTCATGTCCTTTGACCACTTAGCTAATGGGAAATGGATATTAGTTTTAAATATATTTCTTGTTTATATATCTTAGATACTATAGCCCTCTCAGAGAATTTCAATACAATAATTTTTTCCCCCCATTTCACTGTTTTCCTTCTTATCTAGGTGTATTAGTTTTCTCTGTGCAGCAGCGTTTTAATTTCTTTGGTTATTATTTCTTTCTTACATTTGGTTAAGAATACATCTCCTATCCATACCTGTGAGAGGTATATGATTTGCTTCTAATTTTTGTATACTATGTTCTTTTAAATTAAGATTGCATGCCCATTTAGAATGTATTATGGAATATTATGTTGGTCTAAGCCTAATGTCTGCCAGACTGCTGACAATTTTTTTATATTATCAAATAAAGAGAGTTTATTATTAGATAATTTGTTTTCTGCCTTATCAAATATTGGGCTATTGATTTTCATTATTTTCCCTTGTCTATTTTTCTACTTCTCTCTTTTTTAACCATTACTATATGGTTTTAATGACTACTACTTTATAAATATAGTTTGAGGTGTGGACGTGCTATTACTTATTTTCCCTCTGCATTTATTGCTTCCCTTTCATATTCTGAATATTTCATTTTTTGAAATGAATTTTGTTATTATTTTATCAAGTTCTTCAAAATATTCCCTTGGCAATTTGATTGATATATCATTAAAAATATGAATTAATTTTGGTAGTATTGTCATTTTTATTATAATAGCTAGGTCTATCTGTGACCACTGAATATTTCTCAGCCATATAAGTTGTTCAGAACATTTATTTTTATGAAAGTTATCATTCTAGTCCTTATTCCTTTGTTCCTTTCTGGGCTATGATCCCAATTCACCAAATTTAGTGCTCCATTATTTCTCAGCAGTTTTCTTACCCAGAAGACTTTTGCCTAGCTCTTAAAATTAAACCAAGAGAAAAAATAAAGAATTAAGGATTGCACAAAGGGCTAGATTATCACTTATGGAACAAATCTGAGTAAGAAGCAGGAAGTTCATATTTATTTTCCTTTAAATACGTAACTTTACTCTTCATCATGATCAATCTGGTTCTTTTTTGATAATAACTTTTATTCAAAATTTGGAGAAGTTAGAATTAAAGAGAATATTCCTCTGCCCCTCTGGCCCCTGTCTGGCCAGTTTCTTTTGGGACTTTCATTTTTTAAGGGAGGACCTTGGCCAGTTGGGTTCTTCTTTTCTTCTGGGCTCTACTCTTGACTTGGCAAATTTCATTCTTCAGAGCAGCCTCCTCTCCTTAAGACTAGATCAGTTTTTGTTTTTGCTTGCATTTGTATTCCTGGTCCTTAGCATAGAACCTGGAAACTTAGCAAATCCTTATTAAATGCTTATTGTTAGTTGTAAAAGCAGTAATTTTAACTGATATCCTAGTAGAGGTTTTGATTAAAAATTATTTTTTAAAAATGCATTTTAGCAGGAAAAGAAAATTTCATTCTTATTCCTATATGTAAAGAAAATCTGAATTGTTCAGGTTTTCTGTTTTAACAGCTTTTAATTACTCAAGGACCAGTTATCCATTTTGTAGATTAATCTGAGAAAAATTTCTCATTACTTCTTGTCTTAGGCATTTCCTTTGAGGGAAGAGGTCATCAACCATGTCCTTAATACTTCCAGATAAAGTAGATTGAGAGACTTGATTGACTTTAGAAAATATCTTCTCATTTATCAAGCCAATTCATTCACTGATCAAGCCAGTTCATCATTTTACTTTACAATATTTATTGTAGGTTTTGAATTAGGGTAGTTTTGCTGAAATGTTTTTTCCCCTCTTATTTCTTCTTATTTCTTTAAGAGGGTGTTTAGAGTAGTATAGCTGTATAACTGGATTATAGAATATGTAAGGGCAACAGATTGTGAAGGACTTTTAAATCCAAATAGTATTTTATATTTGATCTTAGGAGGAGTAGAAAGTCATTGAAATTCATTGAGTAGAAGAGAAGTGACTTAAGAGTTTGAGAGTTGAGCAGAGGGTAGATTGGAGTAGAGAGTTGAGTCTGTGAGATAAACTGAAAATATTATTCCAGTAGTCCATTTGTAATTTAAGAGGCCTCTACCAGGATTGTGTCTATGTGAGGGGAGAGAGGAGCATATAGTGTGAAAATAGAAGTAAAATGAGAACAAATTGAATATGAGAGGTGAGATTATGTAGAAGAGGGCATGGAAATTTTGAAGATGAGTAACAGCATTCTGGTGCCTTCTCGAGTAAGAAGGAAATAGGGAAAAGAGAGAATTTGGTGGAAAAGATAGTGAATTATGTTTTGGACATGTTAAATTTGAGATAGTTATGAGACATCTAACAGGCAGCTGATGTGAGATAGATGGCAGAAGAGAGCTTTGAATTGGAAATATAAATATAAGGAATCATTTGCAAAGAGATGATAATTGAATTCATGAATTTTTATTATGCCTGTAACGCAAATTTATTGAAGCTTTAAGAGAAATAAACACCTTGTGGATCTCAAATACAGGAACGTAGTAGGAAATAGATAAACTTGTCTAAAGCGACAACCTACCAATCAATTCTTGTGAATTCTAGTTTAACAGAGCTGGCAATTAGAACAAGAGGGTATTAAAGTTTTCTCAAGGACCTGGAGTTGTTTTGGGCCATCAGAGACATTTAGTCCTAAGCATGACCACTTTGGACTCCTTTGGTATTAAAAATTTGATTTGCCATCTCTTTTAGCTTTCTGAGAATTATAATTTCAAAATAGTAGTACTGGATGATTCCATAGTTGGGGTTTTCAGACAAGGTTTTGTTTTCTTGGAAATTTAACTTCTTTTGTGTTTGAAATGTATTCTTCAACATATCTCTCTTTCCCTAGGTCTGTTTTTACAAAGAATGTAAGGATTCATGATCTGTGTTTGTATCTTTAGGATAACATACTTTGGGATGGAAAAAGCTGACTTAAACTAATCAGGCTTCAACCAAATCACAACTACAAATGAAGATTAGGAGTTCTTTTAGACTGGAAGTGTGGGTCTGAGTCTCAGGTCCCCTTTTTTGGAACTCAGCCGTCCTTTTTTTCTTTTCTTTTTCTTTCTTTTTCTCCTGAGGCAGTTGGGGTTAAGTGACTTGTCCAGGACCACACAACCAGGAAGTGTTAAGTGTCTGAGATCAGATTTGAACTTGGATCCTCCCGACTTCAGGGCTGGTGCTGTATCCACTGTGCCACCTAACTGCCCCTAGCCATCCTTATTTCAAAGGAAGGCATCCAGGGGTAAAAGGCAGAAAACGTAAGGAAGAGACATTTTTATAGCCCACTACATGTCAAGCAGCATGCTGAGTGCTGTTACAAATAGCTCACTTGATTGCTATGAGGTTTACAGTTGAGGACATTGAGGCTGGCAGAGGTTAAGTGAATTGCCTCGGTCACACATCTAGTAAGTGTTGAAGGCCAGATTTGAATTCCAGTTTGTTTTCTTGACTTCAGAACCAGTATAGAGGGGTGAAAAGACAAGGTTCAATGTTGTTCACATAATGGATGATTAGTAAATTTTGTTGACTGATCTCATTCCACATTCCCTCATGTTAAAATCACCTTATTTGTTAAAATAATATTTTCATGCATGTTAGTTATCTCTGTTGTTATCTAAGATAGTACATTTTTAGAATAAAGGACTTTAAATGCCCATTGTGCTTATTTTTAGATTACAATAACCTTGTTACTGAACATACTGGCTATCTTTATGTTATTAGATGCTATAGATTTTTTTAGACAGTATACATGAGAACTTTAGAAATTTGAGCCCATGTCAATCAAACTAGACTATCAAATGTATTTAGCCTGTTATAGAGTTAAATTTCTAATTTAACAGTTCATGAACAATTTGTTAAACATTTACTGTGCTCATGACACTGTGCTGCTTAATGGACATACAAAGTCATAGAGGTAATATGCTCATGAATTCATAAACTGCATTTTCCTGAGAGGGGGGTGGAGTGAGATATATGTAATTATAATACATTTATACAGTAATATAAATTTCAGGAGTGAGAGGGCATTACAATTTGGGAGATAAATGATGATTAAAAAAAAGGTAGCTGGCTTGTTCTTTGGAAGAATCTGGATATTTTTTTTTCAGTCTTAGATGGGGAGGGAAGTATATTCCTATGAGGACTACCAGTCCAAAGGCATTAAAGTTGGAAATGAATATTAAGTTTTAGTTTTAGCAGACCAGTTTGATCAGCATATGGAATGAGTAAATTGGTAAGTCTTCAAAGTTAGGGGGAACTCTATTGTGAATAGCTTTAACTTATCAGGCTGCTTATTATGTGTTTTTTTCTAGAGGCAATAGGGAACCATAGGAAATATACATACATATACACACACATGCATATATATATATGTGTGTGTATAAATATATATGTATACACATACACACACTAAGGATTTTAACATAGATCTGAGTTTGAAGAAAAACCAATTGGATAGCTTTTGGAAGATGGACTATAAAACAGTAGGATTGGAAGCAGGGAGGACAATTAGGAGGATATTAGAATAAATCCAGAAGAGACAAAGAAGATTTAACCCAGGGTACTGTAACCATGTGATAAGAAAGAAGAGAATGGATTTGAGAGATTATATGGAGTCGGAAAGGACACAACTTGGCAAATCTTAGGATATGGGTTGTAAGAATAAAAAGGTAAAAAATTGCCAGGTTGTATAGTTAGATGTCTTATATTATCTGAAACATAGAAAACTCTTAATAAATGCTTTTAAAATGGCAGAATGACTGGAAAGGCGATAGTGCTGTCATCAAAAATAGATAAGTATGGTTTGGATATTGGGTAGTTCTTTCAGACATTCAGCAGGCAGTTTGTAGTACAAGAGGTGAGTTTAAAAATTAGCCCTGTCATCTGTTTGCATGGGAGATGAAAATTTATGACACAGGAGATGATGCAACCTGCTTGGGAGGGAATGTAGAGACAATTTTCATTTTCATTTCAAAAGGAAAATGAGAGTAATCATATTTATCTTCAGGAGATAGTGTCCCTTGAGATGTATGCATGATCAGTAGAAGAATTAGTAATAAAAGATGTTCTTACTAAATTAGGAAAATTTTAAAGTGAATGGTTGATGAAATCAGAAGCTACTTTAGTGGGTATCAAGCCAAACCTTTATGCAAGTGAGATTCCCTTCTCTAGTTATTGAAAAATTGCAGACTTCCAGTGAAAAGGAAACTAATCCCTTCTGAGGCAGTCTTTGCTCTTTTACATAAGGTCTTTTTGTTAGAAAGCTTTTTCTTACGTTAGGTCTAAATTTGAACTTGTCAGCTGTCAGTTGTTGCTCCTGGTTTTTACATTTCCACATAGCCAGCATCCCAAGGACTTGGAGATAATATCATGTTATAACTCTCAATCCTCTGCTCCCTGTGTTTTCTTTTGCAGGTTAAATGGCTTTCGTACCTTTAGCCACTTTCTGTATGAAACATTATTCATTCTTCTCACCATTGTAGTTATGCACTTTATTTCAATGTTCTAACTTCTTTGTCTTTCCTAAAACATATTGAAAAAAAATGAGCATAATACTACAAATATGGCCTGGATTAGACAGAGTGTGATGTATCTGTTATTTTCTTTGTCCTGAATACTGTGCTTCTCTTATCAAACTTAAGTCATAAGTTTTACAACTGCAATGTTTTGCTGTTGCCTCATTGAGCTTTCATTCCACTTATTTTCATAAGAATTGATGTTTAGCCAAATCTTCCATTCTATAGTTTGAAAATTATTTTTTTTATTGCAAGGTGAAACTTTAGTTTTTTTTCTGTTAAATTTAATCCTTTTCAGTTCAGTGCCATCATTCTATCATATTGTTATACAGTGTTATCTATCCCTCTCAACTTTCCTTCATCTGATAATGACAATTAATACCATTTTGTGTTTGTCACTGTGGTAAGCAAAATGCATCTCAGGGTCAATAAAAGATCCTTGTGGCATTTCATAACTGACTCTTTAAATTAACATTAAATCCATTAATGACCACCCTCTAGGAATTCTCACTGTAAATCAGTCTACTAGATGATTTACCAGCCTTCATTGTATGACCTTTAGCAAGAAGGGTACTTGCTATCCATTTCTGAATAACTATTGATAGAGTTTCCTCTCCCTTGAAAAAGTGGTAATTGCTTTTTATTTAAAATTTTAGAGATAGTAGCACCTTTATAAGTGATTGGCCAGAAACTTAGTATGTAGATTGTTTCAGTTATTTAATCTATCCATTCCTTTAATACATTATTTGGTACTTTTGGGGACCTCTCAAGCTTTTGGTGAGACAGAACCTCATTATTTTACTCTCAGTTTTGTCTCCCAGTTCTTCCACAGGCTATCATTCTAGAAATAGTCTTTTGACAAATTTAGATTTCGGGTCTTCAGATCTGAAGAAATTTTATTAGTTTTTATGACTCCTCAAAAGTTCACTACTTGGTAACCAGCTTTATCCAGAACTTTTTCAATGTAGCCAGGAAAGATCTTGAAAGACATGCTCAGCCTATGTTCAGATTATATAATTATAAACTTAATATGAGTTACAATGAATTAAATTAGATTTCTAACTATTTTTAAATGCATACATTATAAAACTTGAAAAAAAATTTCAGCCTTATATTAACCTTACTTACATCATAGTATTAGCATTCCCTAATTTATTTAATCATTTTCCCTCTATTGGACATTTAGGGGCCTTCCACATATTAAAATCTTTGAAAAGGTTTAAAAAAATAGTACCCTTAGGGGTATAGTCTCAACAATGAAATGATCATGATTGCTTTTATAATATTAGTTTCATTCCCCCCCCAAAAAAAAACCCCAAAACAAAACAAAAGAGTTTTATTAGTTTGTAATCCAGCAATGATGAATAAATTGACACTTTATCCACATCACTGTCAGGATGAATTTTACCATTTACAGCCATATTTGTCTCTGACGTATGGGTAAGTACTACTTATGGGTTGCTTCAGTTTTTTGTCTTTATTAATATGGATGAATATTTTCTCTAAAATTATTAAATGAGTAAATAACTTGTGAAATAATGCAAAGATTAAAAAACAGGTACTATAAGGGCAGCTAGATGGCGTGGTAGATAGAGCACCAGCCCTGAAGTCAGGAAGACCTGAGTTCAAATGTGGTCTCAGACACTTAACACTTCCTAGCTATGTGACCCTGGGCAAATCACTTAACCTCAATTGCCTCAGCAAAAAGCAAAAAAACAAAAACAAAAAACAAAAAACCAAAAATCAAAAAACAAAAACAAAAAACAGGTACTTTAAACTGTACAAAAGCAAAAGTGAAAATGACCAAAGAATTCTGATAGCAATTTATATAGGGAGTGACTAGAACGTATTGAAATTCATTTATTTAAACATAGTTATACAGCAAGTTTAGTTAGTTATATCTATATTTTTATTAAATTTATAGTATTTTAAAGGTACTAAGGAAAAATTTTACATTCCATATATTCATCATTTATAAATTAGAGAAATATAAACCCACAATAAATGCATTTTCCGTAGAAGATAGTGCCATATTAGAAATAAAAACAAACCTGCTTAATGAAAAGATTAATGTTAAAAGGAACTTTTACTGAATGAATAAATTTTATGAACACTTTAATATTTTAAGAGACTCTTTTTTCAGTATGGATATTCTTTATGATTTTATTTATTTTCTTCATTCGCTTCATTAGTCATCCCTGAAACTGATCACTTTCTTTCCTCAGAGAAATGTGAATACTCATTTTTATATTTTCAACTTACAGTTTTAGGCTCATATCTCTATATAATTCAGATGGCTTGTAGAATTTAAAATGTTTACCTACATAAAGGGAGTGACATAATGGCCAACCTTTTACGTTAGAATTTGTTCTTTATTTCATTAACATTTTCATTTGGAACTGCTGCACTCTACTGTTCATAATTTGAATAACATTTGAATGCATTTTGTTTTAAAGATGCAGGCTGTCTAATATAAAAACCTAGTTTGCACACTTGTTGTTTGTCCTTTGTCCTTGAAAAGGACCATGACATCAGAGAGATGATGCCATGAAGTGAATAGGATTTAAGTGAGGAAAGGGGCAAGGTCACTGGCCAGATAGAGATCAGAAAACTGGAGATGGCTCTGGATGCAGTGGGAGATTTAAATCTTTCCCCATTTTATTTCATCCTCCACTTAATGGCCAGAATAATTTTTCTGAAGTACAGTTCTGACCTTGCCACAGTTCTTGTGGTTGCCTATTAGTTTTAGAAGGACAAAGTCATAGTGCTTGGATTTCAGTGACTCTGGAAAAGAGAGTGGGGCCAATGGTTTTGTGAAACTGCCACACTTAAATCCAGTTCATGCACAAGTCCTCTTGTAGTTAAAAGTCTTCACCTACTTTTCTAGTTTTCTTACAAGATACTCTCCTGCACATATTCTACAGGAACCTTGACCTTGCTATTCTTCATTCATGGCACTCAGTTTCCCAACTCTATGCTTTAATTCATTCCTCAGCTATTAACATTTCCATTCTCTCATACTTTGTCTATCGCAGTGATTCTGAACCTCTGACTGCAATTTTAAAAACCTGATTCTTTATTTTCTGTTGATTTCCTTATTTACATTTTCCTTAGCCAACCTTGAAACCTCCTACATTAAAACTATGAAACCCTTCTATTGTGTTCGGGCATGCTTCTTCCATAAGTAACAGGCTATATTTCATCTTCAACATTTTCCTTTTTTGTTCCCCCATCTTTTTATACTTAATGAGTCCTGGCTTTTTTTTTGATTACACAGCTTCCCTGACTGTTGTTCCTAATACAAGCTGTATTTGCATGCTCTCCTCCAGCTTCTGTCCTAATCCTCCCCCACTCTCAATCCCCATCTCCCATACTTGCATTAATTTGTCTCTTTGCTCCTTATTGCTGTCTCCAGGTTCACTACCTGTAGTTTCCCTCAGTAACTTTTCCTTATATGAGATTTATTCGATCCATCTTACTCAATCAAAATTTTGGAAACTTTTTTCTACAGACACTAAGATAGTCTCTGACCATCTCAAAAAGTTCATTGCCTGGCATACAGGTTTCATCTCCTTAACATTTGCTGTCATTCTAGAGAACTTTTGCACATATATATGCATATATATGTGTGTGTGTTGATATTTATTAAAATACTCTTAAGCTTCTGGTTTCTCAGTTCACCAGTTTCTCATGGCCTATTCTCCCACTCTATTACAACTACACCCACACCCAGATTATACACTTGAACCCTGTTACTATCAAGGGTCTAGCCATCCTCCTAGGTTCTCAGGCTTACAATTTAGCTGTAATCCTTAATTTGTCACTTTCTTGCTCTCCCATATCCAGTCAGTTGTCAGGGCTTGTCATTTTTGTCTTCATCACATCTCATGTATACTTAGCCTTCTCTGAATCTGCCACCTTTCCGATTTAGGCCCTCATCACCTCATACCTGGAGTTAGCCTGCTGATTGGTGTCCTTGTTTCATATTTGTCCTTTACTAGGCTGACCAAGTTTTTTATCTCCCTATTTCCTCCCTCCCTACACACATTCATGAAACTCTGTTACCTACAGGATCAAAGACACTCTGTTTGAATTATAAAGCCCTTCCTTCATTACCTGATATACTCATTGTCTTTCTATTATTTTTATATCTTATTCCTCTTCACACACCCTGCTATCCAGTGATACTGGCCTCCTTGCTGCTCATCACATAAGATACAACATCTTTCAACTACAAATATTTTTACTTTTTATTTCCCATTTCTGGAATTCTTATTCCTTATCTCTGATTTTTAGCTTCCTGCTTCCTTCAAATCTCTGCTAAGCTTTGACATTCTACATGAAGTCTTAAGGAATCCTCCTTAATCTTTCCTCTTGTTTGGGCATGTTGTGTATTCATTGTGAGTGTGAGCACTTTGAGAGCAGGGATTGTTTTTCCTTTCTTTGCATTCCCAGTATTTATCACACTTCCTAGAACATAGTGGATGCTTAATTAATGTTAGTTCACTTGGCTGAATGAATGAGATTAAAGAATATTTTAGGAAGAAGTTAAAGGATTTAGAGCTACCACTCCTGACAGCTCCGTTTTAGAGCATGTGAGTAGGAGGAAAGAAGTAGCAGTTCTCAAAGAGAGGACAAGTAGTTGCAAGGGATTTGAGAGTAAAAGTTTACTGGTATAGTTACTGATTCAGAAGTCATTGGATCTTTGAAATCCATCTGCTGAATAACCTTTATTTTACAGATGGGAACCTGATGTACAATGGGGTTAAGTGACTTGACCAGCTTCAGAATAGCATGAATTGAAAAAGAGTGGAGTTGGGAGGAGTATGGCACAGGGAAAGATATAATGAAAACATGATGGTTGTTTAATGGAATTTTCAAATTCTTGGGCATGGAAGTTGAGTACTTATCGGTGACTGTAGTAACTAGATCAAGATTGTGACTGTCTTGTATATAGTGAAATAGTGGAGAAATTCATGCTAGTTGAATTAATCAAATAGCATTTATGAAACTCATATTGGTCATTATGCTTAGCTCATATTTTAGGTACTATGCTAACATAAGGATATGAAGAAAAGGCAAAAAAAAAAGTCTTTCCTTAAAGCAGTTTATGTTCTGATGAGGGAGGCAGTAATAACAAATTTTTCATTAATATAAATTAAATACTGGGTTGATAGAAGAAAACCTTATTGGGTGGATACTAGCAGCTAGAGGGACTGATAAAAGTCTTCCGGAGGAAGTGGTAGTTGAGCTGAGTTAAAAAAAGGATTCTAAAAGAATTTTGAAATTCTTAAAGGAGGGATTCTATTTGGGAGATTGAGAGAGAGCAGAATCTAGGCACAGGAAACAATACCAATGGAAACGGGAGTTGGAATATCATGAATAGACCAAGGAATTAGGAGTTAATGTATTTGGGAAGATTTCAACATATATGTCATTTACTATCTCTAGACCCCAGCTTCTTAAACTGAGTCACAAGCCCATATGGGGTTGTGTGACTGAATGTGGGGGGCCATAAAATTATGATTTATTATTAGCCAATGTTTGATTTGTTTATTTTATGTTCCTGTATACCAGGGTCATAATAAAAAAAAATTTGGTTGAAAAGGGATTATGAGTTGAAAAAGCCTTACTTTAAACTTCTCTTATTCTTCTTTGTAAATTGAGGAAGTTTTACTATACAATTTTGTATACTAAGCTTTAAATCTTTTAGTCCTATTCCCTTATTATATAAGTGAATTAGGAAGTATTTTTATAAGAAGTATTTTTTCTACACAAAAAATTATTTATTTCATTTTCCCCCAGTTTCATTTAAAGCAATTTTTTTACATTTGTTTTTTAAAAAATTTTTGATCTAGTTTCTCTCCCTTATCCCCACCCACAATTAAGAAAACACATGTGAATTTATGCAAAGTATTTCCCTAAAAGTGATATAGATCTCCCACCCTAATGAAAAATCCTCAAGATAAATCAAGTTAAAAAAAGAGAGATACAGCAAAAAAATGATGCTTCACTCTGTATTCAGACACAAATCAATTCCTTCTCTTGTATGGATAGTATTTTTCATCATAAGTCCTTCACAATAATCCTGGATCAACAGAATATTTTAAAAGAAGACATTTTATCTAAGCCATCTTGTCATTTTCCCTTCTACTGTCCAGATTCTCCCCTTTTGGAATGAACCCTCAGAACTGGACCTCCAGAAACTTTCTGAGGGGAGTTAATTTACTATATAACTCCCAATCTAAAATTGAATTGTTTTGATTGGTGAGGGGGAGTGATTATGAACTTGTTTATTGTACTTTAGGTAGCCTGAGACTAGATCATTCTCATCACATCTAACTCTTTCTATTTGTGTTTTCCCTACATAGTCACTTTCTTTTGCTACCTCCACCTTCTTGCTTTAACTCTAGTCATCATAATTAAGTCATTATTATCTTTGCTGGAAAGGGCTAGTATCAGCAAGCAATCATAACCTCATGGAACTTCTCTGAAAACCAGGTTTATTACAAGAGAAATGAACGTGCATGTGGAATCCAAAGGATTACTAATCTTTGCAGAAGTTTATACTTTTAAAATAACAGGATACCAGGAAGGGACATGACATGGGATATGGAATAATAAACCAAAAGTGAGGAAAATAAGCAAGACCACTCTTTGTGGGGAGGATCCTCATTCCTTTCCTTTGGGAGCTGCTGGACTATGAAGACAGGAGGGTCTGCTTATCTGCAAAAGACCTCACTTGCAAAAGCATTATCCCAGCTTGGTATGAGCTAGCTGGCACTTGTCTTGCCTCCCAAGGACACACAGGGAGTCCAGCTTGGGATGCAACAATTAATTATATCATCTCAAGAGGCACTTTGTCCTTTTCATAGTCAGGACTTTCTATATGTTCTGGGTCCAGTGTTTCTGGAAAATAGGACAAAATATGGAAAAAAAGTTCAAGGAACTCTTTAACGGTCTTTAACACTAGTCACCATTCTCATGACTCCCAGAATCCAAATTCCTTTTCCTGACCACTGTTTTTCCCAACATGTTGTTTTTCTGCTAGGGAGAAGCTAAGTCACTAAGGACAGAGAGTATCTCACTTTTGCCTTTTAAAATCCTTAATACTTAAACACAGTCCCTGTTATAGAAGGATTTGCTAATATAAAGTATAATTATATTACTGCATTGACCCATTATTTTTCATTTTACTCAAATTAAATTATTTAGGTGCATTGCCATGTGATTTTTTCCCCTGAAGTCTTACTCTAATGTTTTCTTATGATGTTAATGTAATACTGAAACTTATTCACAGGAAGCATATGCAGGTCCTGTCAGATAGACCCACCTGATACACTTGAGCTATTTTGAAAAAGTGGTAATGCTGCCATGGAAACTTCTTCTTTGGTTCTTGTACAAGACTCATATTGAGCAAGCACAGATTTAGGCCTGATTTGAGGACTCTGAAAACTTAGAGCTGCCTAGCCGAGTGCTTTCTTCATTCTTCCTGGTCAAAGCCAAGTATTTCTCCCCCACTTTTGTGTTTCTATAATGCAGTCTGGCAATTACTGAAATAACTCCATGTTGCTGTTTTAAGTTATTTTATTATCAAAATGTTTCCAAATCTCTTATTCTTTCCCTATATTCTTTAGGCAAGAGGAGCAGATGTTCCAGATATTGCTGGAGAATCTCTTAAGACATGTGGCAGTACAGCAAGTATGAAAGTCAAACATGTGAAAAAGTAAGTAATAAATTTTTAAAAGTTTTAAGGCACTTTTTCAAATTAATTCATTTAGTTGCCTAAATTTTTTTATTCTATTTTTTTTTTTTTTTTTTTTTTTTTGCTCCATAGATATAACTATGCATACCTCTAGCCATTTTTACAGGGATTATTTTGGTGCTGAGGGAGAGTTAATCTGTAGATAGAGGTTGTTGAATCAAAAAGACCTACCAATACTTGGGTTTATAAACACTTTTGCTAATTTTGTTTAAAAACATCATGCATTGGCTCTCCATCTAAAAAAAAAGGAAGATTGATATTCTGGTGCCCACCTTTATTCATTGGTTTATATTGTTTAAAAAAAAAATTAGGATTGGATGATTGTTTTACTTCTTTTTGTCTTGGAAAAGCAAGAAATCTACCAGTTATCGGTATATGGTATTATAGTTGTTTTTTTAATAGGTCTTAAGTAGAATAGCCTATAGCAGTAGTTTAATATCAGTTTTAGGAATTGAAAAGTCAAAAGATAAAATGTTCATTCTGCACTCTTAGATCCACCAATCCTGGACTTATGGGCTGTGACAATATTCACAGGTAAAATTGTGTTTTTATATGTTTGACCTTATTGCTGTCAGTTAGAAAATGGCTGTTCACAAATGAATTTTGGTAGTTTTCTTAAAATTGTGCTTTCTTCTGAGCTTTGATTTTATATTTTAATTAAAGAGCCAAAAGAAATGCTGGGTTTTGTTTTGGGTGGGTTTTTTTTTTTTTTTTTGTATGTGTGTTGTTATTATTTTGCTCATTATGCTGAAATTTACTGCTTTTTGTTTCAGTGAGTCACTTAGGCTGTGTGTGTGTATGTGATTGTATTTGTGTTTGCATGTACAAGCTTTCAAATTCCAAATAATTTTGTTAGACTTACTAATCTGTGACTATTCAGAAACTTATTTCTTACTCATTTCTTTTCACATGTTTTAGGTTGCCCTTTGCTAAAGGTCACTTTCCGAAGATGGCAGAATGTGCACATTTCCATTATGAAAATGTGGAATTTGGCAGCATACAGGTGAGTTTGAAATGTGTCTTTCATGCTGAGCTAAGTTTTTAGAATAGTGCAGCTTACTTTGGAAGCAGTTTTTTCCCATTGGTTTATTTTTTGGATATGCAAAAAGAGGATTATTCTTTCAAATTGTCCTTACACTGGAAATCCTTTAAATATCAAGTATCAAGTGGCATACTAATGATAATAAAGATAGACATCTTAAATATTGGGAATTAATGACTTTGATTGAAAAGTCATTTCAAGACTTAAAAATATATATATACATAGATGCATGGAGCTACCATTGTGGTAATTCTGCCTGAAGCTAAAAAAAAAATTGAATATGTCAACAGATTCTGGCATTCAAGATTCATGATTTCCAGTAAGTACCTTCTTCATTTGATTCAGGAATGGAGGCATGCAAACATTTCATAACCTATTTCCCCTTTTTGAGAGAAAAGTATGGAAGCTGAGCCAGAAGCCCTTAGTCATGCTCATTTTTTTCTGGCCCATGTGTATTTGAAATAATAGTGGATTACTTTTTACTTATCCCTATCTCTTCTTGAGAATCATTTCAGAACCAGTATTTCAGATGTCAAAGGATCATGGGCAAGGAAGTTTAGTCAGAAGGCAATGATTGATTATACTGGTATTCACATATAGGAACATTTAAGATACATGCTATATGTAATTTTCTTTGTAGTGTCACAAGCAGCGTTCACAACCCTTGTAGTTTCCTGAAAATAATCCTTGTTTATCTTTCTGTTTTGTATTATTAGACTCATTCTCAGTTGTCTGCTGAAGCAGACAGAGCCTAAGAGATTTCTGTTTAGAATTCTTCTCCTAGTTCCCCTCTTTGTCTTCCTCTTCCTCCTCTTCCCCCTCTTCCTTTTCTCTTTCCCTTCTTCTTCTTCCTCCTTCCCTTCTTCCTCCTCCTCTTTTCTCTCTTCCTCCTCCTTCTTTCTCTCTTTCTCCTCCTTCCCCTCTTCTTTCTCCTCCTCTTCTCCTTCCTTCCTCTTCCTCTCCTTCTTTCCTCCTCATCTTCTCCTTCATTCCTTCTCCTCCTCTTCCTCTTCCTCCTCTTTCTCCTCACCCACCCTTTTCGTTGTCATCTTTTGCTTCCTCTTTTTCTTCTTCTTCCTCTGGCATTTACTTTTTCAGGTAAATTTTAATATGTTACACAAATGCAAAATGAGAAAAGGAAAAAGAAAAACATTGCCATGAATACAGAAGCTCATAAGAGAGAATTCAATATAAAACCATAACTTTCCATTTTAAGAAAATCTATATTATAAATACCACATGTTGTTTTTGAAGCTGTCTTGTTTTTCTTGTCTGTTTAGAATTCTTGGAAAAAAAAAAAACTATTTTCAGCAAACTGTGAATAGTTGCTCATTATAGTTTCCAGGGTAGCATTTTAAGTTTGACTGTTTTATAGATTATTTTATGGCAAAACATTTTGACAATCCATGTGAGGGTAAACCAGTAGACCAGTCAGACTTAATATTTTGCACAGATAGTTGCACCAAAGATTGTTTTATGGTAGAACATATTATAGTTTCCTTCTGAAACTTTGACTACATTTATCAATTAAAGTAACTAGGAATTGATCTATACACTTATTAGATCTATTTTTATTATAAGAAAGTATAGTTTAGCTCTTCCTGGTTTCTCTACTCCACTTTGGTAACAATCTATGCTTACAGAATGTAGGGAAAGATTAGGCTGATTATTAGTATTAAAACAGATGGAAGAACAAAACTTATAAGCAAAAGAGAGGTTATTTCTGCCTCTGTGTGTGTGTGTGTGTGTGTGTGTGTGTGTGTGTATCAGCATAATTGACTATATAGTTAACAAAGCTAAAAGAAATCATGTAATTCCTTTTGACAAAATACAATACCCATTCCTATTAAAAACACTAGAGAACATAAGAATAAATGGTTTATCTTAAAATGATAAATGATATTTATCTAAAATCATAAGCAAGCATTATCTATAATGGAAATAAGCCTAGAAGCAGGGATTCCTATTATCACCTCTGTTATTTAACATTGTACTAGAAATGTTAGTTATAGTACTAAGGGAAGAAAAGGAATTAAGATAGGCAATGAAGAAACAAAAGTATCATTCTTTGCAGATGATATGATGTTGTATTTAGAAAATCCTAGAGAATCCCCTAAAAAAATTAGTTGAAATTATTAACTAACTTAAGTTGCAGGATACAAAATATACTCACATAATTCATCACCATTTTTATGTATTACCAATAAAGTCCAGCTGCAAGAGATAGAAAGAGAAATTTCATTAAAAAGAGCTATAGACTTAGGAGCTATTTTAACAGAACTGTAAAGCACTTTTTCCACAAATAAATTTGAATCTAAACAATGGGAAAAATATTAATTGGTCATGGGTAGGCCAAGCCAACATAATAAAATGAAAATTCTACTTAATCTATTTATTCAATGCCATGTGAGGCTATCAAAAAACTATTTTATAGAGCTAGAAAAAAAATAACATTTGTCTGCAAGAACAAAAGCTCAAGAATATCAAGGGAATCAATGAGAGAAAAGCAAAAAAAGGTGGTCTAGTTGTATCAGCTCTTAAACTTTATTTTAAAGCAGTAATTATCCAAACGATTTGATACAGGCTAAGAAATAATATAGTGGATCAGTGAAATATTTTAGTTACAAATTACATGATATTGAACAAGCATAGTAACCCTAGTATAAGACAAACTCAATTATCCAAGTTTTTGAAATGAAAGCTCGTTATTTGAGAAAGCTGCTGGAAAAATGGAAAACAGTGTAGCAAAATCTAGGTATAGACCAAAACCTCACACAGCATATCAAGATAAGGTCTAAATGGATACATGATTTACATATAAAGAGTGATACCATAAACAATTTAAGAGAATATGGAATAGTTTATCTGTCAGATTTATGGAGAAGGGAAAATTTTAAGATCAAAGAACATAATAGAGAGCATTATAAACTATAAAATAGAAAATTTGATTCTATAAAATGACAAGGTTTTTACACAGACAAGACCAATGCAAACAAAATTATAAGGAAAATAGAAAATTGGGAAAAAAAATTTTGCAACTGGTATTTATTATAAAGGCCTCATTTCTCAAAATATGTAGGAAACTGAGTTAAATTATAAAAATACAAGTCATTTTTCAATTAATAAATAGTCAAAGGATATGACACGGAAGTTTTCAGACCAAAAAATGAAAGCTATCCGTAGTCAAAAAAAAAAATGCTCTAAATCACTATTGATCAGAGAAATGTGAATTAAAACAACTCTGAGGTGCCACCATACACTCATCAGAGTGGCTAATTGACAAGAAAGGAGAATGTTGGATATTGAAGGGAATGTGGAAAAACTGAGACACTGATGCATTGTTGGTGGAATTGTGAACTTATCCAACCATTCTGGAGAACTATTTGGAGCTATGCTCTAAAGCTATGAAACTGTACATATCTTTTGATCCAAACAATACAACTGCTAGGTCTATATCCCAAGGATATCCAAAAAAAGGGGGGAAGCGTGCATTTTACAAAAATATTTATAGTAGTTCTTTTTGTAGTAGCTAAGAATTAGAAATCAAAGAGATGCCCATCATTTGGGAAATGGCTAAATAAGCTGTACTATATGATTATAATGGAATATTATTGTGCTGAAAGAAATGACTAGAAGGATGATTTCAGAAAAATCTGGAAAGATTTACATGAATTGTTGCATAGTGAAGGAGAGTGCTGTTATACAAGAATAGAAGCATTATTCGACAAAGAATTGTGAATGACTTAGATATTCTCAGCAATACAATGATGCAAGATAATCCCAAGGACTAAAGATGAAGCATACTATCTGCCTCCACAGAAGGAACTGATAGTGATTGAATGTGGACTGAAGCATACTATTTTTCAATTTCTTTCACTTTTTTCTTGTATAAAATGCCCAATATGGAAATGTTTTTCATAAATACATCTGTTATATCTTTATAGTTTACTGTTTCAGGGAAGGGGAATTGGGAGGGAAAGGAGAGATGGATATAATTTGGAAGTCAAAATTTTAAATAAAAATGTTTAAAAAATTGGGGGGAAAAACTCAGAGTAGGGTAGAGGAATATATAACTTTTATTTGTTAAGTTCACAATGTATGCCATGTTTGTTAAAGTCTGTGAGAAGGAAAATAGAACCCTTACTCTTAGTGATTCTTGGAGTAGAACTTGTATTGTTAGGGTTTCTACAATATATGTTTCTTATATGCTCAAGTTGAGGATTTATTTTACATAAAAGCCAATATAGGTGTTTAAGGTTGGGTATTTTCCCTACTGCAAGACATATTAGAATATAATGTTTACATACTCTGAATTATTTGGGATTTAGTTAAAATGTATTATTTAAACAGACATCTCATAAACTGATTTGGCCTGGTAATATAATCCTCCGTACTCCTGCTAAGGCTTTCTTCTTTGGAACTGAAGTAAGTGCAAAGTCAGAAAAAAGAAGATAGTATTATTTATGAAAACAGTAAAAGTAAAGCTTCTTAAAGGAAATGATAGCATAGTAGTTACTTTTTGATAACTTCAATATACAGTATAAATTAATTAACATTTATTAAATTCCTTTTATTTGCTGAGTTTTGGGAATTTGGAGATATGCTAAACTGTTCATGTCTTCATAATATATACAAGGAGACAACAAGCAAGCATATAAGCGTACATAAAACATTATAATAATTACCATTTATTTGTCACTTTTAAGATTTGGAAAAGGCTACACCTCCAAGAGGTTGTGAGATTGGCACTATACAAAAAAAAAAAGACACACATTGAAGTTAAACTTTTTGATAGATCTCACAAAATAGTATGGGGAATCAGAAATGGCTGCCTGAAGGAGATCCTTGAACTGAGCTTTCAAGCACATTAAAGGTTATAGGAGAAGGAGGTGAGAGGAAAAATATATCTTGGCCATGGGGGCGGGGAGTCCTTACGAAAACGTGGAAGTGAAAGATGATGTATTGTATGAAGAACAGCTACAAAGGCAGTTTGCTGGTGTTTAGAGGAATAATGTATCCTCTTTTCTTACTGCTTACAAATATACTCAAACCTCTCTAAATTATTATTATTATTTTTCTAAAAAGACCCATTAAGACCTGACCATGTATCATCTTTTATTTTTTTCCCTTCCTCAACCATTCTTCTGAGGAGGAGAGGAAACCATTATTATATTGTGCCTTGATGTTTCTCCCTTCTTTTAAACTCTTCATGATCTAGATTCTGACTTTATTCCTGAATTAAAACTGTTCTTTCTAAAGTTCCCAGTAATCTCTTTTAACAAACATATATTAAAAAAAAAAAGATTATTACTTTTTCCCAAACATCAGGAATTCCTTTTTTTCCTTACCACCCCCTTGTTCTCCATGAAAAAGAAAAAACTATATATAACATTTGTTACAAATAAGCATAGTAGTTGAGAGATTCCTACATTTGCCATTTTCTTCTTATTTATCACTTCTCTGTTGGGATATGGCAGCATTACAACACACACACACACACGCACGCACGCACGCATGCACACAGAGTTCTTGTCCCTCCCTTTAACCAGAGGCACATTCAGTTGACTATTGGGCATTTTGGATGGTATGCGCCAAACTCAACATATTTTAAACACCTTATCTTTTACTGTAAACTTTCTGCTCTTCAGCACTTACCTATTTTCTGTTCTGAGATTACCATATTTCTAGGAACACAGGTTTACAAAATCTTTGATATCTTTAACATCATTTTCCCTTACTCCACATATCCAAAAATTTCCCTATTCTTGTCATTTCTACTGCCATAATATTTCTCACATATACCTTCTTCTCCCATATAGCCAGCACCTAGGTAAATCCTTATTAGCTGTCATTATATTATAATAGCCTCATAGATGGTTTCACTTCTCATTTCTCCTCTATCAAATCAAAGTGATTTTCCTAAATTGTGTATATCATTAATACCCCCTTCTCCCCATTCAAGTAATTCCAGTTACTTTTCAGTATCTCTAGGGACAAATACCAATACTTCTCTTTGGCAATTAAAAGTATTTCATAGCTTGGTTCCCCATTCAGCCTTGTTATACATTACTCTGTCCTTTATCTACAATATAATCCATCCAGACAGTCTTTGTTATTCCTTAAACAGATTGCATTAGCTGTGCCTGGAATGCCTTGCTTTAAATGTATTCTATTTCTGCCTCTGCCTATTTGGAATCCCTACCTTCCTAAAGGCTCAAATCAAGTACTGGGTTCCCTATGAAGTATTACTGGATTCCTCTCACCTGTATCTCTCTTAAGTTGTAATTATTTTGTATCAGTTCTATAATTTTTAATATACCTATTTTGTGTATATATATATATATATATATGTATATATATATATATTGAATTATTACTCTTTTGTTAGGTCTTTAAGATTAAGGACTCTTCCTCCTTTATGTTTCCTCATTTTCTAGTAGAGTATGTGGTATACAGTAGGCATTTAATAATTGCTTGTTCATTGCTTTATAGAGATAATAAATGGTATGAATTGTAGAAAGAGTTGGGGGGTAGACTAATTAGGATTTTGTAATATAGTCCATGGTCAGATAGAGTGTTGACCATAGAGTCAGGAGGCCCTAAGTTAAAATTTGATCTCTGACATTTAATGTGTGACCCTGGGCAAATCACTTAAACCTGCTTGCCTCAATTCCTTACCTTAAAATGAGCTGGAGAAGAGAATGGTAAACCACTCCAGTATCTTTGCTGAAAAAACCTCAAATGTGGTCATGGAAAGTTGGACACAACTAAAATGACTTAATAATAGCAAATGTAGTCCATATCAGGAAGGATGAGAGCTTTCATTAGGTTGGCATATATGTAGAGAAAAGATAATGGATGTAAAAAATGTGGAAGTTAAAAGAACAGTACTTGACAATTGATTGGATATCTGGGATGAGGGAGAGGCAAAAAAGATTCTAAGGTTATTAATCTAGTTGATTATAAAGTTTATGGTGCCCTTGACAGAAATAGGAAAGTTTGGAAGAGGGGCATATTTTAGGTGAACCATAATGTGATTTCTGTTTGGATATGTTGATTTTAAGATTCCTACAGAATTTACAGTTTGAAATGTTTAATAGTAAATTGACAATGTGTGAAAGCAGCTCAGGAAAGATAATATAGGCTGGACATATAGATTTGGGTATAGTCTGCATCTAGCTGATAACTAACCTATCTTACCAATGTGGTGTCACATTAGAATACACATATTTGAATGTTGAAAGATATTTGGTAATGATGACATTATTGAATACTATTTGTCTAATAATAAGATGTAGCTTGGGAAGTACAAGCATTTCCTTTATCAAATCATTGCCATGGGAAAAACCAAATTGCTTAAAATAAACTAAATTATTCTAAATATTGGTTATTTTGAGAAATAGGATAGTTATTTAATATTTTCAAAATAAACAAATTGCTAGACCTGATATCAACAAGACCTGAGTTAACTTATTAGTGATGCATCTCTGCGGAAGCCACTCTTTGTGCTTCTCTTTCTTCATTTACAAAATAAGGAAAGTAATAGCATCTGTTTTTCAGAGTTGAGAGGTGTTTGCAAACCTTAAAGCCCTATAAAATATTAGCAATTATCATTATACTTTTGTACCCAATTTTATATACATATATGTTCACACAGATATACTTATACATATGTGTGTGTGTATTTTATATCAGTCATTTATATGGGTTTGGTGAATGCATATTTAATATTTGAGAAATTTTCTCCAACTTTTTTATGAGACATGAAGCACTTAATAAATTAGTAAAATTAAATGAAAATGATTAATTTGTGCTAGTTTTAACAACCTAAGTAGTATCTATTTTTTGCCCTTTATCATCCAAGCCTGAAGAGGAAAGATTAATGCTTGGCAAACAGAGTCCCAGTAACTTTAGTCTAGGAACTTTCTGATGTGGGGAAAAAAAAAATTCTGTCTTAGAAAACTTAAGAACAAACAACAAAGGTTATCTGATATTTTTTTCAATTGTAGGAACATAGGAAACATAATCCTTTTTAAAGACCAGCCTATTAGTAGGACCTGTTTTTACAAACTATCCAATTTTATTGCAAACTCAGAGGAATGTTTGTGTCTGTGGGGATTGTACAATTGTACCTGACTTTTTTGTTATTGTTCTAGGCAAATGGCTGGATTCTAAAAATATTGGATTCTAGCCAATACTTAAAATGAAATTCATTTTTAAAAAAATAATACTAACTTCATGCATTCCTTTTAAATTAGACAATTTATTTTGGGATTTTGGCCAATAGTGATTGAAACCACTAGAGGGAAGTACTGCGTAAGTGCTTATTAATTGAGCAAGCAAAAACAAAAATAAAAAACCTACTAATGAGTCTACTATCAGTAGACAGTTGCCATATTATAAATTAATACATGAATTATTATAAATGTTAGCCTATTATTAACTGCCAGAGATCACTTTTCTGTGTCACACTAGAACCTGAACTTTTATAAGGAACAGATAAAAATAATATTTTTACTTTATGTGCTAGAGAAAATAGCACCTTTGTTGTAAATGATTTCATGATTTTATGCAAGTCTGTTTAGTTAGCATGGAACTTGATAATCCTTATTTATGTATTTTATCCTTTGGAATTAAGACATAGGAAATACTTTTAGAAACTAATACAATGATAAACACAAGATCATAATTGGTATCCTTTACTTATTTTGTCTTAAAAGACATTAAATAATCTTGAACAAATCAGGCTTTTAATTCAACACACATTTAATAGTTACTGTATGCAGGTTATGCAATGCTGTGCAATATTGTTTCTACCTTCAAAAAAATCTCTTTTTGGGAGTTGGATCAAATGAAAAGGGTATGAATTATCGGTAGGTAACAGATAAGTATAACATGCTATATAGGACAATCTCTTCACAAGGGTGCTCAAGGAAAATTTGAGGAGAAAAAACATTTTCAGGTGGAGGGATTCATGGGGTGTATCATGGAAAAAAAATAACTGATCTCAATTTTGAAATAGGAGAAGGGTTTTAATTCTCAGATGAGGAGTGAGTAATTCTAATTCTAATGGAGAATGAACTTGATGTGTAACAGTACTGAATGTGATGATTGTTGTTGTAGTTTGCTCTTCCTTCTCAAAGAGAGGACCCTGACATCAGGAAGGAGATGCCATAACATGAAAGTGCCAGGTATGGATTCTGCCAAGCAGAATCGCCAGCCTCCCTTTCTCCTCTGGAGTCATGTGGGTCCAGTGGCACGAGATCAAAGCTTAGGGAGAGCTGGTAGTCCAGTTTATCTAGAGCATGTGTGTTTAAAGGGGAATGATGTGAAATTACTTTGGAGCTTTACTTGGAGGCTCTTAAATGTGTAGCTAAGAAGTGTGAATTTTAACCCCAAAACAATAATAAACCATCTAAAGTTTTTGAGCAGGAGAATGCAGTGATTAAAACTGGGACAGTGAAGGTGATTTTGGTGATCTTGTGATACATCTGCATTTGTTTCCCTGCTTGGTTTCAGTTCCAGGCAATTTCCTCTCAGGTTAAGCTCTTCACCTTTAAGCTCATCACTATGCCTCTAACCCTAACCTCACTCCTAACCTCACAGATTAGAGAGCTGAGCAGCAAAATGCTCCTGATGTATTTCTTTGTGTAGGGGCATCAAATGGACTTTTTGGATCAATCCATTCTGCAACTGTGCTGTGACTACTTTCAACTCTAAATACACTCTCTTGGGCAGTTCTGTACATTTGGTATATGATTTAATTCAGGAAAGAGGTTTGGGTGGAATACATATATCTTGCAGACTTTTGTGAAGTTGTGACAGTTGAGCACAGGAGGGTGGATGAGATGACTAAGGAATATGATATTGAGAAGATAGGAAGGTCTAGGACAAAAACTTTGAACATATCACAACTTTAACTGAGAGCAGATTTATAAATTATTGAAGGAAACTGAGTGGGAATCATCATACAGGAAAGAGGGCATCAGAAGATAACAAAATATGGATTTCAAGGGGGAAAAAATACCTCAGAAAGAGGTAGTTCCCAACAGTGTCCAAAACCTGAAGTGAGGTCTGAGGTGACAGATATTTTAGTAATATTTAGAAAAGCAGCCTAAGTAGCCTGGTGGTGATGAAAAGCTACATTAAAAGGGACTAGAGAATGAAGTGAAATTGGAAGCAGTGAATGTATATACATAGAATCACGTACGTAGAAATAGTTGAAGATAGGATAATGAATGTGAACTACAAAAAATGACCAGTCAGAAGGGAGAAAAAGGCTATATATCACATACCTAGTCAGGTAATGAATGAGAAATGAATGAGGATAAACAAGTTATTAGCAAAAATGCTATCTCTAAAACTAAGAGAATATCTTAAACTATTGGGATTGCTAATTGTTTCATATATGTCGTCTGATCAAAGAAAAGGAGAAATGATATATGACTTCAATTCTTAGATTTTGTAACATAATGGAAACAGAAATTGAAAATTCACTGGTTTAGATAAAAACAGATGGGTAGGAAGTTGAAACAAAAGATGATTTCTGGAACAAAGTCCTCAAGGAGGCAAGATTAAATGAGATCAGAGCTTTTAAAAATGGTGTTAACTTTTAAGCATTGTAGGCATAACACCTTGTTGGCTTAAGAGAAAGAAAACAAAGTTGGTGGTGATACTTACAATCTTTTAAGGCTGGAAATATACTGAGGGAAACCATGTTGAATCACCTCAATCTTCTCAGTGGAATAGGATTTATAGTAAGTTGGTGGGCAAGAGGTGTGTG